>JALIZH010017023.1:0-14458 GCA_030522465.1 Rhipicephalus appendiculatus | reverse complement strand
CCTCACTCAGAAAACGAACTCTTGAAATTATATTGCGGCAACTTGGTCTGCCAGTTTCTTCAACTGTACTGTGATCATCTGGAGCTTCTGCGCTGGGACACTCAGACAGGGAATATATACAGTGCTGTAGAGAAGTTCATATGAGAATGAAATAGATTTTTCAGTTGCACCAACCGCTAATAATTCTACGTTATGCCATCCTGGCAAAATGATTTTTGGTCATGGGGAAGTTTCACAACATGGTGTAAGCTAAAGTTGGGATTCCTTATAATTAACGCTTCATAATTGTCTCTGTAGCCTCTATTAGCACTTAAAAGAATTCAGTCTCCATGATTCGCCGACCGAATCTTGGCCGATCCCCCTGAGTGGGTAGGTGCCAATCATCCAAGGATCATCATCATCATCATCAGTATTGAATTGGTAACTCTTCCTCAGCGTGATGATGCAGGCGATGCCTAAGGATTGCGATGCCTGGGATCGCGATGCACGGATTGCTGTCGTCGGCCTACTGTCGTAGGCAAAGTTTCCGATGCTATGAGTATTTACGCTGTTGCGCACAATTAAGAAGGCAAGAGCGACTAGACGAAACACCTGCTGCCACGCACATTCTTCCCTTACTGCTTTGGGAAGCACCGGCTACCCATAGTGCATAGCAATCGCAAATTTCTGTAAAGGTCCAGAGTGAACAACTTTGTTTCATTTATTGGCCTCAGAGCCACCAGAGCACCCCAATGTAGAACCACAGACTGTTCAATAGATCTGCTGCATATTTTCTCCTAAGAATCAATGTGCAGTGACGTTTTGTAGAATAGACTGAATGTGACTACGGCACTGTTACGTTGAGGGCGTTTATATTGAGTCCCGCAAAGATATATTTTCATGCATATCTAATACTGTGTTCTCTATTCGTATTTTTTAAGATAACACACCAAGCTTGACATGGAAGCCTTAGAGAGATAGAATGATATGGATACAGAAACGGTTACAGAAGGAAAAAAAAATTGAGCAAGAATAGTTAGTGGTGTTTGAATACTTGCCATGATTAAGAGCAGACGACCTCACCTGCTTAGAATAAGGACCTAGACACCATGAGCAAACAGCCGGGGCCCCATGTAATTTGGAGCTTTGACACTGTCATGCTACTTATATAGTGCCAACTGTGCGAGAGAGGCCCACGCATGTAATGGTGCGCAAGCAAGAGCGCATGTGTATATACGTGGGTGTTTGCATGAATCGAGTATGCAGATACATGGGTATACGCATATACCCTACGAGACGCACTACATAGATTGTAGAATTTTCCGGTGAGTGTGATCTCCAACATTCAGTGCACCAAGCCGCTCAGCAAGTGCAGCGTTAGGTTGCTTCTAATGCACATAGAAAATGTTATTTCTTTGCGTCAAGTGAAACTAAATGACTATTTCCCTCCCTTTGGCCGGGAAGCCAATACTGAGG
Organism: Rhipicephalus appendiculatus; assembly: GCA_030522465.1. Classification (NCBI taxonomy): domain Eukaryota; kingdom Metazoa; phylum Arthropoda; class Arachnida; order Ixodida; family Ixodidae; genus Rhipicephalus; species Rhipicephalus appendiculatus. The sequence goes on along the minus strand of JALIZH010017023.1, from coordinate 13,003 downwards.
GCTGCACTGTCTTGAATTACACACTCTAGTGCAGGAAATAAACCGAAACAGAAATGAATACATAGAAGGAACTACGCTTACGCACATTCATGTACATGCCATTCCAAGAGAAATATTCTGGTGAGATGCCGCATTCTTACCTTCATGTGACATACGAGGCTTTTGCATTAAAAGAGTGAATTTTCTGGCAGTTTTAGACTCAGCACTACGACGATTCTACAGCTGGCGAAGCCTTAGCGTCTGCTGCTGTTGTAGTTACTCTACAATTCATATCACCCACTTCAGCATACATATAGCCTTTAGAAACTGGTGTAGCTGGTTATTAACGTTGACATTAAGAGAAAAGGAATGAAGCTAGTCTATGGAGACGACCCAGCAAAGGATTGCGCGTCACGGTGGTCTGTCCTCTACGTGGGCGCGGCCAGTGGTTACAACGGCTTCCCGTTAGGGACACCGAGAGCAGTTCCTCAGACTCAAATAAAGTTCATTGTCTGTCTGTCTGGGCACGCCACATAAAGCATACGATAGATAGCTAGTGGTGTGTTAGATAAATTGAATAGATAGTAAGGCATGGGAAACATGGTCGAGGATCACAGCAGGTTAGGTTTAGTAATGAAGATTGAAATCTACAGAAAAACTTGGAATCAGGTCGTTCGGAAAAACACGGAATCAAGTCAAGGGTGAAACTTAGATCATTGAAAAAGGCCTTAGTTCCAGCAAGCCACGTGGATATAAGGTTTGAACGTTGATGACAGTGATGACGACGAACTCCAGGAATATAGCCCTATCGAACCTCTAAACTGAATTAGTCAATAAGTAGTTACTAAAAAGGATTAATCAGTGGATTGGTTGATAACTAAAACGTAACTCAGTGCCTAACTCTGTTAATTGTTCACTTTAGGACGCACTACGTTCACAATACGCAAGCGAAACGCAGTAAGATTTAAAGTCATCTCTACCTAGCACACATTTTAACGTTATTTTTTTCAAGGTATCAATTTTATAAACCCGCTGAAGATCCTTTGGTGTTCTGATTTACTTTGTCTCAAAATACTGCATCCTCATTTTGGAAAAGATTTCTGGAACACCGTCGTATTTTGTTGCTAACATTTGTTCCGAATTTGGTGGAAGTGGTGACTGCCTTCTGATCTTTGCTTAAGAACCATGACATCGTTACCTATCTCGCCAACATAGATGAACAAAAAGTTGATTACGATAACTGTAAGTTGACGAATGAACTTCGTGACTTCTTGTGCTGGTAACATTTGCCTTATTGAGAAAGTCATCCTAAAGGACAGAACGGAACGGTCACAGGTAAATTCTATACTTGTTTAAACTGAAAAGAGGTGGAAAAGTACATCAATGCATTCCGCTTGATCGTGTCAATATGGTGTCACATGTTCTTGTATAATGATGTCAGTCTTGTTGTTTATCTATGTTCACAAAAAAGAGAGAAATAATAAAGCTGCCTTCTTTAGTGTTATTGTTACGTAAAAATGTAGACGACATGTGGTTGGTTGCATTTCATGAGATAATAAATTTATTTTATTCATGCTCTTGTAGCAGCGTTGTCATGCATCTAGGGCTCGATGACTTTGAAAGCCCTCTCCCCTCTATTGATTTTCTGACGCTCAGGTACGTATTCTTGTCATGGCGCCGCCTAAAGCACAGCAGCCAAGCTCTGCAGTGCTCAGTGACAAAGTTGGGTGTCAATATGAACTCTCCGGATGAAGTATCACTGTTCATTTTCGCTCTATTCCTTCTTGTGACGTGGTTTATTGATGCGTAGCGACTTCAGCGAAGGTCGAGAGGCGTCACGAGTAGAGCGTCGAAGAGCGGGCGTCCAGCAGCCTGAATCCGGCACATGAGCCTCATTGTCTCTCTTCACTACATTCTTTTTATTCACTATCGCCTTTGCCCCAGTGCAGGGCAGAACACTGGACGCGCGTCTAATTGAACTCCCTGCCTTTCATTTTAATCCTCTCTCTTTTTCTCTGTCCCTTGATCAAGGCTGCTAAAGTGAAGCTTTGAACTTGAGCTCTTCTGTGACAAAAAAGAAATTTGACCTGCGCGCATTAATTCTCGCATTAAATTAAGGTCACTTTAAAAATTCCGAGGGTGTCCTGCACAGTCACTAGGACAACAGGAAGGCCAAAGCCATAGTGCCGATGCATTAGATACTGAAATATCCCATCAAAACCAGACGAGTCGTCTGACTAGCCGTGCCTATAGAGTCCCATGCCCTTTGAACCTCCTCAGGCACTGCGCACTTCTTCGGCCTACCACATACCCTCTAGGCCCTGGCTCAGAGCCTCCCACAGCGCTCTTTTCGCGTTACTCCATAGCCGTCAGTAAACCGAATCACGCGAACACTGTTTTAGATGCGAAGCATCTTATGCTCGGGGCTCTGTCCCTCCCGCGTCCCCCCGTCCGCCGTCCCCCCGTCCCCCCGTCCCCCGTCCCGCGTCCGGCCACTTTCATGAAGTAGGGAAGCACCCATTATGCGAACCAGAACACTGTAGTAATATGAAGGCCGTCAACCCTAACACAGTCATCAGAGTCATGACCAAGAACACAGAGAGGCTGCTTAGCAATGCTACGCAGGTGGTGTCTGTCGCCCAGGTTGACCCCATTCCCTTAATCTTGCTTGCATGTGTTTGGAGGGGGCTTAGTCCATCCCTCCTTCCCGCGTCCCACACCACCACAGCGCATGCGCGTCCCCCTCCCCCCTCTCTCCTACGCTCACCCCCTTTCTCTCCTCTAGGAATCCTCTACTCTACGGAGCGGCCCCCCGCGTCCCACACCCCCCACAGCGCATGCGCCTCCCTCTCCTACGCGCACCCCTTTCCTCTACTCTAGAAATCATCTACTCTAAGGAGCGGCGCCCACATCCCCACAGCGCATGCGCGTCCTCTCCCCCCTCTCTCCTCTAAGAATCCTCTACTACACGGACGGCTCCCGCGTCCCACATCCCCACAGGGCATGCACGTCCCCTCCCCCTGTCTCTCCTCTTCTACGGTCCCCCCCCCCCCCCCCCGTCCTTTCCTCTAGGAATCCTCTGCGGAGCGGTGCGCACGACAGGTGGTGTGACAGCTCCATACTCCGCTGGGGGGCGCCACGGTAGTTCCGCGGTATGAAAATGACGGAGCGCGCGCGCCTCATTGTCTCTCCTGTGCAGCGCCGCGATGAGCGCCCGGACCACTGCCGTGAAATGAGAGCGGCGACGTTCCACCCGCTCAAGCTAATTATCTCCCTGCTGCTTCGCATCCACACATGGTTCCCTTTAGCGGGAGATGGGGAATTTTTTTTTTACAATCTCCAAGCGGCTGGTGCCGCTCTGCGGAAGCTTTCCATGGAATTTTTGGGGGGGGGAAGGGGAAGGGGGGTAGTGGTTGAACCCCTCGCCCCGTTCCTCCAACCTCGCTAACGTCCGAATGGTACTTTTTCGGACCAGTACTTCACTTGAGGCGCACAAAATTAGAATTTTACTCATATCGTTATAAAATGGCATATAAGCACGCTGCGCAGGTTACGACTATAGATTTAGCGTTCACTCTCAACTACGTAGATTCTATCGACCATGCACACTGTCCGGATGACAAGTAGTGTGATATGCGAGAGGCTACACATTACGCCTTGCGTATCTACCTGTGATGAGCTGTACAATCATCAACACCAAATGTGTCCAAGCTCAATCAACATTCGTCTTTAATCGACCTGCTGGGACTCTGGCCTGGCCATTGTCGTCGACCTTATGCCCACAAGGAACTCATCATACTGATGGTCTGAATTTAAGACGTTGAAAAGTTTTTGCACGTTAAGTTCCTTTCCGGCTACAGTCTTGCTCATAACACACAATCTTTCTTTTTTTTCTTTCTCTCTTTACTTTCCTTAACCAATTCTTAGTGGTAGGCCAGGACCTTTATTCAGGTTTCGTGGTCCAACTTGCTGTGTCTTTATCTCTCTCAGTTTTTCTTGCAAGAACATAAAGTTCTAACGTGTGCGGTGCATGAAGAAACAAATGACATTTCACGTTGTGCAGGATAAAAGCAAAGTAACCGTACGGCCCGCAGTTGTGTTATTAGCGGGAGAATATTGGCTTCACATAAACCCCGGTATCTGTGTGGAATCTGCGAAGTTTTCTTGTCGTTGTACATTACGTAATCAAACAGCGCAATGCTGGGTGTGCTCAACGCTGGGTTTGATTGTCGGCACACAAGCAAGACTACATATCATTCTTTTATTTTGGCGAGTTTTAGGGGCGAAAAATCTTATGGTATTGGCTTGTCGGCATGTCATATCGTCGCCATAGTCCATCATAAAAGGGTATACACACAAAAAAAAATTGGATAAATCCCAGTACTTGCCACCGGTCCTATACTATGCATAATATGAGTTAAAGGTTCTTCGTTAGTGCCTAAAACATAATGTTCGGCTTAGCAGGGTGTGTGTGTGTGTCAACATATCCGACAATATTCACCAAGGCGCTCAAGTTTCTTATCTAAAACCAGAGACACAAACGTGGACCTCTACAGTAAAGCCTTCTCTTTGAAACACCATTTGAAACATATCCGCAAAGTGATGGCACTTTACCCGCCACCGGCCCACTAAAAATGAAGAAGGCAACAGTTAGCCCAACAAATAGCCGACGACGTTAGTGGAGCTGAAACACCCTTTCCTATATGTCGTAGGGAACTGAAACCGGGCATGTAGGGAAGAAGAATAAGAAGCAGCTTATGGTAAGCTGCATTCCGACGTAGTTTTCCGATGACGTTAGCGGAGCTGAAACACCCTTCCCTACATGCCAGCTTTCAGGCTTAGCACCACTAGTGCCTCATCACCTCATCAAAGAAATATCTCTGAAAATATTGTTAGGGGAATCACCTCCGTCAAGGCCCTTCCTCTTCTTCGCCTTCTTCTTCTTCTTTCTTTCGCTCATTGCCCATTAGCAGTGATGTTGCTATGGGAAACACCAGCGCACACTGGTTGCTTCGCCCCTCCTCACGTTTCACGTTAGTGGAGCTGAAACACCCTTCCCTACATGCCCCTTCCCGCCCCTCCCCAGTTTTTACCTGCCCACTCGTGAAGCAGGTGGGCGAGGGCGGGAGAGAAAGCAGCGAATGCAGACAAAACTTGGTCAAGTAAGCCTTTGCACTACTTGTAATCCCCGTATTAAAGCAAATCCTCCTGCACACACCCTTCCTTCTTTCACATTTAATCTTCAAGGAAGTGCGGATTCAAGCCCAAGGCGATGTAATAATCTCTTTCTGGATTAAGCTGGTGGAATAAACTTTCAGAACAGACACACACATAAACAGCTGCCAGCGGACTCGGACCGAAAGCCCCATTTCCGCATCTGTACGGAAACGAAACGTGGCTGGCACGCATTCGCCCTAAACAAATGGCTTGAACTCGCCCTCAAAATGCCTGCCGCGGAACGCTCCTTTCGAGGCTTGTACGGAGGCCCAATTTTGGTTAACCCTTACCACGCGGTTGTGCCTAAATGTTTAAACAGGAAACATAACTTTACTGGGAACGATCATCGCTTATATAACTTTATATGCATGAGAAGAAAGAGGACGTTTTTAGTTGCAGGTGGATCTAGCCTGCAATGTACGCTGGCGATTCTCCCGACCATTTACCTCCTTCGAAAAAATTTGTTTCGAAGTTGGTGATATTTTGATTGTGCCACATTAATGCATATTTTGTAACCGCTTCGCTAATGTTACGCATTTTTTAAACATTAGTAGGCTAACATCACTGTTTTATCTCATGTTGCCTGGATACATATTGCTTTGTAATTGTATAACGTTCAAGCGTTGCAGGTGTCGTTTTGTCGAATTGTGATTATATTCTTTTAAATTCCACTAATATTTTTTTGTTGATTTCCCTAGTTTTATAAAACACTTTTTCTTTATATTCTTTTGTCGAATCTCATCTTGCTCATCTAAACTTGACCCGCTTCTCCTCTAACGTCCCCAAATGTACCTTTAAAGCATGTTGATTTAATGTGAGGTAACATAGATATGCGGGATATACTAATCAAATAAAAAATAATGGGGAAACAAAAAAGTGCACCCAGACGTACAAGAGTTTCAGAAGAGCCATGAATGAAAAGGAAGAGATAAATAATTGGAAAGGAAAATCGTACTTCACAGGAAGAAACATGATCGTAAGATAAATACCCAAAAACTGCAGTCATTGCAAAAGTATTTTTCAAAAAAGAGCATGGATTAATAATGTTAGAGCGCTTCAGGACTAGGTGAATGCCGGACGCGATAGCACCACCTTATCGTTTGCTTCGTTACGAAAAGCACGAGGGTTTTCCGGAAATTGTGCGGTGTAAAATTAAACCGCGTGGTTACTGAAGGAATTGTCAAATGCTTTTTTCTAATGTTTCCTTATCAGGAGCGCGGAGGAGCATTCCACCAATGTCTCCGTTTTGCGAAATGCTCATTACTACAACTGTGCTTGTTGTATGCGTGGAAGTGCGCTCCCCTCTAATAGAACGACAAAAAAAAAAAAAGGAGCCGCTTTTTTCCTCCCTGCCTCCATTTCTTAGTTTTTTCTATGCCGAAACACACACATATACGCACGCACGCACACGCACGCACACGCACGCACACACGCGAGCGCACACAAACACACACACACAAACACACACACACACACACACACACACACACACACACACACACACACACACACACACACACACACACACACACGCACGCACGCACGCACGCACACACACACACGCACACACAAACACGCACACGCACTCGCACCCGCACTGAGAAATAAGCTATAAAGAGAGAGCACTCTCGAGTTTTCACGTTACAGAACCTCCCCACCCCCCCTTTCCTTTATCTCTCACCCCAGAAACCAGCGGAAAGAAACATAAAAGTATGTTTGTTCAGCTTGGAGAACCACAGCATAGTATCGCCTAGGTTAAAAAAAAAAAGTCACCAACTAATACACGACGTGGTAGCTCCTTGCGGTGAGGCATGAAGCAAGTTTACGGCGTGCCCAACGGCCGGTTTCGGGAGGAATATCGAACACACTCTGTATCGACCACGTTTTTCTGGTGCTGTGATAACGTCAAACTCTCCGTTTCCTTTTAATAGTACTATTATTATTTCTTTTCTTTTTCACACCTGGTATCGCTGAATAAATGAGTCGCCACTCCGCGCCCCAGACCGCTCGTAAAAGCGCCCGCTTTCGAGAGCTCTCCTTGTGTTATGCGTCACTTTTGCTTTTGTAAGGCTCAAAGTTCAACTCCACGAGGGGCAGATACTGTCTGCTTTTATCTTTATTTCTCTGAAATGGCTGTCTTGGTGTTTTTTTTTTTTACTTTTCCGGTTATAGATAAGTTTGGCGAAAATTAAAATAAAAAACGCTTGCTTGCCGTTATGGAAAGAACGTATGTAGAACGAACACTTATCAGGCATCTCAAGGTGCAGGAAGCCTTTGTATACAAAAGCGTGTGCGATGAAAGGCACCGTGCTGGTCTATATATTTAGATACAATTGACATTGCAGTGCTTTTTAAAAGCCCATATAGCTGCTTGTTGTTTCTCTTGCGCCTATGTATGACAACGGGAAGGGGTAGTAGTGACACAAAACAAACTATTGCTCCATGCTGCTGCCGTCAGTGTACTTCGCCTGAGTATGATAGTTTTCTCCAACCCCTAAAAAATCTATCCTCGTACCATCTGTGCACCCCCCTTCCCTGTGTAGTGTCTCTGAGGAAAGGATAGGGAGACATATTGGAAAGGGAGAACGTATGGTGAAAGGACTCGAGACCCTTTCTTGAGAGGCGTGCACTGGCCGGTGCCACGGGCATGCTCCTGGCAGGCATGCGTGTAACCGAGGTCATAAACAGTGTTTTCTTTTGGGCCACTTCGCAGCGTCTTTGGGGTTCCCGGAAGCGAAAAGGCCGTGACGCAGCCAAGCGAAACGCGCCTCCTAATGGGCCCACTCGAATGCGAGCGCTGGCGCGCCGTGGTTCCACAAGAGTGACCTTCTGATTTTGCTGCTCCGCCGCGATGACACAGCTGCAACGCTACGACGCTGCAGACAATAAAGTGCGGCTACCTCGACATACGGCACGTCCGTTCCAGTGGCGTGACCAACACAAATCGATAGTCTCTTCAATAAAAAGCGCCACGCGGCTATCTTTTCTCAGCCAGCGTTCCACTTGTACGAAAACAAGACAGACGTTCGGCGATACACGCAGTGTGCTTTGAATGTACACATGAGCCTATATTTGGTACGCTTGTCGCGCACTGCGCTTGATTTCTTATCATTGCGTTTTAAGTGCGGAGCATTTTAACCCTTTCAGTCCCGAATTAACTATTTTCAATGTAAGCAACTAGTTTTCACATTTGGAGATGCAGATGATCGTGGTAGTCCAAAAAAAACTGAAAAGCTCTTTGTTCACACTCTTCAGTGAAGAGTATTTAATGTGCCAATTAATTTAATAAATAATTATTATTTAATAATAATTTCATAATTTTTAGTTCATTTATTACTTAAAATGTTATCTAGATAGGATAGCATAATGTCCAATAGCCAAAATTCAAATTTCTGGCGCAGAACTAAAATAAATGGCTTTGTACTGCCCCCCCTTACACAATGCCTCAACGGAGGCCTGTAAGGTATTTTTAAATAAAAATAAAAAAAAAATAAATGCCCTATCTCTGCACGGTGAAAGAAGACGCTGCCTCAGCGAAATGCGCGAACAGCACGACCACTTCTGTAATTTCTTCGTTCAGATGTGACCTCGCTGTATTGTGTGTACCATGTTGACAGCACATGTCGGGCAGATGCTAAATACGGGCTCTTGAGAAAGAACAACGCTTTATCTTTACCAGATGCTTGCTGACTGACCTACATAATTTATCATTCCAATTGGAATCACTGGGACTGAAAGGGTTAAGGGACTGCCCGGACGCCGTTTCATGTCTCGCGATGGCGCCCCGTCTGGTGCGCATAAGCCGAACAGAATGCATCTTCGGAATGCGGAAGCTTGCTTGCCTGTGAATGGCAGCGTCGCCCAAGGGCTAATTAGTCTGTACGAGTCAGTGAAACGACAGCGAAAGGGATCTACGGAGGAGAGAGGCGGAGGTGAACGCCAGCGCCGGGCGTTAGACTCAGCGCCCGGAACAGCAAACAGTACAAATGAGACCGCAGACTAAAAGATAAATAATTGCAAAACAAATCATATAATCACAACAAAAGACCAGAAAAAAATATAAAATATCACATAATCAGACGAATATACCAGAAAAGACAGGATGAACACAAGGTAAATACAAGCGAAAGACGGGGGGAATCAATGCTCCGCGGTTCGTACGGCTTTCGCTTGCGGTGGGACTGGACTTTGATTTTTTTTCTTTACAACTTACTTCGTTCTACAACCTTCAATATCGTTTACTTTCAGCCTCTAATGAATAGCTCTTCCACCTGCCTCTAGTAGTATTGTTCTGCAGCAAAAGGAAGCGAAATTCTCTATCTAGGATAGCAACAAAATGACGTGATATTAGTGGCTCGATATCACGAAACAACCGTTGCGACACCACCGATCATTTCCATGTCGTTATGGTCACAGAAGCTTACGTTCAGATTGCGAAAAATACGTCTGAAGTTCGATTGGGTAACAGTCAGCCATGACGCTACACTCAATCTCAATCCTACGCATTTTCGAGCAGTCTCAAACCACGTATTTCCATAAAATAAAAACACTGAAAAAGCCGTTATTCCTGAAGTTAAAAAGTCTTCAATCATTTTTTTTTCAGCGTCTATCCCTTGACGCTAAAATGCCTCTCCATGTGTTTCTATACTGAAAGCATTTCTTTATTCGGGAAGAAGAAACCTGGAGTGCAGATTTCGTAAATATCTGGTTATACGTGAGGGTTAAGATTGGATGCTGAGTCTTGCAATGCGGGATGCTTTTGATAGGCATTCACTGAATTACACCCCCCCCCCCCCCCCCCCCGGTCATATTATTTTTTTCCTCATACCCGTTGAAACAGAACATATGGTGTCATAAATAGATGACGTATGAGCATGCGAGAACGCAGAACCCAGGAAATACGCAGAAGACTGACACGAATGGTCTTTATTGAATGCCTCAGACTGCAACCGTTAAACTGTAGGACGCCCTTGTGAGAAGAAAATAAAGCAACTAGTTGACATCCTTTTACCTGCGTCACCAAACTGCTATGTGCGCTCCATATAGCGCAAGAAATCTAGATTTGGACTTCAGCGTTATAGTGAAAGCTTTTCGAGATACAGCGGGCTGAACGAGGAGCGTGCTTGTCCCTAAAGACTGCTGCGTCACTCGTTGCGACATTTAGTGCTCGCATATACTGTATAGGCTGTAAAAACAAAACATTCAAGCGAGGCAATACAGATCAGCGGGTTTTCCGATAAAATTTAGCAACGTAGACGTATAAGGCGGTGAATAGAGCGTTCTTTTGGGATTCTTTTCATGAAAGCTCGGCTTCTCTGTGATGCATTACCTTTAGAAAACCAGTCGCTAAAAACACCGCTCAAAAAGAAAGGTGAGCGCTTGCTTGAGCATTTTTACAAAGCTCATCCGTATTTCGTAAATAGCATCACTTTGGTATCTACAAAAAGAGGCGGTTTTTTTTATGGGGGAGGCTAGGGCCACCGATATTTCACCTGTGATGCAACCGGAGAAGTTTCCAGCAAAGCTTCGCTTCTGAAATTGCGGAAGCGACGTAGCGGTTGCCTGTACAGAAAATTGTGTGCGGCATTGGAAGCTTTAAGGGTGTCCAAACTGACAAGAGAAAGGCCGAAGATTACTAAACATGTTATTCATGGCGCAATGTTTGAAACATGAAGAAAGGACAGAGAAGAGACGGAGGAGAGTCTTTGTCTCTTCATGCACCAAGCTCACCCAACATGAAGTTCTTCTAGAGCTGAAGATTAAAGCGCCCGATTCGCAGCTACCATGCACTGTAAAATTAAAGCGAAAGATGGCGAGTAGAGATAAATACTGATGGTTTGAACTCGCGCACAATGGGAAAGCGTCCATTTTCCAGTGTATCACCTCAAGTATCAAAAGTCTGTAGGGCTAAGAGCCACAATAGCATTTTGTGACGTACCAGTACAATGTGAGTCTTACAGTAAATAACTGCGCCATAGGATGCTGGTCTCCCACGCAGCGGAACCTCGCCACTTAACGAAACGGAAGTTATTACATTTAGTGGTATGACATCCTCTTTATAGCTTCACAAACGTTCCTGATTATGGCTTCAAGCTGCTCGCCCGAGGTCAGGACAGACCCAACTTAACCGGCGTGATAGTGGCTTGGACCCAGAATAGTTCAGCGTTGAGATCATAATTCGCATCAATGGTCCCTTCAATGAAAAGTCACGAGAAAGATTGGGCCGATTTAGCGTAGTTTAGCCGACAGGTGTGCTCTAACAACCTCAGGGATGTATACAGCCATTCTACCACTTTTTTAAAACTGTAAACCACTGGCAGAAATAAAAAATTAAATAGGAAGAACGTCTGAATTTCGCGCTCATGGCTACAAAAGGTCGTAATAGGTATCGGTGAAAGAAGCGTAAAAAAAATAAAGCCTCACTCTTTTATGAAATCACTTTGACCGACCACAGGAGTTCTTGACTGCGAGTTCGCCAGTGGCACGCAAAATCTCAGGTTGGAAAAATATTTGTTAGACATTCACCTTCCTTGTAGTCGACGTCATTCTTCGGAATCGACATAAATTATTACAGGGATCTATGGTAGCAATCGACCTAAATCAAGTACGTGATTTGTCTCAATACACGTATAAAAGCAAGAATAGCATTTCGATGGGTACCCAATAGTGCAATTTTTCCGTATTTTTATCGACAGTAACGTGAAATGAGTTTTGAATAAAATTTTACGAATTTGGTACCACGCTCGTACAGTGTCATTCCACGATTCCTTTTCTACATTTCACAAAGAAAAGACTCCATTTTCATTGCTATAATAATTTGATATTTGCTGTCGGCTTTCTGCTTTTTTTTCTCCAAAATTATTATTCATTTTTGAAATTGAAAAGTTTCTTTTCTAGAAGCTTCGCCGCTACCGAATTTCCCGCAGCAAGAACGAAGCGCGATCTAGCGGAGTCGTCCCAAACCCCGACGTTGCAAGATAGCCTCCAAGATGGTCGACGCAGAGCGGGGTCCACTACTGCCATCTTGCGTTGCTCAGTCAAAGATTCAGCGCGTGGTTCGGCGAGGTGCGGACCGACCGCCGTAGATGACGCTGCACCAACCTACGACTCAATGATTCCGTAAACAAACTTTTCTACAACTTTACCGCGAGGTCAGCACCGTGCGTGGTTTTAGTTGCTGTGTTGTGTTTCAAGACGTCGTCGGTGATAACTAGAGGCCGGATTTTTAGGCACTAAAAATCTCGTTTTAGGCGCCAAAAATAGGCAGGAAAAACACAGTTTTTAGGCCCCCAAAATTATAAATATAGGCACAATAAATTTTTACAAAAACTCAAATTTTCGAATACGGACGTGCGCGACCTGGTCTACGACAGGAAAATAAACAAATGTTATATTTTATGATGTCACAAAGGCGTTAATGATTTAACATAGCCATGCAATGGTCCCTTTTTCGGGCACGGTTTCCAGAACACGGTCTCTCCTTTTTATTGTCCTGAATGGTAAGTGAAGTGTCCACCATCGAATAAACACGCTCCTGAGTCTGTTTCTTTTCGGCATGGCTGGGAAGGGCAGCAGAGGGATTCAATAGCCAGACCACTAAAAGGCCAGAAGGGTCTGTTAGCCTCGTATTGGCCGGGTCTAATAGCGCAGGGTCAATTTCTCCTCTTTTGTGTGAACACCATAAAGGGCCCCATACCAGGTTTGAGTGTTTCGAGCTAGAAGTGTAATGCATGCACTGCGAGCTAGTCCCGTCGGCCAAAATTTGCAACACTACGCTCCCCGGAAGGCGGTGAAATATCAGACTGAA
>JALIZH010017021.1:0-31949 GCA_030522465.1 Rhipicephalus appendiculatus | reverse complement strand
ACGTGGATGTTTGACAAGAATCGCAGACGTCGGTCTCCTTGTAGTTTTCTGCTGATATGGTGAAAACGTTTGCCTCTCTGGGCTTACACCACGATCTTCAAAGCAACAAAATTTATAGGCTACTGCTTATAAACGAGCTAAGTTCCAACTTTAATGTTTGCTTTGAGTGGTGTTTTGTAGAGCAGTCAAGAAAAGTTCAGAGAGGAAGTAATTCGTTCTAATGTGAAAGCTACGTAGTGGCAGAAAGATAAGGGGGGGGGCAATGATGTAAGTGTCGCAAGCATTTTACAGAGTTGGTAGAACATAGGGAAAATAGGCGTTACAGAGAGTATGTATCTTTGGCTGTTTGAACTACATGAAGTGCTCACAGCAGTATAGAAACTTCAAACGATTGTGATGCTCTGCTAAAGACATGGACACCACGTTGAAGTTGGCTTCATCAAGGCTGAAGTCTGTCTCGTTCGGCAGCTGTTGATCATAGATATGTTCAGAGATATAATTGTGAATATGAGAAACATGCACAATGCCAAGAGACCTGTGGTAATCCAGCTTTTCCAATATTTCACGCTGATATGCAACATTTGAACGTATGGTCCTTAATTCCTAGTATATCAAAGCATGTGTACAACACACGGATGGCTGAGTGTCCGTTTGCTGTACCGTAAAGCTTGTTAATTCGAACCTCGAAGGGGGACTGTAAAGTTGTTCGAATTAGTGGACGGGTGCTAGAATGAACGGAAATCGTGCCACTCTGCGCGGAGCAGAACCCCAAAGGCTCTGGACATGTTATTGCGAACTAGGCGTATACTAGACGTTTGTGGTTGGTGATTTCATAAATTAAGTTCATGGAGCTCTAACAGCGAACAGAAATTAATTGATCAGTAAGTGATACACTAGAAAGAAGCCCCAACATGCACTCATGTGGAGCAGTGAGCCTTAATGTGCTCTAAATATAAGGTGCTATTTATGCTCCAAAACATGTTTACTTACATGGAAAAAGATAATGGAATCAAAATTTAAAGTAATCAGTAATTTTCATTTGCTTGCATTTCTTCTGTTGCGACTCCATGAGCATCATTTGGAGCTTGCCCGAGAGCTCTAGCGCAGTGTCCAAATTCCCGTCTACTGAGAAATGCTGCTGTTTCATTATTTTGCATCTCTAGTAAATGTGGTGTGGTTTGGTTGTGATCACTTGGTGCCAACTTCTGCGAGGAGCAATGAAAACCAGGGGCTTCCTGTCAGTGTTGCCAACCAATTTTAGGAAAATACTTTGCGCCAAGGTGACAATTACCCTACTTTACCTTACACAACTTTTTTTATTACCCTTCGTTTTACCCTACACCTAAAAATAACGCCGTGTAACAATCATGACATACAGATAACGTACACTCTACGATGTTCAGACGTATGGGGATGCTGGAGTCGGTGGTAACTTCAGTGGTTAGAAAATTAGTTTCAAAGAGAGATGAAGGAGCGTGAAAGACAGCAGATGGGGAGGAAAAAAGCGGCTCCGGTATTTGTATGGGAAGAGCGTTGATAGGAGAATCATCATAGGAGAATCATAGAAAAAAGATATCATAGGAAATCATCATAGGAAAAGGTAGGAGAATCATCGGGCAAAGTATACGACTGGCAGTGTAAGCGACATGGTAACAAGGAGCGTTGAGCGGAAAAACTCGCATGTTGCCTTATGCATACACCTAAGATGGCTCGAAGGTGAAAGCCATTTTCTTTTTCTTCTTCTCAGTCGATTGTATTGACTGACTCGAAAGATTTCTGCACCTAGCATGGCTTTCCATTGCCTCCTGGGTCAGAGCCATCGCAAGCTTTCAACACCTCCCGTGCCTCTGGGATCGGCTAAACGCTTCTAGTACACTCTAGATCGGGTCCCACCTATGACTGTGCGACGATGACGTCTGATGATGCCATCATTTGACGTCACATTGTGATGCGACAGTCACGCCTCAATGACTTCATAATGATAGAAAATTCTGGCGATGTCATGCCACAATGACATCATGAGGGGCGCGTTATATCACGATGGTTTTTTGCAACACTCACGTTGACGCCTAACCATCACTTTTCGTGTATGATGAGGCATCTAAGACTTTCACCTTAAGGGTACTGGAAGCCGACCACAGTCGCAAAGTTTAAAAGCCCCTCCATGCAACGAACAGATGGGAGATGACAGGGAGAGGGAAGAAAACATCCCTGAGAAAAAAAAAAAAAAAACCTAGCACAAGGATGTGTGACGTACTATCTTTCTGCCTTTGCCCTGTGCTGGTGACATTTGAATTAAGACAATTCCAATCCGGATCTCTCCAGTAATGTAACCTTCGGATATGTCGCGCAGATCTTCTACATTTTCACTGATCAATGACGAGTGAAATGTTGAAATTACCCTACATCATCGCCCCTACTACCTCACACTGGCCAAAAAATTCTGAAAATACCCTAAAAAGTAGGGTAATTACCCTGCAGTTGGCAACCCTGCTCTCTGTTCGAATTAACCGTTGTGGATGCTGACGCGCTGAAATTATCAACGTTTACCCCCATAGAAATACACAAGGCTGTGCTGGCAGTAGGGCGTAAGTTCGAATTAACTGCGTCCACCAACGAGCGCTTTTACTGTACTGGCAAAAAACAGCACTGCTGTAATGAGTTGTCATCACCTAAAGCCATGCATAGGAAAGCAGTTTGAGTTCATTGTGCCAAAAAGGAGGTGGTGGGCAACTGCTGCAACAAGCTGTAGCAGTCATTTGACTGAATGATTAGTGCTTGCAAGCCCACGCTTGAACTATTCCCTAACGACAAAATGAGATTGCTAAACCTGTACATGAGACATTGCGGCATGTAGTTTGCTGTGATTGGATCTATAATGAGGAATGCAAGGCTTGACATAGAGGTTACCCACTTTGCTTTAAAGTAGCCAAAGTCACATTCTTTGTGCAGGCCTAGAAATGTGGCGAAATAATTTGCTGATTACATTCTGATGAAAGTAGCGAGCATGCTGTGCATACGGCAGGAGAGCATAGTAAATGCCATGGAATGTGCAGGCCATGATGCATATGTATTCTTTACTCGTATAGTAGTGCTATATCCTTTACAGCAGTGTTGGGAATTTCATTCATGATGTGAAAACATGCAAATAAGATGACTACACAGAAAGACATGCTACCATCGACTGACATGTTTTGTTCAATAAAATATGTCAATTGTTAGTTGCACATTGTCTTGTACTTTTTGGGCATGGTCAGAAAACGCTGCCGATCGGTAGTTGAGGCTCCCTGAGAACACGCGAGCCAAATATTATAGCGCCGCACGCAGCCTGAAGTTTACAATAAGTTCTTGAAGTCAGCTGAAAATCGCTTTCTCTTCTCTCGACAAATGACGCTACAGGCTCAGAAATCACTGCGTCACAGCCATTGTATCAGCCATTGGCTGATTTGAGCATGGCGCGCTCGGTCGTTACCGGGGCCGCCGCGGAGGCCGTGACTTGTCCACGGGTGCGCGCGCGATCGCACTGAAAAGCCGCGCATTCGAAGAAAAAATTGAATAGGAAAAGTGCTCAAGGTCACGAGGTGCGCGTGACGTATTTTCTTCCCCCGTGCCATCCCTCCCTGCTTAGCTTACAGCGCTTTCGTCGAGACGAGAGAAGAGAAAATGCAATTGTGCGACAAATCTTTGCAACTCCGCTCGTACTGGACGGATTCTAAAAATTTTTGCGGCGGTTCCACGGCTACTTGGAAAAGTGTTGCAGGGCCCCTTTAATGTTTAGTGCTTTCTTTTTTTTACTTTTCGAAAGCCTGCCTGCAGAAATCAAACCCTTTGACCGCGAACTGGTTTGGTGTTACTGATTTGTGTCACCTGCAGGCATGGGCGTAGGCAAGATTATGTACTGGGGGGGGGCTGCGCCTGCCGACGCCCCGAGGAGGTTTAAGATTTAAACCTCCTTGCGACTCCCATGCTTCCAGGACCGCGCCTTTCGTAGCTTCGAAATAGAATCCTTATTAACCCCATACGTCCCCCCCCCCCCCGCTCCAATTTCTCGTACGTGCAGCGCATTCTTCGAACCCATAGTGACATAATGCAAGGTCGCCTACGCATGAAGACCGCACGCTGCAATATGGGGCGAAAGCTGAGCTGTCATTATTCCTTATCATCTGAGATAAGAGCCAACATACGCGTCGCGACGGCAGCAAGATAGGTCGACGGGAGTGGCGAAGAACGCCGACCCAGAAACCTCAATAGTACGCGCGAAAGAATAATAAGGTGAACCGATAATCGTCCGATAATCGTTTTGTCTGCGTGCAGTTGGGTGTGTCTGCGATTAAAGCGGCGTATGTGTAACACGTGTTGCGAGTGAAACAGGTGCCTAATGCCAGCTGCGCCGTCGGCTTTGCAGGTCGTTCGCTTGTTTCTCCGCTCGTCTGTCGCGCGCAGTCCTTTCGTGCGGAGCTCTAGCATCGTCACCATCAGAATGGCAGCAACGTCGGCGCAGCGGGACGATGCGGCGGGCATCGTGGTCCCCAAGGAGGAAATGCGGGCCTTCATCGTCCGCTCCATGCGCAAGGTCGGCACTGAAGACGCCCACGCGGAGGCCTTGGCCGAGGTCCTCGTGGCTGCCGACTACAGGGGACACTTCAGCCACGGACTCAATCGGCTACGTAAGGCGTAACTCTTTCACTCGTGTCTCCCACAGCTTTTTAGCGGCGGCATAAGCGTGCGCAGGGTTCCCCTTCAGAGGGGGCGAAAGTTCATTGCAGCGCCCCCCCTCCTCTATTAAGTCAATGTATAGGGCCGACTTTGCGCCCCCCCCCTTCTTAGGTAACAAGGGGGGGCGCCTGCCCCCCCGTGCGCACGCCTATGAGCGGCGGAGCTGTTTAAAGTTTCCTTCCGCCGCTTCGCGTGACCAGAAAACCAAGTTTCGCCTATTGCGTGCAACGCAACAACTCGGTCGGTACGCGCTCTCTTCGTCCTCCTCTTCATCTTAGGATTGACCAAAATTAAAGACAGTTTGCTCTTGGCGATGTACATTCGAGAAATGAGGATATTTATAGTGAATTTTTCTGGATCGCCTAGTAATTAGGCAGATGACAAGACCTATGGCTAGCGCACCCATTGAGGTTGAACGATATGTATGTGCGATGTAGGCATTTCTTCAATGCGTGTGCCTTCTGAGGCAAACAGTGAAGCACAAGCGAAAATACAAACTGGGTGAGAAAGATCTGTCCTTGGTAATTCAGAACGTGCCAATTAATACCGTGCTAATGTAATGCTAACGTGGTGTTGCTAATAAACAGCTTGCTAATCTAGGTTGGCTACAAGCTTCACTGTTAGTCCACCCTTGCATCACTGGTGCAAGCTGCCCTCATTTTTTATCTATTTGACCTTGCTGCCAAACTTTTCAAAGCTTGAAATGCACTCGTGCCCACTTTCCCATTCATGCAGTTCACATGCACCTGAGGATGTTGGGATTGCACTCATCGTTACATTGTGGATGTCGTACAGTCGTAGTAGTTTAGTTGTAGCAGTAGCATTAATGACGATGATGATTACGCTGATGGCTTTTACGTCAATGGCAGTACCATGACGTCACCGCCAGAAGTGCCTTGCATTGGCTGTCTGCGATGCTGTTGGGCGTGGCATGCTCTGCCTGTGATTAAGTATAACTTTCTTGGTCTAAAAAACAAATTTAAAAGGTTAAGTTGGTACATAAATGTAGACTAGAAAAAGAAAGACCCATAGAGTATGTCCCTTAGAAATAAATGCCCCCACCTCCCCGAAGGGAATCGTGAGGAAATGCGAATGCATTTCTTGCGCCGAGAGATTTCGCCTTACCGACTTCTGCCATCGCCGCGAGGCGCCCAGCCAGCGAACGGTCGAGAGTGAGGTGCGAGCGGACGGGAGAGTGGGGGGCGTAGGGAGGAGAGCGAACGGCGAGAGAAGGAGCGGCGAAGCACTGCACCTACCCTCTCCTACACTCTCTCGCACCACATGCTCCGGTTGCTAGGGGCGAGGATAAGCGCGCGCCCACAGCTGTTGCTATGGGAGAGGGAGTGAGAGCGGAGAGATAACACCTGCCGGCGCGCGGACAACGCCGGATGCCTGACATAGCTCGACTAAGAAATGCATTCGCATTTAAAAAAACAGGAGCTGTATGTTGTGTCCTACGGCTTGTGTCAAACCATAGCAACATGTAGCATGTAGGCAGCCGGGTTAAGAATTGCTCCAAATGCCATACCTGTGGCTACACTGCTCGTTTCAACATACTTTGGGGAAACATTTATTAGTGATGCCTGATGGTTAATGTACACAAAAATATTTAACACCTTATAGCAAGGCAAAGTATCACTGAAGTTGTTAAAGATACACAGATGCTGCTAGTTAGCGACAATGTGGGCAATAAAACATGCCCATTTATGGTGTATTTTCTGTGCTCTTGGTGCAGTTTTAATGTCCTCTTCAGTCCCGTTGCATAAAGGTCAGGCGTTGACATTTGTTATGACTCATTTTGACAGCCTGGTTATTCAGGCTTGTTTAATCCTGTGCTAGTGCTTGTAAGTAATGTCTACTCTTGCAGCTGGCTAATGCAACAAAAATGTCTGTAGTCATGCAAGAGAGATGCTTATTGCAGTGATCTTAAAGAAATTTGGTATTTGGTTTGGTACAGTCTGAAATATATGGGATTTGTGCAGGGGGTTCAGATTCGATTAGTTTCATGGGTGAGTCACATATTGCTCCTGCGGGACTGTGCAAGTATAGAAAATAATTCTTCAGTGCAATCATGCTGTCAATTGGCACTGTATACTAAGTGAGCACACACAAGCAGTGTCATGCTTCTTCAAATAATGTAAAACAAGCAAATGAGACATGTTAAAGAAGGCTCAAAGGCATATGCGCTTTCTTCATTTCATCATGCATTTCCTTTATTGTGAAAATATCTTGTAATACTTATATATGAAACAAGCACTATACACTGGAGGGCAGAAAGATCTATTTTGCATTTTCACTCTCAAGAACTAAACTGCTTTCGGAAAGCTTACACACTGCCTGCCATCTTGAATTGCTAGCCTAGGACAATGCCCCTCACAACAATCGGACAATAACTCCTCAAGAAACTCAGCTCTGTGTTATTCGAACTATGCAGCCTCGCCCATTGTCAGCACAGTGTGTGTGTATTAGAAGAATGAATCTCAAGGGAAACTGTACATACACCGAGAAGTGCATTGTTAAGTTTAGTGCTTAGCACTTGGCATGGCATGCTATGCCAGTACAATAATGGATGAGGGAAAGAGAGCTATCGAAAGAAAATGCACTTGCGTATGATTTAAAGAATGTAGGCAGCAGGGAGCACCGTGAAATAAGTAAAGGAGGAAATGAATAACCAGTGCCAAGAGGAAGAAACTGAATGTTTACCACTGTTGTCTCTCTGGTGGCAGAAATGTGAGCCCTACAGCACGTTATATGAGCTTATATATTTGCATTTGTACATATATATACACTCTAATAAAAAGTCGAGTATTTTGGGTGTATTTCTGCTACACAACAATAATCGTCATCTGGCTTGCTCACATTTCCTCTCTCGCCACAGGTGAAGCATATCGTTTCTATGCGAAGCGTTGGGGTGCACTGTAATCGCACCGCATGGGCATCCAAGCGGGTGTGTCACGTGATATTTTTTTTGTATTTCACGAGCATCTGTAGTAAGCAGAAAAGCACTAATATATCTAATAAATACAAAACTAGAAACTATCTAATCGGATGTTTTGCAAACTGATCAACTTTCCCACTGTAATTTTTTGCCCAACTTTATTGCTTCAAAAGTTACTTAATTGAACATACCTAATTAGGCAATTAAAAAGAATACAAAAAGTAGTGTGACATACTCCAGGCAATATTCAGTAACTTGTTTGGTTTCGTCGTCATATAGTGCTTTGGCATATTTTGATAGTTTAGCTAGAGATGGCTGAGGCACCCTGTTATATATGTGTATATAAATGAATAAAAAATATAATATATATGTATATATAAATAATATTTATATATAATACATATATAAATATAAACGTCACTTGACAGCTTTTTGAAGATGAGCAATGCATTTCTTGCCCATGCACACTCATCAAAGCACTCCTTTTCGTCGTCATACACAGTACAGTGGTTATGGTGCTTGGCTGCTGACCCAAAAAGTTGTGGGTTTGATCCTGGGCACTGTGTATTCTGCTTTTGGCCCCCTTAAATCGGGATATTTTAATTATTAGGGCGAAGCACCTAAAGACCTTCACAATGTCCGTCCGGCCGCTTGTAGTCTACAGAACCAAAAACCGAAACTGAACATCTGTGAACAACAAAAAGGTTATCAAAAGACTGTTAACCAGAGCAAACAAAATAAAAGGCACTACACCGTAAAAACACTGACATATAACCACCCATCAATCAAAGCACATGACAGAACAAAAGGTTAACAAGAACAAAATGCTGTTAACCGAGAACAAAATAAAAGGCCACAACATCATCAAAGTGGCAAAGCGGCAACTCCAACAACAAGCTACCCCGGAGTTGAAGGCTCAGCAAGCGGCGGCTAAACGCCAGAAGCATTGTCTACCGGAGGTAGAGACTCACAATGCCGCCAGGGGTCGTTGCTGATAAAGCCGCGCGCTCTGCGCAGTCTCATTGCCGCCATGGACGGGGTGGCGGTGAGATTATTCACGATCCGATACACACTGCTTTGCCCCATCATCAGCATTAACTTCGTGGATATGCGTGGATTTTTTATTGCTATTGGACCTTTCCATTAGCTATTATATATTGTCGCACTTTTGGGCACCTTTGCTTTTCGTGGCTTATTAAAAGCTGACCTGTTGTTTTTACCCTTTCACCAATAGAGATGTATGTGACTGACATCGAGAAGGGTGTCTGTGAGCCTTCCGGCAAGCCCGTGGTCGTCAACGAGCTAGCTGCCACCGCACTTGTCGACGGCAAGAACCTTCTCGGTCCTGTCGTAGGCAAATTCTGCATGGAGTTGGCAATGCAGAAAGCGCAGCAGGCAGGCATTGGATGGGTTGTTGCAAAAGGTAAAGTCCTCTCTGCACATGGCTGGTATACAAATAGTACTTGATGGCCTTTCTTCTTTAGACATATTTTATGATGGTGGACATAGGCGTGTGCAGGGTTTGCCTTCAGGGGGGGGGGGCGAATGTTCATCGCAGCGCCCCCCCTCCCTATTAATACAATGTATGGGGCAGACTTTGCGCCCCCCTCTCTTGGGTGACTAGGGGGGCAGCCGCCCCCTCTGCCTCTCGTGCGCACGCCTATGATGGTGGATACATCAAGCTTCCAACAACGTTTTAGAAGGCCGTTGCTGTGCATAGCATATTGCTTTGTACTTTCTGAATCACACTTGTTTAGAGTGGTTGAGTGCGTGTGGAGTGAATTTAGAATTGCGTGAGAAATAATCTGTGAAGCGCATGTACTTGAAGTGTTGTCCAAGAAACTAAACAGGATGAACTAATCTGGATTAAGTAAATTAGGATTCAGAACATCTTAAACATGTGTTTAAGTTGTTGAAATGCTTCGTCGATCGATCAGACACCTGCCTGTTCGGCCCTCATATAACTTTCCACAGTATAAACTTGTCTTCATTATGTCTTTATTTAGCTCGAAATCTATCGGAGAAGATCGATAACTATGCTTAGTGTAGTACGATTTCTGTGTTAAATTTTTTTTCAAAATTTAGCAACAGGTGAAGTTTCCTAATCGTATATCGTTTAGCGGTATTTTTAGTCCATCGCATATTTTACCACTTGATTGGCTTATGATGGCTTCCTTTGAATTTGTGTCCTTTACGAAGATGTGAAGCGATATAGGTGCTCCCTATTTTGCCTAAGCTGTGCCAGGGATGTGCTGGATTATAATATTCTGGCTGCACAATACTTGAACTGTGCTTTCGAACTGTGGCTCCACAGGTTCCAATCACTATGGCATTGCGGGTTACTATAGTATGATGGCGTCTTCAAGAGGCATGATTGTGGAGTGACGGTTCTTCGTTATTCGAGACGATTTTTCTTTTCTTTTTCACTTGCTTCCTGTTATGTTGCTGTGTGTACGTTGCAGTGCCTCATTGCCTCTGTTTCTCTGTGTGAGTGTTGTGCGGTGTCGGCTAGAAGGGCTTTCTTGTTCTCTCCTACAAAAGAAAAAAAAAAAGAAATTTGTCTGTAAATACATTCTAGGGTGGGAAAAACTAATAGCAATACCTGGCAATGCTCATACGTATGCACTTAGGTGCAGTAACTACATGGGGAAAATTTTGCATCAGAATTTTCTCGGCTATAAAGGGAAACATTAACATTAAAGTGGCAGTAAACCTGCTTTTTAACGCCAGACACTAACCTTATCAAAAATATTACAAAAAGGACTTTCCTTTCTAGTAAGAGCACAGGTTCTGTACAAGTGGGAACTGCAAAGGAACATTATTTGAATTATCAAGCGAATAAATTAAGTGAATCTGTCTCCACCTGTTCATCGTTAGTGTAAGCACTCATCGGAACATTCGGACTGCACTGCTACCGCTGCGACAGTTTTCAAAGTTGCAGTCAAGTGGGTAGATGAGTGGACATTATGTGATTAAATAAGGTTTAGTGGTTTTGTATCTGCAAAGCGACGTCCACATGTGCAAAAACACAAACACTGCACATGTGCAGTGTTTTATGTCTTACCTTTTGTGCCCTCCCTGAGTGCTCGCTGATAAGTGCCGCTTTCAGTTTGTGAGAAGTGTGAGAAACTTACTACGGTTATGATTATATGTCAACATTCAAATGAATATTACAGTATGCAAATTCTCTTTGGCACTAAATTCCCATAATTTCGAAGCATTCAAATCAAATCAAGAGACATAAATTATTGTATGTAACCATCTTTCATGCCATCTTTCGGCTGTACTGCACTTTAAATTAAGGCCAGTAGATAGGCCCCAACTTTTTTTTACATCTACCAAACAAGCTCACTCATTCATTCATTCATTCAGAAGACTGCTGCAATCACAATTTGCAAATATAACAGTGCACGTGCCATGCAGATGCCACATTTTCAAAAACAACTTCCATGCCCCGTTCCTGTTCCTCACCAGTTCTCTTGTCCCACTAAGTGGCGTAATGTTGTCCGTGGTCAACTTTACGTACCACTGACCTTGCCGATTGGTCCTCTGCAATACGAAACTGTGCCTTGGCTCTTTCGGGGATGCAGTTTAGGCCACACAGTTGTCGCACCTTTCACATATTTGTTTACCTCATCTATGCCTAGCACTGTGTTTCCTCAACGTGTCACCCGCAGCAACTAACACAACCAACACGTGGAGGAACCTTTGCGTGGAGGGAACCTTTGCGCCTGTGATGCAGTCGCTGACGTTGAGTCACGCTTCTGATGTGGGCGTAGTCACAACAACGGGCTGTGCCTACTTCTCACTTCTCACTTGATCTCAAACCATTCCTTAAACGAAAACTCGGGGATCATTGGCAGCGGTTATGGGATAGGGAAACACACAATAAACTTCATCTAATCAAGCCACAGCTCGCGAATTGGCCGCCAGTATCGAAGTCACGCCACACAGAAGTAACACTTACCAGATTAAGAACAGGACATACACACACCACACACTCACATCTTTTGTCCGGTGGTGATACACCTATGTGTGATAAGTGTGGTGAACCGCTCACTGTCCTGCACATTCTCATTCAGTGCAATGGATTAGATGATATAAGAAAAAGGCACTTCCCATCACATTATCGAGAACATATACCACTTCACCCATCAATGTTCATAGGCAGCGAACCGCTTTTTAAACATCAGTCTGTGTTGGCGTTTTTAAAAGAAATTAATAGCTTTAATGTTATATACCCTGGCAATCCGTAGCGCAACCTCTGAAAAGAGGTTGTTGCTCCGGCAGCTGTATTAAATAGGCACCTACCTCCCTGCCTTTGGCCTCAAAGGCCTTGAGGCGGTATTCGTGCTATTTTACGTTCTCACTTGTAGATATCATACTCACTCGCAACTCATTCCAAACCCATAGATCACATCACGTATCACCACCATAATTTTATACTATATACACAGCTTTTACGCTTGTATATAGCGCGTGATTTTAAACCTCTATACAGCCGCAATACACCCTGTCATCGAAATCATTGGCCATCGCTAACACCACATCAAGGACATGGCGCTCTTTGGCCACCCTTGCACCATAAAACCCCACTAATCATCATCAATGCACTTATCAGCAAAATTCTTGTGGCAGCATGTTCACATCAAACAAGTGTGCAGTTATCTCTTCATCAGAAGTTTTGGACTGTGGGGTTGTTTACTGGCCTTTCAATGAATCACTTCCTAGTCCAGCAGTCTGTGTCTTTGAATGTGGCGATGTGTTCTTGCTACGCATATTGTGTATCGAATGAGTGCTGTGGTTGCTCGAGTCATTAGTGTCACGTTACCCTGTTTTAGGGCATGTCGTGCACCAATGCATCTCCACTGGTGGCACCATCTGGTGGAAGGAAGGTAAGCAGTTTTATTTTTTCTGTTATAGTGACACATGTGCATTGTTGTATCTTTTTCCAGTGCCCATATTTTATTGTTCACTAAGTTATTGCTCTGTGCACGATGTGCTTAATGTAGCGTTACTACTTTTCTGAATGTTGTCGCTGGTTCTGTAATGAGATTCCTTTCTACTCAGATAGCATGCTCGATGGGAATAGTGGCATACTCTATAGAGCATGGTGTGAAATCTTGAGAAAGAAACATGGTTGCTTCCCTGGTGCTCCACATTGTTTGAACAAACGATGGCTATGCTGCCAATATAGTTGTGCTTTGACTGTTGCTTGTTTTTCTGGTTGTTGCCCTTGAAAAAATGTTAAATTCGTGATATGCACTTTTCAGACTGCCTTATTTGTTGTTGCCATAACATGGAATATGTAATCCAAGTTCAGCAACCTAAGTTTGCCCGTAACCAAAGTGCGAGACCTGCTTTGGGACATTAAAATCAATCACTAACAACCGCAGCCAGTAGCTATTGCTTTCAGCTTGTGCAGAAGCCCGAAATATGCGTATGTGATTCTACATCTCCATTGAGAGGCATAGTGATCTAATATATATGGTAAACTGTGATTATATGAGGAGTTTAGAAATTAGGTTTGATGAAGCAAGCTTTCGCGCATGTGATGAAATCAACATTGAACCTAAATCGACGTTTCATTTTTTACTTTTTTCTAACAAGAAATTTCTAGGAACAAATCCGCTGAGTGTGGCAGCTCCTGGGAAGGAAGGTGACTCGTTTGTCCTCGACATGGCGACATCAGCTGTTGCGTTAGGAAAGGCAAGTGAAAGTTGGTCAGACTGCATTGCCTAATTACGTTATGAATACCTTCCTTGCATGACTGTAGAGGTTACCAAAATTTGTATCGAATGGCATAGAGTTACTACCTAGACTGTCTTCAGGTTGTATAATTTTGAGGAACTGGAAGAAGGAAACCCTGGAATTCTTGAACTTGGCTAGTTTATTGAATTGGTTTTACCCTACCTTATTCAACAATAAACTGCCATTTCTTAAGCAGTCTCTCGTATCGCCTTGCAGCAGTACTAGGCTTGATCCAGGCTTACATGCTGTGACTTGTTTTCCTTTGATGTTTTGTGTTGTGATTGGAATTCAAAAGGTATTTTTCACTTAAAATAAGCATTGAGAACCCGGGTAGTGGTAGCCACATTTCAACAGAGGCAAAATGCTAGAATCCCAGGCGGTTGAACTTTCTTGAGTCATGCCCAAATCAAGTGGTTTTGGGGTGTGAAGCCCCAACTATTATTATTACTATATTATAATTACAGCCGTGCAAAAGAGTTAGTTTACCGTTAACAGGTCTAGGATGTGCACCATATATAATCTTATAGTATCTGCAGAGTTTCAGTAAGTGTTGCTTCCTGTTGCAGGTGGAAATGCAGCACAGAAAAGGAGAGCAGATTCCATCCGGGTGGGCCATCAATGGCAGTGGGGAGGTAAGTGTACGCTTCTTATCAAAGTGTGGCCAGATGTTGGGCCAGGTGTCTGAGATTGCCCTAATCATCACCTATGTCCTTGTTTTGACCTTGCTGTGTTTTCAAACAATGTTTGGGAGATGAATTGAGGTTGACGAGGTGTGTGCTCTAGCCATCAAGAAAGCTAATGGGGTATCTAGTGGGCTAATAATTTATATACACCTAATGAGTTTTACATTTAGACAGTAAAGTTGTATCCGGTGTAAAAATGATATAGAAAAAAAGGAGCAAGCTTGAGGAGCAGCTGCTAAAAAAAATCTCACATGTCTCGTTAGTTATACAGTGAGCTTCCAGATAATGTCTGCTTTATGCAACGCAGCTGAAAGCTTGGCTGCACATTACCTTCTTTTCCAATAGAGAAAGCTTCGGCTAGTTCATGTCTTGTCTTTAAAACATGCTGGCAACTTTTCATCAGGCAGCAGCGGAATGTACCTGCTTGCATGGCAGTGTAGAGCCAAATTAGAAGGTGGCTGTTCCCTTCAGGGCCTCTTGTTGCTTGTCTTTAATGCTTCTTTATTTTGTTTTCTGTGAATGACCAGCTTAGCAGCCCATCTTTCAAATACCTGTGCTGTTCAAGCCAACAACCTTGCAACATGTCAAACAAATAACTGCCCATTTCATTCTCACTAATCCGTTCATCACTGAAGGAATGCAACAATAGCACAGGGCAATTGTGCATCTAGAATTTTATGCTGACCACAGGAATAGATTAAGCAAATGCACTAAAACAAAAGCAGGCCATCAGTGGGAAGAAAACGCACAACCTTGTGCTTGCCATGTGTGATTGTTTACCAAATGAGCAACGGTGGTGGCAATCTGTTGCTATCGTTTTGTTGGCGGATTTGAGCATATGCAACTGCAAGCCAAACATTGCAGATAGCTTGGAAAATATGTGCATTACCAACTCAGTCATAAATGCACATGTTGCACTTATCTGCATGGAAATTGTGAGGGAATTACATGGCGTGGCATGTGTCAGTGAAAGTCTGCCAGTAACGGTCAGAGATAGAAATTATTGATAGATCACAGTGGAGGAGAAATCTATTTAAAAGTGGATGGTGACGTTTCTTGAATATTCTCAGGTCCTTAAACGTAATTTGGAATGTGGCGCATTGCACGTGAAGGCTGCAGTTTGCACATGTGCACTGGCACAACATTAAGGCTATTTCAGAATGAGAAGCTTGTGGCTAATAGTCTCATGGTGACTTGTTGCTTGCAGGTAACAAACAAGCCTGAGGAAGTAATGAGTGACGGTGCCTTGTTGCCACTTGGTGGAACGATCGAAACGAGTGAGTGATTAGTGTGGTGTTCCTTAAGAATGCGTTTAAGGGCCAGCCGCAATGAAATGTCCAGCCTTGTTTCAGTTATTGTAGATACAGAGCAACTTTCGCGCAAAATTTGATGCTTGAAATACGAGTGGCAGCATAAAGGAGAGCTAGCGCAAAAAAAGAAAGGTTGTTTTTGGTTTGGAAACAGAAAAATACATCACCATTAATGCTCACCATGACTGATGTATGACAAGGGTGTGAACCCAGAACACAGGTCTTCTTGGCATGGCCTCCAAGATGAGGAGGGCACCTAGCATCTTGGAGGCAGTGTGCCAAGTAGCATGTTGTAGTGACAACCTATTTAGTTCGTGTTGTCTCAGGCACTGTGTTTAAAGGCTGCTGTGATGAAAACTGTGCAAGTACCAGTTGTACAGATTTGCCAAGATTGCTTCAGGCATTTCACTCCTTACTCATAACAAATTTAGCCAAAATAAAATTCTGTGACAACATTTCGGACTACATAGAAAGCTTGGTACCAGATGAAGTGGCTGTAGAGTCACATTTAACCTTTAGAATATGAGTTGTTGCATCTTGGAAAAAGCTACTTAATCTAGATGTTCTTTGTTGCCAATGCAAAACAAGGGGCTGCCATTACCGCTTGCCCAATATGACACAGAGGTCAGAATATGTTAAAAGAAGCAGTACAACTTGTGGGCATGACCTCTAAGATTAGGGGTTCCTTTCAGTGTGCTGAATATCGCAAACGTAATGAGCCGGAATGCATGTCATACAATAGCTGATTACCACCAAGTTTACGTGTCTGCTCAGGCACTGCATAAACTAGGTGGCTCATAAAAATATTTATTAGCTGGTCCAAGGTAGCGTGAATGGTACGGGGCATAGAGTTTCCTAAAATTAACTAGAGGGGACTCTGGCACTGTGATCGTTCAGCCACCATTGGGAATGATGGGTAGTACACGAATTTGCCTAGTCTTCGTAAGTTGCTGCTTCAACGCGCTCGCGTGGCTTTGTTTATTGTTGTCAGCAAAGTTAGGTATTGGGCTAGTTGGTCTTTCATGATTAAAATACTGCGCTACACTTACTGGGACATAAAAAGTTAGAAAGGACACACGTTGCGAAGTGGACACAACAAGCGCATTGTTGTGTTTTGGTTCTGTTTCGGATAAAAAAAATGGACAGTTGTGAACTCTCGCAGATCATTCACGGGGCGTACATGAAACTACGACTGGCGCCCAAGGAGGGCTATTGTTCCTTGCCCCTCGCTCTTTCGTCGGGCTGCCCTCTCGAACTGGTTTTGGCTGCTTACACCAGGAATGAAGTTTAAAGTTTACGGAAGGCCGTCTGGTCGGTGTGATACATGGTGAAGGGTAAAACCCCGAAGGCTTTACTGCGCCGACCAAAATGTGTGTTTTAATTTTTCACTTTGGTCGGCGCAGTAAAGCCTCGGGGCTTTTTACCCTTCACCACACCAGGAATGCTTGCCTTTTTCCTGAGGGTGACATGCCTGAAGCACCCACATCTCACTGTGCACGGATCCCCCGATTTCAAAAACTGCGCGTTCTGCCTCGCTGAAGCTTGAGTGCATGTGGTCTCAGGTGCTCCCCCTGCTGTGGGGTGCTAGTTTCTTACAATTTTAGGCTGGGTGTTTTGAAGTGACACTAAAATTGGTCACAATTAGTGATGCTAGCATTAATTCTACGATACGTTAGAGTGTTTACGATTCACTTTCGGCATTACCAGACACAAGGCTACAAATTACAGTAAAAAAGTCGCAAACGAAAATTTTACTGTCGGGGTCCCTTTAAGGCCCATGTCCTTTTCTTGTCAGATGAACTTTCCCTTTGTTTGGAAACTAAACAACATGAATTAGTGATGTTATGTTAATAGAAGTCCAGTTACTCTCGTGCACTAAGCACTCTCTCTTTAGTAGCTTTGCTGGGATAGGTTCCTTGTTGGTATTGAAGCATTTAGAATTGAAGCAGAGACAAATTAAGTCTTGAATTTCAGCCTCATATTATAGGGGGCACCAATAACTTTCTTGTGGTGCTGTGGATTATGACATAATTTTGCACATTTTAATTGAAAAAGTACACCACGGATGGTATTTTGGTTGAGTATACCTATGAACTAGGCATGTGCGAATATTGGAGCACTTAGAATATTTCAAACGAATATTGCAGTACTCGAATTCTCTTCGACATGAACTTAAATTATTCAAAATTTCGAAGGTATTCGAAATTGAATGAATAGACATACTATATACCGTAAAATGTGGAGCAAGTGCCCCCCCCTACTGTACAGGAAAATCCAACAAGAATTGGAGGGGGGTCCCTTGCTCGGTCGTGGGTGAAAGTTAATGATGGCAGCGGAAGAACTGCTAGGAATAAAGAATGCACACCCATGCTTACAACTGAATGCTTCATTGAACGCGCATGCATTCACTGTTTTTACAACAATGAATAAAACAGTGTGAAAATGGTGGGAAGGGAGGGGGGGGGGGCATATTTCAAATCTCCCGAAAAATGGAGGGGAGCGCTCGCGCTCGACAATTTACGGCAAATCGCATGTAACCTCCTGTGAAGGTGGTTTCACTTCGGTGGAGGGGTGCTATACCGTGAATACACTTTATCCAAGGGAAATCCGCACTGCCGCGAAGCCCCACTTCAAGGTTATATGAACATATTACCCTCACACTGATTCATCATTCTTTTTTAAGTTTAAAAGCTTGTTATACCAGCTTGTATGCCTTCTAAGTGTAGTAAATTTTACAACTTGACATATTTTACAGGTTATCACTTGCGTTCTACCGAAAGTCAAATCCTGCCACTATTCAATGTTGCTTCCACTTCCCTTTGAACCAAAAAGGAATGATGTTTGCACATGCCTTGTTTCAATTTAAAAAAAATAAAAATATTGTGCAGGTTAGTTGGGTCATGACAAATATGCTCAATTTTTATTTATGATATGTGGTATATACTAGTATTCAAATTCGATTCGAAATTATTCGACCAAATCACTATTGCCTTTGAATTCGCTTTGAACCTAAAATTTACTATTCGCACTTTGCCTACTATGAATGTGTTGAGGTATATTTTTATTACTGAATGGTTAATTAAGCTTCTTTCACTTCCCATGGTGATATCTTGCAGGTGGATACAAGGGCTATGGCCTGGCCATGATGGTTGACCTGTTCTGTGGCATTCTGAGCGGCGCTCACTATGGCAACAACATCCGATCCTGGCTCAATGTCAAAGACCCTGCAGACTTGGTTAGCAATTTACTTCACGTAAACGATTCTACAGTGGGATTATTCTGCAGTGTTGTTATTGAGAGCTCATTTACTGTGATGCTAGGTAGTACCTCAAAACTGTTTGTATGTCCTTTTCTGTATGCCTGTCTTCCCTTTCTACGCTCTCACCACCATCGATATATTGGTTCAGCCTGCACAGTGGTGTTGTGCTTAGGCTCTCTGCTTATTTTCAGATGCACATTGGCCTCACAGCAAAGAAAAGCAAAACTTTTGCTTGTAAGGGCATCGGGTATCAAACATACACATCCTTGGCAATTTACCGCTATGGTCAGGACATGCTTAACACTTTCATAACAATGCACGGTTCTGTATGCCATGCAGGCATTGCCGTTTTGCAATACAGTAGACTCTCAATTAAGGGAAGTATTGCTGCTTAAATGAAACAAGTGGACTCTTTTCATAATCTACAGCTGCACTTCCCTGCGCTGCACATTTGCCCATCTAATGACTGCATGTGTTGTGCTTCAAGTGGGGAGGAGGTCCTAGTTGCACGTGCTGCCGGCTTGTCTGTTACACGTGTTTGTATCAAGAGAGCCAAGTCTACATTTTCTGTGTCATAGTGCGAGCAAAACTGCTCTTGAACACGTTTGCAGGAGTGACTAGCCGCCATCAGTTGGGCTAACCTGCATCGCAGGAAAGTTAGCTTTACAATTGTGAAAAGGGTTTATTGCCTCAAATATCATTGGTGTCGTACTTGATTTCTGCACACCTGTTCATCTCTCAGTGAATAGAACTTCTGTTGAATGGAACATATTTTCCTGGTCCCTTCAGGTTCTGTTTAACGAGAGTCTACTGTGTTGTCTTTTTCTCAGTCTGTCAGTACTGCTAAGTATCAAAGGTGTGTAGTGTGCAGAGCAAAGAACTTGTTCTTGAAGTGATGGAGCTGATGATGCAGCATGCTTCTGCTGCCACTGTGAATGAGATCGTAATGAGAGAAATCCAGAACTCTCCAGAAGTGTTTATGACATCATGTAATTTTGTTGCTGTAACCAGTCCTTTCTCTGCTTGCATGGCTTGCAATTAATTGCATGTAATGGGGACGGCTCAACTCGTGACATGTTCCTTGTAAAGAACTTGTATGCCAGTTTTGGTGACTGAAGAGTATATCCTTGAATGTTGCCCACTTTTCCTGCAGGGCCAGTGCTTTGTGGCCATCAACCCGGCAGCGTTTGCTCCTGGCTTTGAAGGCAGGATGCAGGGACCTGATGAACATGGCGCGGTCGCAGGAACCGGTAAGGGTTCCAGGATGTGTCGTGAAATGCAAGCACCGGTTGTGCAGACTATCTTGTCGCTTGTATGTGTTGGAGGGTTGTGCTTGTTATGTTCAAATCTCGCGGTGGTCTTAAAAGTGTGGCATGCTTCACACGATGAGCATCTTTGTTGCCAGGCGACACCAGGTGTTCCGGTCCTGGTTCCCGGAGACCCAGAGAGGCAGCACATGGCCAAATGTGATGCTCAGGGTGGAATTCGTTATCACGTCAACCAGATACAGTTTGCGGTATGTCGTGCAACCGAGTTGACAGTGTTTTAACTACCACTTGCTGTAATTTGGCAGCACTGAAAACTGCAATGTATGTGATCACTGGAACCATGTTATGCGCATTGCCATTGACTTTGTGGCCTAGTGAGTGACTTGCAGAGCCTCTTAACGTGCATGGCTTGTCCATTTAGCTGCATGCGTAGTTTGGCGGTAAATGTTTACGAACTACGTTAAGCACATTCTAAACTTCCTTTAACAGCTATGATTGCTGCAGATGCTCTTGAGAGCAGTGCTTGTCCTGCAATCATGAGAGAGTGAACATCTTCCCCGAAGCTTTGCCTGTCACAATGGTAACTGTGCTTGCTCTTAGGTGTGCATGCAGTTAGATTCCTAATAAGCATTTGCTTTTATTATTACCTTTGCTAATTGGATGAGGCACTGGTAAGACTCCATGTAGTGGAGGTTTTTGCCAGTCATCCTCAAGGTTGTTGGCCTCAACAAAATAGTCTCTGCAACTGCCACATTGTGTTCAAAAGACTAAGGACGACGGGTTGGGTACTGGACTTATTTAACATGGCTTTTGGGGTTCATAATATGACTGGACGTAGCAGGAAACACTGGGGATAAATGCACATATACAAAAACCACTCGTGATGCATGCCTTTATCTAACAATAATATGAATAATATCATAATGATATGGATGATATCCTAATAATACGAAACCTATGGTTATAGGCTTATGCAGTGCAATGTTTCAATGCTCCCTGTAAGAGCTCAGTGCCTATGACATTCTGTTGCTGATAAGGTTGCGGGTTTGATTGCAGACTGCAATGGCTTCATTCCAATTGAAGTAAAATGCAAGCAACTACATGGGATAATTGGGCTTTGATTTAAAGCGTGAATACTGCTTCCTGAAATTGGCCTCTAGTGATCTGATGCTAAGAAGGAGTTTAGCAGTTTGAGTCCTGGTTGTGGTGACTGCATTCCAGTTGGAGTGAAATGCAAAAATGCTGTGCACTTAGATTTGCATGCATGTTTAAGAAGATTGGTGTGGAAAATTAGTTTATAGCCATACAATATGGTAACTTAAAAACGTCTGAATGCTCGCATTCACACGCTTTTACCTATGGATACAATATGGCATTCCTCGAAAGCCGCCCTGGAGTATTGTTGTGCTGAACACCAATACTTAATTTGGCTACACCACTCTCATTTGATGCACATGATGAAAGGGCTTGGAGTATGTCTACAGTAAAAGTTTTGTTGCGACATGTACAGTGAAAAACTTGCGCCTGTTATACTTTGAATGCCCTAATTTACTCCGGAGCACAGATATAGAGACTTTCCCCCACTTCAGTTTGTCTCATGCCTGTGTGTTGCTTTAGAATGCTAAGTCCTTTGCAGATTAGTAGCTTGGTATAGAAGTCACCTTAATAAG
Source organism: Rhipicephalus appendiculatus (assembly GCA_030522465.1). Classification (NCBI taxonomy): domain Eukaryota; kingdom Metazoa; phylum Arthropoda; class Arachnida; order Ixodida; family Ixodidae; genus Rhipicephalus; species Rhipicephalus appendiculatus. The sequence continues at coordinate 10,354 of JALIZH010017021.1, read as the reverse complement.
CTGAGAAGCTGCATAGTTTCAGCGACATCCTAGGGTGCTCACACAATTTTTATTTTATTGCAGGATGACGTTGCCAAAAAGCTTGGCGTCGAACCACCAAAAAGGAAGTGAATGCAAGGATTATTTTGGTAATGCAGTGGAATCATGGCGAAACATAATGCGATAAGTCATGCATGTAGTATTAAGTGTGGGAGATGGCCGCGTCTTTGTTGTCCCGGCCTGCAGTCCGTGGTGGCCGCACCTGCCATGGGCAGCAGCGTCCAACCACTGCATCCGGCTCGAGCACTGCCCGCGGCACGTGCCACAAACGACACGCGCACTTCATCATTGTCCATTTCATCTCTGCCCCCATCTTTTTGGCAGCGTTTCCATAACAGTAAAATAAATGTTTTGTTATAAATATATTGTAAGGCATGCACGTAATTGCAACAGGGCTGCGGGTGACATCTTGTGATACTGTGCTTGGACTGCAACATCCGAAAGCTTTGTTGCACATATATCGAAGTTAATTAGGCGCTGGCTTAAACTTGACAACAATTCCATCACTCACACGAAGCCACCTCTCTCTTTATTTTGTGGAAGGGAGCAGTCACAAAGTGATAATGTTTCTACTGCATAGTGGTTGATTACATCATCACGAGATGCCACTGCCTTCACTGCTGCTCCAGATTAAGTTTCTGGACATGGTTTCCTGACTAGGACATCTTTAGTTTGTAAGACTCTAGATGGCAAATGCAGTGACAGTAGAAGAGTTTATTACTGGAGGTCTTACCTTCCACAGGTAAGCAAAATGCGTGGTCGCAGTTTGATCACTGCGGCGGCTTTATTCCAACCGATACAAAATGCAAGTAGCCGCATAGGATAAATACGCTTTGATGTCTAAGCGTGCATACTTCTTGAAATTAATTGGCCTCTAGTGTTGTCCTGCTAAGTAAGGGGATGTGAGGTTGACTCCTAATCATGGTGGCTGCCTTCCAATGGGAATGAAATCATTCTTGTTTTCTAGGCAAAGTACAGTAACTGAGGCCATAGTTTTTCTTATCTGGAATAACCTGCTGTAGTGCCTCAGAAGTTTTTTTTATTATTCACTCACGCAACTGCTCGAGTGCTGCGCGAGATAGTATTTGGGGCTGCTTCCTAAAACCAGAACTGAACAGACTTCCAGCTTACTGAAGGTAATTTCTGTCTTTGACAATCAGTATCGTTGGCTTCTATGGGAATATCTGAGACATCATATCGGAGGTGTATTCTGAAGACTATAAGATAGCCGCGGCTGTGGCCTAGGCCAGGCCACAGCCGATAGTCGGTCCAAAAGGCGCATGCTGGAACTCTGCGCTGACGCGCTGTCCGTTGAAGGAGAAACAAAGAGGAAGGTTCCCACAATCTTGTGGATGTACAATTGAATTTTTTTTTCTAGCTTGAAACAAAAATTGCGCTTTGCAAGCCTTTCTGTATCTATTACTAACAAAGTACATTCCACAATGATCTGTAAGTCATTTATTTGCTTAAACCGCTGTACAGAGAAAATGAAGCCTAAACATGGGTCAAAATGCAATTTTTCCAAACTCTCAATTTTCTCGCGATGCTTCCGTTTCATTCGCTCCCACAGTGCACGAGCCTATAAAGCCCATAATGTGAATATGTTCCTCATGAAAAATATCTGTGCGTTTTCGTCATGTTTCATCGTGAGTAAAAAAAAAAAGAAAAAAAAAAAGCTTGGAGAACGCTTAAGCTTTGTCTTCAAGAGTAGAACACGATAGCGTTCACATCGCCTTCTCAATCGCTAGCCTGACTTCGATTCTCGGTGGATGCCTCAACCGTGCGGCACAACCTTAAGAAAGGTTGTGCGGCACCTTAGGAAATTTTACGTAGAGCACAAAGTTGCGGGAGAGTTCACTTATGATATGGTTGACGTGTTTCACCCGAGACATGCGTTTTCTAAAGTAAATTCCCAATTCCTTCATCAATGATCCTTTCTGTAGTTCTGCGTCATTTAGCTGAGCTGGCGCCATCACAGCAGTGTTTCTTCGCGGTAGAAACAGCACCTGAATTGTTAGTCGGTCTAATTGATATGATTAATCGTGAATTCACTTGTACAACGCAAAACTCAACTCGGATGCAAAATAAGCGTGCGCACACAGTGCTAACTCGCAGCTGGGCTTATTGCGTATTATATATAAGCGGGAATGTGTACATGTACGCACCAGGAAAAATTGATTAGCAAGTAAAAAGAGTAAACACGAAAGATACCCCAATCTGTTTACGGATTGCGCATGACTTTGGGGAATTCCATCGCCTTATCGCTGAAGGAAATAGATGATTGACCGGTGCACTATGCGTATACTATTCCGTTAATATGGTTTGTGTGACGACATCTTGTTCATGTTGCTGTGTCTACGTAGTATCAGTGTATCGTTAAACAGTGACCACCGGCTGCGGTGGTCTAATACAGCTTACTCCTCCGCCTTTACACCAAAACACTGCTGTGCCCGGCAGTTTTAAAATATTTCGATCCTGCCTATCCAGGAAAGTGCCCGCACTGTGCGGAGAAGTCTTCGGACATCTTGCCTCACCCAGAAGGCCCTGGTCGACTGAGCCCGAGTCGCATTGGTCGCCAAAGGCCTTCTGTAATGAGGAGCCCACCTAGTGGTTCTGAGGGGTGGCCAGCACCGGGCTATCTCCCACCTACTCCCTGTATATACATAGTGTGCATTGACGTCACCGTGGCCGCCATCTTCGGGTACCAGCTAGTTCAGACGCTGCCTGAACTCTTAACTGTGACATTACATTAGTGCCGGTGCCCCCCCCCCCCTCCCCGCGTTCCTTTGTTCACCCATGGGGCGGCTGGCGAACAGAAGCGGGGGAGCATAAAAGAACGCGGGGTCGGAACGACTGTGTGCTCCCCTGCAGTACACACTCTAATGAGATAAAAAGTCACGGTGGCTGCCATCTTTGGGTACCCAGCGAAAAAAGCCTGTCTGTGACGTCACGTGACCACTATGTATACATCTAATAAACATTTCTCCCTCTCTCTTTTGTCAAAATAAAACTAGTGCCGCGAATATGTTGGCTCGATTTTTAATGGGATAGCGTTACAGCACATGTCAGAAGGAAAACCTTCCGGGTAAAATAGGAAAGAAATCACTGTTTTTGCTCTATAATTGAAATTATTTCAATTATGGAGTAAAAACAGCGAATGCGCGGCTTTTCAGTGCGATCGCGCGCGCACGCGTGGACAAGTCGCGGCCTCCCGCGTCCGCCCCAGTAAAGAACGAGCGCGCCATGCTCAAATCAGCCAATTGGTCATAGTTCGCCTGTGACGCAGTGATTTTTGAGCTTGTAGTGTCATTTGTCGAGAAAAGAGAAAGTGATTTTTAGCTGACTTTGAGAATTTATTGTAAATTCCAGACCGCGTGCTGCGCTATAATATTTGGCTCGCGTGCTCCTGGGAGCCTCGACTACCGATCGGCAGCGTTTTCTGACCATGCTCAAAATGTGTTGCAGGGCCCCTTTAATTTATACTTGAATATTTTTACAAACACGTGAGCGGCCTGAGAGTCGGGTAACACTGGCGCACTCGCGAGCCGTGACATAACAGGCAGCTGGCCGTGCGGGCGTGTGCATTCCGTCAAACGATGTTGTTCCGTGGTCCGCTGCGCGTGAAATCGAGATATTTTAGCTTTCTTCAGCTTGCCACTGAAATTGAACGATTTGCAACGGCTGAAACTGTAGTAGAAGACTACGGCACCGCTCCTTGCTGCACGTGACGTCACAGGCGCCATGACAAAATGGCGGTCGCCAGCGGTGGGCGGGATCTACAGCGGGCGACTTCTAGGGCTTGTTTTGCGCTGAAATATTCCTTTACGGTCCACTTTTCATGTATGTATAAACATAATGGACCCTCTACTTCTAGTTTTCACTGAAAACCACAAACTGTTGGGTGACCGTGTCATGGCCCCTTTAAGCCTCGCTACTTGAAAGACGAAACCATAAACGTTGACCCACATTTTTGCTCGAATTATGTCATTTAAAAGTAGTTTGTTCCCTAAAGCAGTGAAATAAAAGTGTTCTATGCCGGCGCGTGTCATCGTGTCATGAAATTTCGCTGAGCATCGTGATATTTTTCTGTTGCGTAGTTGTAGTTTTAGTAGGATCCTACATCACGCGATTAAAATTCGTGAAATCCTGCCATATATATGCGGCAGGTTCGCTTCTTGCCGGCGGCAAGTTGATTTTTCGTCCACTTAACTTTCGGCACATCTATATCAAAATTACTACATTACACACTATACCTTCCTCGGCTTCGTTATCTGCTGGTTTTCATTAAGGTTGTGTCAAGGAAAGATACGAGCCCTCAGAATTCTCTGTCTCTCTCTCTCTCTATATATATATATATATATATGCGCGAAAACATTTATTCGCATGTTCGTCCGTTATTTTGAACTTTTGCAAAACACTGGATCCACAGAAACTTTCTCTAACACACACACACACACACACACACACACACACACACACACACACACACACACACACGCACGCACGCACGCACGCACGCACGCACGCACGCACGCACGCACGCACGCACACGCACACGCACACGCACACACACACACACACACACACACACACACACACAAGCGTTTCAAGCCCGCAGATTTGACAACGAGAATAATAGCGTTATTTCTTGTGTACATCGAATGCTCCTGTAGCATGCGATTATAATTTTTGTTTAATTATCAACGTGTACTGTGAACTGTATGCTTTTACTTGTTCTGCCATGTCCCTCCGCATTGGGCCTACTTAAGGCTGCGGTACGTACTTGTAAACGGATAAAATAAATGACCCTATAGTTTAGGGGCCTCAAACTCGCCTCGGACGAGAACCGGCGCATTCAACATAGTATGGCCAATGGCCAAACTCAACTCAGCTGGCGGGCCGCAGTGACAAAATTTAGTCCTGAGAGGGCCAGGGAAGAAGGTTGGAGTGGGGGGGGGGGGGGGGGGAGAGGTAAGGGGGGTTTGGCGGAACTTTAACAAAATGTCGGCTAATGTCGCCATGAAAGCAAACATTTCCCATATGTCCTATACGGGTCACTTCTGAAGAAGATTTGATGCAAGGTTTCGCGAAACATGTTGATATTGATCTCCAGAATGACTGCGGTCTGGACGCCGATTCTGAAAATATGAAGCTTTTGTTCCGCGGTTATGCTTTACAGCATGGTGATCGCATGGGGTGCCTTAAGGAAAGAATTATTGAGACCAATCACATCTGTGTAGCTCATGAACAAACTTATTGAAAAAATTGGCCGCGTATCTGCGTGCTTCGCTGCAAATGTCGTCGAAAGACGATAGTCTTCTGCCGGCCGTACTACATCAGTCCTGGTCTCATCCGCGGCCACCCGGGATGCTGTTCTCGCACCATTTCCGTCCTGACGTATGAACGCCATCTGGCAGTGGCGTCGGGAAACATGAGCTTGTGCAGAACCCAGGGCCACTGCCAGGTGGCAGCGCCATATCGTCGGCAGAGGGCTTTTTCGTGCATAGCTTCGCATTTTCAGCGCAGCCTAGGAAACACTAGGGTCCTTAGAATTACGTATCTATGTATTTTCTAGTAAAGGAACAGACCACCTAATACGTATTGATGTTGGGCCTCAGATATGCGTAATATTTGCTTTTTGATCGACAATGTTCAGAAGTATGAACGCAGCTACGAGTTCAAGATGGCTGGGCGTTCAGCAAGTGCTTAAACCTTGACCGGGTGGCTGAGTCGTGTGACAGACAGACAGAAAGACAGACCAAAATTTCTGCGTTGAAGTATACCAAGAAAGACTATCGTCTTTTAAATAAATGTGGGGCTAAGACCGTCTCGTGCGCGGCGGGCGTCGTGTTTGACACCCCAGCTAGTTGCAGACATGTACGTCACAGTGAAATAGATCACACTTGAAAGGCTTGTGCAAAGAAATGAATATAAATGTGTCGGCCCATCCGGGCAAATTGAGAACCTGCGCTCCTGACTATATACATGTTGCATATTCACCAGTGCGACCACAGGCTTGCGCAGTTAGGGCAAGGCAAATGTCACCGTGCCCTATGGTAGCAACATAGTATTTGTTTAGAATAGATGAGGGCGATTTAGAGTGCCATGTATTCAGCGAACTGAACAGACGATTTATTTGAAACGGTGGCTCATTAGCCCAAGAAATAATTTTTGGAATATATTCATTGTTAGATCAACTGCATTATGGATGGAACAGTCAGACAAATAGGCGTTCGTCAAGTTTACTAGCTCCCGCAGGCCTAACGTACAAACGATACCGTGGAAGGGACGCCTTCTGTTATTCGGGATCTCGCAAAGCTGCTTTGCGCTGAACACTGGCCACGCGAACTTGCTGAAAACATGTTCGTAACGCAGAGCCCCATAAGTCCGTACTGGGTCGGATGCCACAAAAGTGTCACAGTTAAACTACAACGCGACGCTGGAGTACTACCGACAGAGTCGTTATACATATCTTCCTCCTTTCCCATCGCTTAACAGTGCAGATGCTGTCGCTTGGCGGCAACTGCGGACTAACTCATTTCCTTGCCTCTACATGCTAAATGTCTTTCATCTAAGTCTATTCTCCTCGTACTACCTCTTCTGCGGATCCACCTCGACAGTGTATCACTCCACGTCGGAATGCTTTGCCCCACAGGGCGTTTCTGCTCTACCCAACCACACCCCTTCCTCTGGGAGTCTTCGCTGCTCAGCTTACGCCGGCAGGAACAGCAGCAGCTGGTCCAGCGGGCTCGCAGGGTCGCGCAAGGCAATTTAACCCTGGACTGAGGGCCCCACCAAACGAAGGTTTTCTGTAAATTTCCTAATAAGAGTTTATTCTCACTCTCCTTACATTTAGTTATCCGGTTTTGTGGGAGGGACAGTAAAACGTCTTTATTGGTGTTAAAATGGAGAAGGAGCGCGTGGGAGAAACTCTTAGTCTGAGGTCCCTAGGATGACTCCAGCGACGAGTCGGGTCCGCTGTATCATGGCTCGGAGAACCTCAGGAGGTCAGTCGCGGAGAGCATCACTCTATGTTACGTAAACGGTGAAGGAAAACTGCTAAGGTAGGGAAGGTGTTTGTAGTTCATTCGATCGTGACATGGAAGATCGTTGTCGAGTTCCCGTAGCAGGGGCAATGGTCTGCATGGCAGTGCGGGTAGAATTCACTTCGAGATATAAGATTTGGGAAAGTACTAGTCTGTAGCTGGCGTAACGCAACTGTCTCCTCTCGTGAGAAAGATTGCGGCGGTGCTCTGTGAGTGCGACGGACGTTCATATAATGACGAAGAATGTCTTCGCAAGTGAGAAGAGGATCCCCTTACCCTGAAATGGTCGCCTAGCTCAGGCCTCTCCTTTCGCCTTTTGTGGGGAGTTCGTCCATCTTGAGGCAGGTCGCCCCCTCAGCCCGGTCTCCTCGCCGCCTCGTAACTTTCATTAACGTTGGAAAGTGAGATGCTGTACAGACGAAACTTAGATACAAGGACAGTAAGTGAGAAGGCCCGTGCTCGTAAATACCGTAACTCATCGCAGGTTAAGCGAAGAGTGAGATCGTTCGGTCTCCCAACAAACAAGTGCCGCGTACCCGAATGTGAAGAAGAATGCGTACGTTATTAAAGTGCACTGAGGCCGCCCCCCCCCCCCTTCCCGACTTTTTTTTTGCTCGCGTCGGTAATGGGAGAATGTGCTTTGTACGAGCGAGGTATGAGTGGCGTTCGACAACGGGAGACCCAAAGGCTATATATAACCTGTAGCTTCTCTTGATGATACTTCAAGGGAGTCCTCCTCACCCACACACAGACACACTCCGAGAAGCAGGTCTCACCCACACACACACTCCGAGAAGCAGGTGTGCGCGTTGACTCAGCGGTCTTCAAGAAAACAAGCCGTTATGCAACACGGGTAATGTTTTAGCGCCAGGCTCGATTCGACTCGCATTCTGTGTAGCTGCGTTACGTTCAATTTCTTCATTCGAAAGCGTGTGAGTCATACGTCATCACAGCTGGTAGAACGAAGCCCTGATAGGACTGGAGGGCGTTAGAGTTAGATACTGTTGAAAGAACTAAAAGGAACGTGCACTCGGTCGGAAGGTGCGAGACCTTGTGGGTGTGGGGACGCAACTTGGCCCCTCTGCTTTGCAGGTAAAGCGGAGTGGAAAGTCACATGCTTACTGGCGGTTATGAGTTCTGATTGTGAGAGATAGTGTATGCATGCACTCATATGAGTGCGCAGGGTTCCCCTTCAGGGTGGGCGAAGGTTCGTCGCAGCGCCCCCCCCCTCCCTATTATGTCATTTATGGAGCTGACATTACACCGTACAGTAGAGGATTGCTCCGTACAGTGGAGGATTGCTAGAGGAGAGAAAGGGGGTGAGCGTTGGAGAGGAGAGAGAGAGGTGGAGGGGACGCGCATGCTCTGGAGGGGTGTAGGACGCGGGCGCCGCTCCGTACAGTAGAGGATTCCCAGAGGAGAGAAAGGGGGTGAGCGTTGGGAAGGAGAGAGAGGGGGGAGGGGACGCGCGTGCGCTGTGGGGTTGTGGGACGCGGGAAGGAGGGATGGACTAAGCCCCCGCAAGCACATCCAAGCAAGATCAAGGAATGGAGTCAACCTGGGCGACAGACACCACCAGCCTAGCCATTGCTAAGCTGCCCCTCTATGCTCTCGGCCATGACTCTAGTGACTGTAGTGGTGGTTGACGGCCTTATTGTACTACAGTGTTCTGCTTGACATAGATGGCCACACCGCCCGCGGGACGCTCTGCTTCCTCGGTGCACACGATAAGAACTAGAGGTGGTCTGGAACGCGCTTATTCTTCATGGTCATCAGCGTCATCGTCATCTTTATCATGTTGGCTACGACGGACGGCGCCGGACAAGCCTACGCCCTAAGGAGCTTCGCCCCTAAAAGGAATAAGACAAGAGGCAACATGTCATGAGGGACGCACACACAGTCGACACACAGACGACATGCGCTGTCTGCTCTGTGTTGTCTTGTGTCTTCGTCGTTTTCATTGTCTCACTGGGAGGTTCAACCAGAATAACTCGCCCAAATTTCGATGTTTCTACTATCGCATACTGCCATAGAGATCATTGTTGAAGCCACACAGGCCGGCAACCCGCTACCGGAGCATACAGCACATCGCTCCAGGTGTAAAGGTGTCAGCCGCTGCTTTTACCACACTCCACTTCAGAAAACAGGCACGTGCAGGAGGCGCTGGGAGTCCTTTAACGCGTAATATTGGAAATTGGTGCAGTTTGATTGGTTGGTTGGTTGGCTCCTAGAGATGTGGCTCAACCAATACGGGGATTGGCCATGAGTCGTGCGGTAGTAAAAGTTTTGTTTTCCTTTGTCGCCTAGGCAGACTGGCTCATACGCACGAGGGGGGATTGGCCACACTGTCGATTACAAAGGCAAATGAGTGAAACTTCATTAAATAAAGTAAAGGTTCTTAGCACTACCGAAAACTTTATTTATGTTTTACTTTGCTATCATTCCCGATCAAGCAGGCGTGCTCGCTAAGTGCGTCGTTTCACTTCGGGTGCGCCAGCGTCAAGGAGAAAGGTAGAGGAAAAAGTGTGCTCATGCGCGGGTACGGTCCAATCACGTCAAGATTTCTACTTGCACAGGTCTGGTCTGGTGCCATCCCCTCTGTGTTCTAGCTGTAACGAACCTGAAAATATCGACCATTTCTTTTTTAAGCTGTCGCCGTTTTAAAATTCAAAGAAAAAAATGCTTTGAAATTTTATTCAGAAAATTAGGAATACCACTAAGTACTCCAAATATTCTTTCCTTTGGGGCTGCTTCATTGGAATACAGCAACAGGAACGTCTGCGGGGCCCTCTGCGAATTCCTGAGTGACACAAAGAGCTTACCTTGCTAAATCACTGCTCAGCTTTCTTCCCGAACCAAACCAAATTGAGGATTTCATTATTAATCAGCATTAAATTAACCTGCTCAAGAATGATGTATTGGGGATAACTTTGATATATATATATATATATATATATATATATATATATATATATAAACTCTATCAATCTCTGTCGTTATTAAAATTTGTTTTGTTTCTCGAGAAATTACCATATTCAAATTAAAAAAAAAAGAATTATTTTCCTTTCCTCTGCCTAGCCCAATTTTTTTTTCTTCTCTTAGTTTAACCGCCGGCTTCATGGCCAATCCCCCCGTAGTGGGTAAGAGCCAGTATAGAGGACCAAGCAAGCAAGCAAAACCTACGAGCAACCCACCAGCGGGCGAAATGCTGCGTAATCCGCTGATTTTCGGTCAGCTCCAGTTTGATATGTACACATCAATTCTGATAA
>JALIZH010017020.1:0-28189 GCA_030522465.1 Rhipicephalus appendiculatus | reverse complement strand
TTCCTCGCACTATGCAAAGCGACATTAGTTAGGCAACTCTGAAATATTATTTTAATGGCCCTGGCCTATATGCCATAAGCAGATGCCGATAGACGTCAGACTCTGCCCAGGCGGCGCTGCGAAAAACGCCGCCACCAGCGCTCTCATCACCGCCCTGGCCATAACTGGGTAGTGCAAAGAGAGCCGTCCGCAAGCGAATGTGCGTAGGCCACTATAGAACCCCCCCTCTTTCGCTCGGGTTGGGGGGCGGTTTCCTGAAAATCAAGGACCTGGAAAGCTTCTTCCGTCAATCCAACCTCGCTTCAGAAAAGTAGGAAGCTCATCAAAGTGAACTGCGGCTACAATGCAAAAAGATGTTTCAGCTGTTTCGGCGTGCTGCAACTCGCAAGCGCAAGCGAGCATCGCATGACATCGAGTTCAAGGCACTCACTCCGACGTGCGTTCTACAACGCCTAAATGCGTTAAATTTGGCCATATACATAATGTCAAAGCTATGAAGTACGTACACGAGCAATGTTTCTTACGATCAGTGGTACAAAGCTCGCTTTATCAGGCATGATTTCTGGTCCCGGCGATTTTCGCCTTTGAAGTTGCATTCTCCATCCATCTCTCGCTTCCTGTGCGTCGAACTGTTTTATATCGCATCCTTGAATGTACTGCTGACGGTTGTCTTCCGTTTGTATATACTGCAAATGGGGATACGTGCGTGTCCACTTTCTCGGTGTACAACGAAAAGCAAAACCGTGGCCTCCGAGATAGCTCCGGCAATCGCGGAGACCACGGGTAAGAAAAACCTGACGGTGGTCACGACCAAAATTTTGCGATTGACTTGTATGACGCACTTGTTAGCATTTGCTAGCCGGAATTATGAACTTTCAATGCGTACGTGCGCGGTAAGATTACGGGTGGTCGCGGAGTGCGCGATGATTATCGCGCACTTCACCAGTCTGCATTTAACTGCTGCACGGCGCGCACCGCGGTCTGAGGCTCCGCTGAGCTTCATAGTCAAGGTTACCACGGTTCTTCGTCAAGGCTACTCAAAACACTAACATGAGACCCACATTATCACACTTTCTCATGCGACCGGCTGTGGAGAACGCGAGTAATTCGCTTGCCCAGCACGTTCCTAACGACCCGTATCCAGAGCTCTCGCTGCTCTGATTCGTGCAACAGCTACAGAAATCGGTAAAACAAGTCCTTTACGCCCGTGGCAATTCACAACGCAAGAGTAGCTTCAACTGAAGCCTTTCTTCGTAGCGCACGGAGCTGTTGCGTCTGCTCTTGTTTTCGCCGTCGTTCTGGCACGCACTTCGGCGGTTCGGTTGCGCGTCCGACAAGCGGAGATAAATTCGTAGTTCTTTCTGTGAGTGTTCAATGCGTCAACACACCAAATATTTAGGTTCATTGTTGTTTCCAACTCGCTAATTGCACCCGGTTGCACAGCAAACTGTGCAAGGGAGCCGGACTTTGCACTACCCAAAACTGCTCCGACAGGTGGCGCTACGTGTCTGCAAAACTCCAGAGTCTGACGTCTATACCCAAGCGCCAGCTACACCTCTCGTCACATTTACTTTGATAAGTGTAAACATCAAACAATACGCGCTATCTTCACTGATAGCAAGACTAGATATGCAGAATATGCTAATGCAGCGTAGTATCTGAAACCACGTGCTCGTTCAGTTAACCTCCCTGCCTTTCCTTTACACTGTAGAAATTTTTACACCCAAAGGGACAAAAATGGGCTTCTCAGCGGGATGATACCATAAGGGTGTTAAATGAGCACCTTTCAGAAAAGGTGTTTCTGCAAGCACTCTATAAAAAATGTGTACATGTAAAAAAAACCGAAGGGTGTTGCAGAAACACCCTAACGAAGGGGTACCTTCTGCATCCTTCACTTTTTTAGCACCCACTCATATTGGTGCCAAGTCAAAGGATGTACAATGGTGTGAGGGCCTGTGCTACGGGTGGTCTTCTGTAAGAGGCCTGTAGCTGGGGCTGTCTATGTCCGCCCGCACTGAATGGGTAAAGCTCGAAGAAATGGCAAAGCATGCAAATGGCACATGAAATTTGAAAGCAAAGTGGGAATACGCAGATTTATTGCATTTTATACAATCACACGGTCTAATCCAAACCAATTTGCGTAGTATCATAATAATTGCCAGTAGGTCACAGCAATTTGCACGGATTAATAGCAAGGAGCAGAAATTCAGGAAAGCTTTAGTTCCCGGGAATTTTAGTTTGCAAAACACTGTAGGGAGTATCACGCAAAAATTAGTTCAACGCAATAACAGTGTCCACACAATAAATATTTATTGCGACTAAAGCACAAAATGGAAGAGCTGTCAATATATTAGTCAAGGAGCATATTCGCAAGTTAAGCAATGGCTGTCAACCTTCATGTGCACTATAACATTTGTTTCATACAGTACTTTTAGGCAATACATTAAAAACTCAACATACTAACTCAACAGCTTGCCATCTCGCGGCTAGCGTATGAGCAATACATATCCACTATAACATCGCATGCTTCGTTGAGTAAAAACAATCAAACCACAGATGAAGCTAGTTTTCCCTTGTTTAGGCATCTTACAGTACGAAGCACATACACAGATGTAGAAGCATTAAATATTGTAACCCACGTGCAGGCTAAAAAAAGCAAACCACTGGCTGCCACTGCACAGGTACATTATCACCTTAATTATAATGTTGAACGTTCGCCAGCAACAAGAAATACCCAAAGGGCTGAAAAAAGAAGGAAAGGCTGGCTTCTAACTAATTCCTATTTGCAGATGGCAGAAAATATGTACTATTCGAATGAAGCCAGAATTAGTACAAAATTACCTGTACAAGCCGGATCATGCTATTGACATAATGTGCGTTTCAAGAAGAATCAGGCAGTTGAAGCTATGAGGTCATTTAAGTGAATTTCATAGACGGAACCAGCAAGACGTGCATTAGTGCCTATTTAGACCAATAACAATTCCACACGATAGCTAGAAGAAGCACCACGTGCATTAGTGCCACATTTTTGACCTACAAGGACGATAACCAAGGATTATCTTGCATTGCTCAATCCTGCTTGAAACGCATGTGCATTCTAATAGCATGAAGTCTTAAATTAAGCCGGTCATCATTGTTGCCTTCAAATAGTACACAATTCATGTATTCCGCAAAATAAACCAGTTCAATTTGAATTGTCTTTTCTAATTTTTCCTGCAAGGCATCATCCAGACATTAAAAATGTTGATATATTAAAACTTTACGACAAACAATAAAACCGTGCATCACTTCGGTGTTGCATTGCCGGAACAACTTTGTTCACAATGTTGGCAACAACAATTCTAAATCAGCGGCGTAGTCAGTGGATTGGTTTGGCAGGCTTCAATGCCTCCCCATTCCCCTCCCACACGTATCCCCTTCCCAAAAATATTTCTGGCTACGCCCTTGCTCTAAATGTTATCTACAAAGGCCAAGGAACAGCCACGTTAAAATGATACTAAAGTTGTACCTTTGAAAACACGTACAATTATAAAAATAAAAAAAATGCACTCAGCAGCACAGTAAACACTTCCTCAGCACAGAAACCGGAAGTGCTCCCGGTTGACTAGCTGGAGGTGGAGTAGCTGGGCCTTGTTACATAGTGAGGGCGCAAAAGGCCATGAAGGGTGTGAGCGGAACGCTCTCGTCCTGCGATGACCACAAAGATTGGCGATCGTGAGAGGATGTTCGAGCTGTTCTAGAAGTTACGCATGAAGTGTGTGCTAAGTTTGCCTTACAGAGCATGGTGTAAATAATACGAGAAGCATTCGTGAAGTAAGGACCGTCCTGCTGTAGCCAAACATTTTTCTCATTAGAAAAAAATTTAATGGCGCTTGAACAGGTATAGCGCATTGCGGGAAAGAAGTAACGGCTGAGCAGACTGACACAAGATGACAGAGCGCTCTATCCTTTTCTGTTTTCTGGCCGTTTCTTCTTTACCGCAATGCGTTGTACCAGATGAATTACGACGAACCAACTAGCCCAGTCTTCAACACTGGTGGTTTTTAATGGTGGCTTTAATTTCTCACAGCGCCCCTTCATTTTTCTTCATGACTGCGTGCACTTATGAGCACTTTTCGTAACGCGGCACCAGCTTCTTTATGCCACTTGCATTGAACTTCGCGACCTGGGAATTGAAACTGTTGACAACGACTACCGTGAAATTTTTTTGATGTTTTGGTGACGAATAACGCCACCACAGTGTCCGTCCGTCCGCCCGTCCGTCCGGGCGGGCGCAACAAAACGTGCGTGCCCGCCTGCCCGTCCGAGCCCTGGCACGGTGCCAGGTGGCCGCCGGGGTGCGCAAACAGACGCCGGTCGCGTCGAACTCTACAGCGCTCGCGCTTTGCTTGCGTAGCGTCGCTCTGCCCAGCGTTCTATATCGGCATCCCCATGCTCCGCAAGAAATTGTGTGCATGCAAGGTAATTACCGAGAATGCTTACCTACCAACATGAGCGGAAAAAATACCAGGTGGACAACCATTTTTAGATCGCTATCAACAAAAGAGAAACGACTTCGACTGTTACAGACCATGAGATGACGGCATATTGCACAAACGCAAAAACAAGAACAAACACACAATCTAAAGTGGCGCCATTCGTCTTCACCGATACCTAAAAAAATTGAAGGACGCTTTGAACATTCCAAAGTGTGTTCAGCGAAAGCTTGTGGCCATTCGACTGACTATGCCATGTCTTTTATAAGGCGAAAGCCTTTAATGTCGCATGCTCACGTCCGTCCGGTGTCCGTCCGTCCATCCACCCCTGTCCGTCCGTCCATCCGTGTCCATCCGTCCGTCCGTGTCTGTCCGTCCGTCCATCCGGCGGTCCGTCCATCCGTGTCCATCCGTCCGTCCGTGTGTCCCTCTGTCCGCCCGTCCGACCATTCGTGTCCGTCCATCCGTCCATGTCTGTCCGTCCGTCCATCCGTGTCCGTCCGTCCGCCCGTCCGTCCGGGCGGGCGCAACAAAACGTGCGTGCCCGCCTGCCCGTCCGAGCCCTGGCACGGTGCCAGGTGGCCGCCGGGGTGCGCAAACAGACGCCGGTCGCGTCGAACTCTACAGCGCTCGCGCTTTGCTTGCGTAGCGTCGCTCTGCCCAGCGTTTACAACCATGCAAGGAGGGAGACGCCCACATCGCGTTCCATTCTGACCGACCCCGTCTCAATGGACACCGGCGTTCGCGGAACAGACTGGAATTTACAAAGTGTCTGTCAATTTAGGCGCTGGAACGCGGATGGCGTTTGCACGAGTCGCAAAGCGCGAGAATATACGAACGCATGCGAACGGAGGCAGATTAGTCTCGCGTCTCGCTATATATATTGCGACGCCTATTTGCGACGCCTATATAAAAGACGCTTGTGTTTTCGAATCATAAAAGTCGTTTTCAGTGCATTCCCAAGCAGAGGAAGTTATTTTCACTGTATTTCCAAGTGGCGGCCTGGTTGTGTGGTAGAACACCCGCCGACCACGTAGGCGGCCTGGGTTCGACCCTCACTCGGGCCCGGAAATTTTTCTTATTTATTTTATTTGCATCTTTCTCCATTTTCCGGTCACGGATAAGATGATGATTTTTCGCTCACAATCAACGACTCCGAGGCCGGAATTTCTGCGAAATGAGCTCTTTAACGCTATCGCGTTAAAAGTGCATATGTGCCCTGGCGGGTCCGATTTTGCTGCCTCTACTCGCTACGCTATGCAGTGGCTGGCCCGACTTTGCCGCGTCTACTCGCTAGGCTGTGTGTTTTGGCGCTACCGTCGGATCTCGTAAACTGCATTGCCGGGTTACAGTGTACTAGAACAACTCAGTGCAATGAGCGGAGCGGGCGCCGCCTTGCTTCGCGCGTCACAGTGAATGGCACCCGAAGCGGTGGCGCTGTCGTCGGCCACTCTTGAAAGCTACCGATTTGTGCGCACACGTGTGTACGCGCGGCCGTCTCATTTCAACGGTGTTAGCGCGACGCGAGGGCCAAAGGACTGGGCTGGGATCATCCAGGCAGTGGCAAGGCACAAGGCAGCCAGATAAAAAAAAACGTTTAGTTTAAAAAAGGGGACAAGCTATACATCGCGACAACTTTCTGTGGCAGCACAGCCAAAGCTACGTGGGCGGAGCTTCTGCACATGTGTTACTACGCCAAGTAGTCCGTCTGCAGGCGATTTCGGTTTCGGTTTCGCAAGCGCATCCAACATGTACGTTTTCGCAGGAAAATCCAAGGTTTATGATGTTATTTTTGAAATGGTGGATTAAAAGATGGGTTATATGTAGCTTTAATCGAAAGCTATGACAAGCCTTGAGATACTTATGAACGCAGCAGTGAAGGCAAAATACATGGAATCATTGCTGTGTTCTTCTGCGAATTCGAGCTTAGCTAATCTGCCAGCGATTCAAGCCCGCGTGTAAAGTGAGCACCATACAGTAATGCTTGCATTTTTTTTTTCAAAGCAATGGATGGATGGTAAAACATTATTATAGTCCTGAGAGACGCGACTAGCGCGCAGTGGGCTTCTCCCACGTTGGAACGGGCAGGCTGAGCCTGACCGCCGCATCGTGGGCTCTCTGGACAGCCCAAAGCTGATCCCCCCTTGTTGGGGCTTCTGATGGCGGAGCTCCACTTGGCTGGGTCGGCTTGTTCACTGCCCAGTAACGAGGGGCGTCGCCAGAGCATATGTTCTAAGTTAGCTACTTCCCCACAACGGGGACACGAGCTTCTAGTGTAAGTATCCGGGTAAATTTTGTGAAATAAGGCCAGATTTGGATATGAATAAGTCTGCAGGAGTCTAAGCGTCATGGCCTGGGCTCTGTGTAGTTTTCTGTGAGGAGGGGGGGGTAAATCCTCCTGCTTAGGTAGAAGTGCTCCGTAATTTCATTGTATGTGGTGGGCTGATCTCTATTGTCCAACGTCGTGGGCTGGGGAGAACCTCCGTGGCCGCGGAACGTCATACCTCGCGCCTTGGAGTGGGCCAGCTCGTTGAGGTTGGTGGGGCCTCCTTCAAAATGACCCATGTGAGCAGGGAACCACGTTAAGATGTGGTTAGAGATGTCTTTTTCACCGAGAATACGGCGTGCTTCCTTGGCGATTGCGCCGACGGCGAAGGCACGGACGGCTGCCCGTGAGTCGCTGTATACGTTCGCGCGCTTCTCGTCGAGGAGAGCGACGGCGATGGCCACCTGCTCGGCAGCGCTCGAGGAGGAACATTCAATGGATGCGGCGTTGATGACCGAACCAGCTTGGTCGACCGAGACCACTGCGTATTTGTTGCTGTTCCCGTACCGGGCCGCGTCGACAAAACAGCTCTCCCCCAGGGACCTCAGCTACACTTCGGAGGATCGCCGCCGCCCTGGCCCGTCTTCTTCCCGTGTTTCGCAGCGGGTGCAAATTGCGCGGAATGGGGGGAAACGATGATTTGTTCACGTTGTCTTCTCGGCAATCCCTGGTAATTGTCGTCCACTATGGCCGACGGGATACCCATGGCCATCAGGAGTCGCCTCCGAGCCTTCGTGCCCGAGACTCTGATGACCTGTGCCCTCTCCTGTGCCTCCGCAATCTCCTCGAGCGTATTGTGCACTCCCAGCTGGAGGAGTCGTGCCGTCTGCGTGTAGTTCGGGATGCCAAGAGCACTCTTGATGCCTCTCCGAATCATGGCGTTTAATTTATCCCGCTCAGCCCTCCTCCAGACATGCATGGCCACGACGTAGCTAAAGTGGCACAGTAAGAACGCGTGGATAAGCCTGACCAGGTTGTCTTCTGCAAGACCACTGCGTCTGTTGGCGACCCTCCTGATAAGGCCGATGGTGCTGTCAGTCTTTTTTGCGAGCCGGAGGATCGTTTGGCTATTGGTGCCCGACGACTCCACGATCATACCGAGGATGCGGATCGACGCGACCCTAGGGATTGTGTCCCCACTCTTCGTATGCAGGTTAATGTCGCTCTCTGCCAGGGGCTTCCAGTCTTTTGGCTTGCGTCCCCGCCTGCTGGGTCTATACAAAAGCAGCTCTGATTTACTCGGTGAGCACCTGAGGCCCGTGTCCTGCAGAAAGGACTCTGTGTAGTCGATGGCTTCCTGGAGGGCAGATTCAATGTGCCCATCGCTGCCTCCAGCACACCAGATCGTTATGTCGTCCGCGTAAACAGTATCTCCGATGCCTTGAATCTTGCCGAGACCCTCCGATAGACCAACCATGGCGATATTGAACAATAGCGGTGAAATCACGGACCCTTGCGGGGTGCCCCTATTGCTCAATTCCATTTTGTCCGTTTCGATCTCGCCGACCTTGAGCAGGGCACTGCGTCCCTCGAGGAAAGATCGAACGAAAGCATGGAAGGCCGCGCCCAGGCCTAGGTTCGAGATTGAGTCGAGAATGAACGAGTGATGTATATTATCAAAAGCCTTCTCTAGGTCAAGACCGAGAATGGCCCTCGTGTCCCGGGTGTTACTGTCGAGTATCTGAGTCTTGATGAGCCTCATAGCGTCCTGAGTTGAAAGAAAATATTCTTTATTGCAAAGGAACACAGGAATCAGCTTTATTGAAGCAGTCAGATTTATTCTTGAATGAAAAAAAAGGGGGGGGGGGGGGCAGGCGCACGGCCGAGCAGGAACTGTGTGATAGGAAATTCAACGCAATTGCAAGAAACCACGTCCTAAATTTCGGTGAATACAGGGTCGGTATCGCAGTTTTCCTTCTTTTGGAGACGCAACCACTTTCGGGAGACGCTCACGTTAATTTGTTTGTGGACGCGAAGTCATCGATGGGTCGCAGATATCTTGGCCACGACCAGCCACGACTGGTAACAGGCGGGCGTCTCACGTTCGTAAATCCACGGCCGTGGTAAATCCAAGCGGGTGAAACGCACTCCTTACACGGCCAACAACGCTTTTCTTGCAGTTAGTCGCACAATAGACATGAACGCGCCTGTTGCTCAGGCGAAACATTTCACTGGTGATTTTATCCTCCAATATCGCTGTCATGGCGAAGCGCCAAGAACCGCTCCCGCCGTAGACGCCGACGGGTACAGTGGTAAAGTACGCGACCTTTAGCGTTATTGTATCAGCAATATCAGGCAACCGAAATGCCGACCACGTATGGAACGCAATTTATGAAAATTTTCATTGTTTTTACGTACAGTATCCAATCGCAATATTGCTTTCAAACAGCTGGTCTTGCTGAAGATTGACAGGTCGCAGGTGTCACTTTCAAGGCGGCTATCGCGATGGGAGACCCACTTGCGCTGACGGTATCACTCACACACAACTTCTTTCTCCGTGATAGCATATGCGGGGAACAAAATATTTGACGACGCACAGCTGTCTTCTTTTCCTTCTGCTCGATGAGAACAGATCACCTAGCGAACGCGCACTCATCCTCGCTCACAAGCCACGATGAGAACTTGCTGCAACCGAACGACGCCATCGTTGTTTACTGGGCCAGGAAAAAGGTGAAATGACACGAGAAAACCAGAAAACTAGAAAGAGCAAGAAACGACACTCCCGCACGGAATAAGTTTTCTTGATAACAATTCGAAGGATCTTGAGCATAATAACTACATCTTTTGTTTTTATGTTTCCTTTTATGCTACGTAGTATATAAAAGTTAGCGTTCGCGGACTAAATGCAGACGCGTTGTAAAAAAGTGCGTGATTCGGCTTCGTAGCTTTGACAGTGCTGCCACAGAAAGTTCTCGCGAGGTATAGATGCGCCGCCCTTTTATAACCGCCGTATTCAGAAACGCTCCATGACTTGATTTCGAAAGCTATGTCTTTAGGCGGTGCCAAAGCAGCGCAAACGCGTTTCAAACGCGCTGCCTTGAGGCGGTCGCAAGTCAAGTGAAGGAGCATTTCTGAATACGGGGGTAAGCGCCGAAACGCAAGGAGGAGAAGGGTGCAGCTCCGCGGTTCGGACGCTCCCAGTGTCTCTGTGGGACGCGCCCAGTGTCTCGGTGAAAGCAATTTTTAGCTGACTTTGAGAATTTATTGTGAATTCCACGCCGCGTGCTGCGCTATAATATTCGGCTCGCGTGTTTTCGAGAGCCTGGACTACCGATCGGCAGCGTTTTCTGAGCATGCTCAAAAAAGTGTTGCAGGGCCCCTTTAAAAATTATAGTACCTGAGTTTTGTGCACGTGCCGCTTATAGTTGACATTGCATACGTTTTTCATTATCACGAATATCACGCGGATATTTGGTTTCACGAATAACAATTGCATCGCAAAATTTAATACTCGCGAAATAGCCACATTGCATGGATGCTGCACTACGGGCAAAAAAAAATACAGAGCATCGACTAGCCTTCGACTGCTACCACCTTATCTTGCTGAGAGGCCCGAAATCATACTTACAGCTTAACCCACCAATGCGGTTATAAAATACGCGAAGAATAATTGAAAAACCAGCCACAATAGCGTTAAAACAGCGGCGGCGCGTAACCCAACGCCTGTTACATTCTCGTGTGCCACGTACGCTGCAAAGGAGAGCCAGGGCGAGCTTTCAAGAGTGGTCGATGGCAGCGCCGCCGCTGCAGCTGCCACCGCGTGCGTCAGGCAGCGCGGCGCGGACGCGCCACTGGAAAGTATTCTATACTCGGCGACAACTTATCTTGACATTGGAGCGAAGGCTACGGAGGCGGGGCTTCCACACATTCCTGTTGCTCCGCAAGTAGTTCGGCAGCTTGCGGCTGATGTCCGTTTTGCTCGCTCGCATCGTTAACGCGTTTAGAAAAACACATACATGAAAATCATGAATTGGAGAAACATTTCGATTGCTTAGTGTTCATTTTAGTGTCCTATTACGAGTACATTTTTCTTGGAGAACTAAACAGCGCGTATTCGGCCGCACAGTGACGTCACGGACGCCATGGTTCCTTGGAAAACTGGTGGGCTTAAAAGGTGGTGCTGTCTAAGAAATGGAAAGAAAAGGAAAGCATTCTTGCAAGGTGAATGATAACTGTATTTTGCCTGCAACTTCCCGCAACTGTATGTCTCATAATAAATAAAGCAGTATTTATTTCAGCAAGGCAAATGAGAAAATTATCAATAAACTTCAGTACTATTTTTCTGGCGCGGCAGCAGACGTGCACTTTGGTTGGTTCTGTAGCTTGCACTGTGCTGTCAAGAAAAGCTGTCGCCGAGTATAGTTCACTGTAGCCGGGTGCCTATAGCTTCCAGCATATAGTTTTCTTCTCTTTCTCTATCTCTGAGTTGCGACAGCACCATCTTCCGCTCGTTTGCTCCACCAGTTCTCTTTCTTTACACGCAATCTCCGACGCCATATCTTCGCCACTTTTTTTAACCCGACAGCGTAAATGTCGAACCGCATGGTGCGTTTTATGACGCGATTGACGCGTGGCTGGAGGGATCCGCGCATTTTTTTTTACGAAAATCTACCAACCCCGCAAATGCGGCGTGAAAACGCCGCTGCTTTGTTTCCGTACGGGTGCACACGCGTCCACGGCTACGCGGGCGTTCTTCAAGCGTCGCGTTTTTCGCTCGCGAAAAACGCGGCATGCGGTTCCGCCTTTATGTCGCGTTCACACCGAGACATTCGGCGGTGACAGCAGCGCGTCCAGGCAGCAGAGAACGTTGGCCCGATGTTGGCAAATGATTGGAAGTTCCTGCCCAAATCAACCCATGATTGACAATGTGCCGCCAATAGTGGCTGTGCCAGCCATTTAATAGAACGCCAATGTTGGACCACCACTGACATCGTGCCGCCAATAATGGCTGTGCCAGTCTAATAGAACGGAGACGTTGGACCAGCATTCAGAACTTGCCGCCCATATCGGCTGTGCCAGCTAGAGCTGCACACGGACCGAATTTTCGATCCCGGCCCGGGCCCGCTGGCTGCGTCGAAAGCCCGCCTGGCCCAACCTGACCTACAAAAAAATTCCCCATCTCCCGCAAAGGGAACCATGTGTGGATGCGAAGCAGCGGGGAGATAATTAGCTTGAGCGGGAGGAACGTCGCCGCTCTCATTTCACGGCAGTGGTCCGGGCGCTCATCGCGGCGCTGCGCAGGAGAGAGAATGAGGCGCGCGCGCTACGTCATTTTCATACCGCGGAACTACCGTGGCGCCCCCAGCGGAGTATGCAGCTGTCACACCACCTGTCGTTCGCGCCGCTCCGTAGAGGATTCCTAGAGGAAATGACGGGGGGGACCGTAGGAGAGGAGAGAGAGGGGGGAGGGGACGTGCATGCGCTGTGGGGATGTGGGACGCCGGAGCCGCTCCGTAGGGTATTCCTAGAGGAGAGAGGGGACGCGCTACTCCGTAGTGTAGATGATTCCTAGAGTAGAGGAAGGGGGGTGAGCGTAGGAGAGCACAGGGGAGGGGACGCGCATGCGCTGTGGGGGGGTGTGGGACGCTCCGTAGAGTAGACGATTCCTAGAGGAGAGAAAGGGGGTGGGGACGCGCATGAGCTGTGGTGGTGTGGGACGTGGGAAGGAGGGACGGACTAAGCCCCCTCCAAACACATGCAAGCAAGATTAAGGAATATGGTCAACCTGGGCGACAGACACCACCTGCATAGCCATTGCTAAGCAGCCTCTCTATGCTCTCGGCCATGACTCAAGGAATGGGGTCAACCTGGCCGACAGACACCGCCTGCCTAGCCATTGCTAAGCAGCCTCTCTGTGCTCTCGGCCATGACTCTGATGACTGTGTTAGGGTTGACGGCCTTCATATTACTACAGTGTTCTGGTTCGCATAATGGGTGCTTCCCTACTTCATGACAGTGGCCGGACGCGGGACGGGGGATGCGGGACGCGGGAGGGACGGACAGAGCCCCGAGCATAAGATGCTTCGCATCTAAAACAAAAGCCCGGGCCCGGCGCGCTCCAGCCTGACATTATGAAGGTTTGTTGAGGTGACAAGGCGTCGTTTTCTGATAATGTGGCAATTTATTCAAAGTATCAAAGTGAAGCATGAGCCAACCACATGTGTCAGTCAATATATGCAACGATTACAAGTTGTGTAAAAATAAGCTGTCCAATGATTCGGGCTTCAGTGAAGTGCGGCGCTCCTGCGTCGCTTATCCCGCCCAATCGAAGGTCCGTGCGCTGCTCGCGCTGGTAGCCGCATGCGAATATCTTTTTTGCAAACATAGCAAGCTTGGAGTATTTAGACTGTTTGTTCATCCGGAAGATTAGTACCTGAGATGTGGAGAGAGGATTATTCCGTGTATAGATAATGACAAGGCTCTTCGTGTGTTACTTCACTTTCTCTGCTTGCGTTTAAAGTGGCTATAGGAAAGGAGAACCAAGAAAGGGGGGTGGGGGGGCGGTCGCAGAGAAGGCGCTACGCGATGGAAAACAGATGTAGCACAACGTCTATATTTTAGGTTTGATTCGGGCTTTGCATTGTGCACGGCGCGCCCAACAAAAAAATCACAGCATATCCACGAGGTGAATGATGGTGAGGTGGGCGAAGCTTGAGAGGTTATGTTTGATGCCGTTTCGTCAGGATCCCGCGGTGCGAGTCAGAGAAGCGGCAGCGAAGCGTGCGCGGCGCCTTGCGGATCCCGAGACGGTGCGCGCAAATGGCGCCGCGAGGCAACGTGCACTCCGAGCAGCGAGAGCAGCGGACCCCGAAAGGCGAGCACGAGCCGCCGCGGCCCTCCGGGCCCGCTGCTTCGCTTCGTCCATGCCCCACCAACGATTCGACACGTACGGCGACGATCCAGGAGACTGAGAGAGGCACTCTGTCGCCGCGCACTCAGGCAAAGCGCGCAGTAGCCAATAGGAGAGTAACGGCAATTCGGAGAGTAGCGGCAGAATAACGCCATCTAGGAAATGAGACGAGAAATGGTCATCTCTTATCATGGCCTCCGAGATGGCAGGCGATACTGGGGGGTTACGCGTTACGCCTGACAAGGTTAGACTAAGAGGAGCTTCGTCCCTAAAAACAATGTAGCCCGTGCCCGGCCCGGGCCCGAAATGAGAAGACGTCGGCCCGCCCGAGCCCGAGCCCCGTGCGCGGGCCTGGCCGGGCTCGGGCTTTCGGGCTACCCGAAGCCGGTGCACAACTCTATACGGAAGTACCCTATTGTAGGGGCCTGATAAAAAAAATTCCCCATCTCCCGCTAAAGGGAACCATGTGGGGATGCGAAGCAGCGAGGAGATAATTAGCTTGAGCCGGAGGAACGTCGCCGCTCTCATTTCACGGCAGTGGTCCGGGCGCTCGTCGCGGCGCTGCGCAGGAGAGAGAATGAGGCGCGCGCGCTCCGTCATTTTCATACCGCGGAACTACCGTGGCGCCCCCCAGCGGAGTATGCAGCGGTCACACCAACTGTCGTTCGCGCAGCTCCGTAGAGAATTCCTAGAGGAAATGACGGGGGGGACCGTAGGAGAGGAGAGAGAGGGGACGTGCATGCGCTCTGGGGACGTGGGACGCCGGAGCCGCTCCGTAGAGTAGACGATTCTTAGAGGAGAGAAAGGGGATGGGGACGCGCATGAGCTGTGGTGGTGTGGGACGCGGGAAGGAGGGACGGACTAAGCCCCCTCCAAACACATGCAAGCAAGATTAAGGAATGGGGTCAACCTGGGCGACAGACACCACCTGCCTAGCCATTGCTAAGCAGCCTCTCTATGCTCTCGGCCATGACTCAAGGAATGGGGTCAACCTGGCCGACAGACACCACCTGCCTAGCCATTGCTAAGCAGCCTCTCTGTGCTCTCGGCCATGACTCTGATGACTGTGTTAGGGTTGACGGCCTTCAATTACTACAGTGTTCTGGTTCGCATAATGGGTGCTTCCCTACTTCTTGACAGTGGCCGGACGCGGGACGCGGAATGTGGGACGCGGGAGGGACGGACAGAGCCCCGAGCATAAGATGCTTCGCATCTAAAAAAATCACAGCATATCCACGGAGTGAATGATGATGAGTGGGCGAAGCTCCGGAGGTTCACGGCATCGCGATCGTCATCGTCATCAGCGGCATTGTTATGGCGCATAGTCGGTACATTCCATGTGGTGTGCCGTGGTGGCAGCGTCATCGTCATCACACGGGACCTTGAAAATCGAGGTGGCTACTACGTACTACAAACTACAGGGGACGCACGACCCACAGCGTAATCGTTATGACGCATAGTGGGTACATTCCATGTGGTGTGCCGTGATGGCAGCGTCTTCTTCACACAGGACCTTGAAAATCGAGGTGGCTACTACGTACTACAAACTACAAGGGACGCACGACCCACGGCATAAGGAGCTTCGCCCGTAAAACACAGAAACGATCAAGGTGCCCTTGATTCGCAATGAAGTGCTTCGCATTTCACATGCGATGACATTGTTCTTGCACAACCATACATTCTCATATCGGCGAACATATCAGATGAGTATTTAAACCCTTATTTTAATAGCGAATGAGAGTTTGCATCACTTTTTCCCATCTACAACAGGTCGGATTCTGTTTCACTGTTTCTGGAGAAGGGAGGGGGTAAAGCACAGCATAGCCATGTGTGTCGTCACGCAGGCACAACACATGTCAAGCATAGTAAAGTATAGAAAGGGTTCGGGAAAGGGAAGTGAATGTGAGGAGAAAGGAGGAGAGAGGAAGGGTAAAGCATGGCATCGTTATGAGTAGTACGGTATAGCGAGGGGGGGGGGAGGATAACAGAAAGCGATGGGGAGTGATGTAAGGGTGAGGGGGAGGGAAAGAATGAGGGGGAGGGTAAAAGAGCATAGCCATGCGTAGTACCTTATAGCGACGGGGAAACATAGGTGAGGGGGGACAACTAGGGAAAGGAGTGGGTGGTTAACCATAGCATAGCCGTTTATAGAACAGTATAACAACTGGGTGGGAATGTGAAGTGAGGGTGAGAAGGATAAAAAAAGAGGAGGGTAGGGTAAAGAATAGCGTATATTCGTGTGTAGTTGATTGAAGAACAGTGCGATTGAGTGAGGCCGACATAAGTGTCAAAGTGAAATATAGCTCTTAGACTCATTGAACCTTTGTTCATTGTGCAAAGTGCATTCATAAAGAGACTGCCTGTCAAAGACCACCTTGTGATAGAAATAAAGAGAAAACCTTCTATATATAGAACTCGGGTAAATCGAATCATAGCACTGTTTTCGAATACGAGAAATCTTTAACGTCAATTAATATGAAGATCTAAAGCCACATCGAACAAAATTAGCCGGAGCATTTGATACATCAAATACATCAGACAGCGTGAAACGGCCCAAGAAGTCGGCTTTCCCTCACAAGAGGCTGTCTTTTCCTCACGGGAAGGGACTTTCCTGCGTGTCCTCGGGTGACCAACTGACGTATTTTTGCGAAATCGATATATGCGGTTTGACTACCCGTAAATGCGATGAAATGAATTCTCGAAGAGAAATCTACTGTGCCTGCTTTTAAGGCCGTGGATAAAATGACACCAAGATTTTCTCGCGCATCATGGACGAGACTTCGAACATCTAGCTAAATGTATACGCTACATAAATATAAAAGAAGTAGTACTGAGAGGTACCAACAAGTGAAACAGGCGATGTTCGTAAGCATAGGCGTGCGCAGGGTTCACCTTAAGGGGAGGGGGGGCGAAGGTTCGTCGCAGTGCCCCCCTCCCTATTATGCCAACGTATGGGGCTGGCTTTGCGCCCCCCCCCCCCTGTGGGGCACGCCTATATTTGTAAGTGCACCCGTTCGTTTCTCCAACCACAAATGCACCGGACCTAACCTCACCAACCAACCTTCGCAACTCCATGTTTCGTTTGTATAAGTTTGCCGTTCTCTCTTTTCGAGCGATCCTTTCTCATGAAACTTGTATCTCCAGCTACGACTGATTAATACAAAGAAAAAATATGGGCGTCGGAGGGGGGGTAGCCATTGACATTTCGCGATAAATATGTACCGGTGTGCTTCTCGTTCACTCCCATTGCTATTTACCTTCCTTCAGATAAATATGTTTTGTGTTCATGTTCGCGTGTGTTCTTCCCGTGTTTCAAAGCCGCTAGGCTAAGCTCACTTCTTGACGGAACCGGAGCAAGGTAGCAAGGGCAGAACGGGGACGATCGTCACAGCCGGTGAGATTCAGCGTGTCTTGAAGTATCGCACAGGTTAGCCCGACAAGGTCAACAGGGTGGCGAAAGAGCAGGATAATGCTGCAGCAACAAATTGTAATGAGACGTGAAAAACGGCAAGCAGCTCGAAACATGCAGCGCGCACCTCAAGCATAAAGGACGCATGAAATGAGCATACACAAGACGAGCTCGGACGAACTGTCACAGCTCGACATTTAAAGCGCGCTGCTCTAACACAAAGACGCACGAAACGAACGTACAAGCATACACAGGACGAGCGCGAACAACTGCCACAATTATTACTTCGTGTGTAAGCGGCGCGCTCCATTCGTAAACGCGGCTGCTGCGGCGAACGAAGCGACCTTCGTGCACTCTTTAACCACTGTAACTTCAAAGCAAACTTGCGGTGGAAACACAAGGCGTGCGAAGCGCCCGAATGCCTCGATCAGGAGATAAGCGCGCGCGCACCAGCGACCACGCCCCGTGGGGGCGCACGTTCATCCCAGCGAGCATGCCAGCGAGAGGCGCGACGACCTTTAGAGCGCGCGCTCTGTGACACCTTCGCGCCATCTCGCTAGTGATAACGAAAATGCGCTGAAGTCGAGGAGCTCTGAGGACCGCCAACGGTATATGGTGTGTATAAATAGCTTGCCGTTAGCAAGCTGGGGAACGTACGCTCCCATAGCCAAGTGGTTTCGCGCCGCGCGCTGCGGAGCGAGAGGTCGTAGGTTCGACGCCCGGCGACGAAATTTTTTCTTCTAATTTTTCTTTGATCTCATTAGGTTAGTTTATATT
The DNA here is from genome assembly GCA_030522465.1 of Rhipicephalus appendiculatus. NCBI lineage: Eukaryota > Metazoa > Arthropoda > Arachnida > Ixodida > Ixodidae > Rhipicephalus > Rhipicephalus appendiculatus. The sequence continues at coordinate 10,352 of JALIZH010017020.1, read as the reverse complement.
TTACAACGTCATATCCGTGACGGAAATGCGTCAGAGAAGCCGTGGTGGACCCCGGCATAAAACACTTTCGTGTTAAAAAAAAAAGAAAGATAAATAAGTTTGCTCCATGCTTGTATAATTATAATGTTTGTTGATATTATGTGTGTTTATTACTGCTGTCAGTCATCGACTGGGGTTATATTGCAACGTGTGTGATCAAATCACTTCAAAGCAAAACCACACGTGCGGAACTACGTTAGTAACCAAAGCACAGCGAGAATGCATGGAAGGAGTGAGGGCCTTTCGCGGTGAACATCCGCGCCGCGGCGCTGCCGTGCAGGGACCCGTTAGAGTTACTGTATAGGAGCATATACAGTAACTCTAGGACCGGTGGGCTTTCTCCGAGGTGGAAGCAGCGTCAAAAGCCAACATTGCGGTAATTTGGGCAATATTTAATACTACGTCATTGCAACATAATACTGCAGCGACTCAGCGCATGTAGAACGCGTTTGTGTCTTGTGAAGCGGGGATTTTGTATGCTTCCTTTTTTTGTATATATATATGCACGTATAATCGCATGTTGCATTTTTGTTCAGGCACCTGTTCAACTTCTAGAGCAAGAATGGGGGGTACTTGTTACTTTAATGTTTCATATAGTGGTTTTGGGACGTTAAATCCCAACAATTATTATTATTGTTAATATCCGGATATTGGTACAGCATTTTCTATAATACGTCTTTTGATGCACACACTTGGGAAATAATGTAAGTTTACTTGGCATTGCTTTTCATTCAAATGTCGGAATTTAACACAAGCGTTGCACTCGGTGAACCTTGTTGTACGCTACCTCAGAAGTGAAAATAAGCCAAAAGTATTACAGTCGTTTGGCCGTCTCTACTCTTTCTTTTGTTTTCTTTACGTCTTCCCGATGGGCTCTGTTCATAGGTTCATAATAATATGGTGGAGGCTAACGAATTGTCGAATAAAGCAGTGTGAATATGGCTAGAAAACCACTGGCGACAATGAAATAACTCGTAGTGGTAATGAAGCGGTCACTGCGCGTAAGTATTGCAGCTGACTGCGCGGGTAATTTATCTTTTTTTATTAATCTTAATTTTTAGATGATTGATGATATTGGCCGATTAGCCGTGCGAAAAAGTTTCTTTTCGTTCCTTCTTTGTGCCTGTTCACTTTGCGCGTTTTTACGAACGCACCAACGTTATCGAACTCCATCACTGGAACTAGGTCACGCTGATGCCGCTTGACACACGAGTTTTTACAAGCTTTTGTTGCCCCCGCGCTAACACAGCGCCTAAATATGGGTAAGCTCTATTCCCCAACGCATTATTAAAGCTAAGTAGACTTCTAGTGTCCTGTGCGGAAACTCAGCGCAAAAAAACAACAGCGCGTAGCAAACTCCCCTCGCATTCCGCGCGCTCCCCGAGCGCAGAAAGCCTACGGGTCCGGTGCAGCAGCGGCGCGGCGTGGCAGTTCACCGCAAAAGGCCCACGCGGGAGCCGCCTGAGCCGGCGCTTTGGACACTCACTATGTTCAGCATGAAAAAGAAGAAAAATGTCCGGACGGAGTTGCCGCCTTAAGTTTGGCCCGCGCTTGTGTATTTGCGGTGTTTCTGCATATTATCTGTGGTCATCTTCGTTTTTCGTCGTCGGCTGGAGATCTATCGCGTGCCGGATGGAACGCGCGGCCAAAGGTGTGCCTGAATTATGTGTTTGTGTCCTCTGGTGCTTCGTCGTAGCGGTCGTAGCCTCAACGGACTCGTAGCTTAGCGCGCTCAGTGCTGCGTGATCGGCGTGCTTACCACGTTTCTTGGATGCACCTACTGATACAGTCCACGACTCAGTGCCTTGTGTGACGACGACGGCGATTGTAAAGCACAAGCGGTCGCCCCAGCAGATACGTAGGTGAGTTCAAGAAAGTCGCCAAATTACGTAACTGTGTGACCTTATTGCGTGGCGGCACTCATGCAGGTAAGGGAGCCTGGGTGGCGTGTTCACACAGCAGCGATGATTTGCAAGAACAGGTGTCTGATAGGCAAGTATGGATTGTGCTCCAGGTAGTATATTTGTTTTTCTATGATGTTTGTTTTACATTTCTAGTGGTTGCTGTGTTTCCGTCATTCTAGCTTTCTGTTGCGCCGTTCTTCCTCGGATGTGTTTCTTCGCGAGATCTCGTCCGCCGCGGTGGTGTAGCTGTTACAGTGCTCGGTTGTTGACGTGAAGGTCGCGGGTTCGATCCCGGCCGTGGCGGTCACTTTTCGATGGAGGGGAAAAGTTAGAGGTCCGCTTACTGTGCGATGACAGCGCACGTTAAAGAACACCAGATGTTCTAAATTTACGGAGCCCTCCACTGCGCCGTGCTTCATATCGTGGTATTGGCATAGAGAAAGGGAACTTGGTAAAGAGCGGACACTCCCATAGAGCCATGCGGCCGAATTAGAGTGCAAGGAGGGCTTCCCCTCTCCTGAAATGCAGTGGGACACCAAGTGGTCGCTTATGATACTTTGCGAGTTTCGGTTCTGGTTCCGTGCGTGTAAAAATTTTTTTAGGACAAGGTGCAGCGAGTTACCGGTTTCGGTTTAAAGCGCGCGCAGTTTAAACGTTCTGACGTGGTGCAGTGCGTGCTAGGGTCCCCCCCCCCCTCCCCCCCCCCCACTCGCATATTGCGTTCATTTGCACTGTGGCAATGTTAAGCGAGTATTTGTTTTTTATTTTTTTTTCCCTTTTCTGATCACGTGCATACACGCTTTTGAATAAGCACGAAAGCATACAAGACAAGCACAGACAATGGAGAAATGCTTTATTTTGTACTACGGACGTTTTCAAAGACACACAGCGCAATACAAACTGAACGAAAGATATCCGAAGCAGACCAATCAATACAGAAGGTAGCTAAAAGAAGTACATGTACCAAAATGTTTTAAAAACAATAGGTTTATGTGTCATACACATGTGGTGCATGAAGGTAACTTATAGAGATATTTGCGCTTGAGAACAAGGCAAACCTTCCAACATAAAAGATATATAAGCCGTGTGCGACATTTGCACTGTTGTGCAGACAGTGATACATGCGAAACGTAAAGAAAGTTGCATGAATACGTTTCCACTAGGCATGCAAACAAATGAACAGCATGTATACCTAACACATATAAAGCGACTTGGGAAAGCTTGTGTACACTTGTGGTTATGTTGTTTGTCTCTTAGTAGAGTGCTGCACATTCTAGCTATCTGCAAGTAGGCCCTGTTTTGGTTCTTCTGTCACATTTATCAGTGACAATGCCCCATGACGACAGACGGATATGAAAAGGCACTACAAGTGATCTCACACTTGCGGTTGAGGTAACATTTTTAGAACAGATGTAAGTACAAAGTACATATGCAAAAGCTTTGTTTGCACAAGCCAGGAGACAATTTCCATGATCTGATCCACGCGAGTTGGTCTCGCAGAAAGTTTACCAGCTCGTCATTTCTCCTAATGGCATGATGACACTTTTGGGCATTCTTTTTGGGAGATGAGCTATTGAGTGAGTCGAACACTTTATCCATACGCTCACAGAAATGGGCTGTAGCCATAGCTGCTGCGGGGAGCTCCTTTGTGTACACCATAGCCATGATTGCCACACTAACAGATGCACTTAGCACCTGTACTGCCATGCTTACTTTCATGTTACAAAAAGGCTTCTGGTAGACGTGCCTCTCGGTCAGCTTAGGCGCGAGTTTAAACCGCAATTCGTGAGTAGACTTATAAAGGGCCTCAATAACTTCATCTCCTATGAACAACTTGTGTGCTTGCAGGTTGTTTCGCGCGGTTTTGATTAGGTGTGGCACATCAAAAACAAAGTACACCCTTTCACCAGCAACCTCAAAATAAGGACGTTGAATTGTAATTCCAAGCATATGAGAAAGGGCAACGTTTGAGGCTCCTTGGTCACAAATTAAACGTTTAACTGCGATTCCGGCGTTTCCAAGGTTGTTTATAATTCAGGCAAGCAAATCCTTTGTAACACTTCCTGGCGTAGATACGTGTCCTATTGTAAATGCGATTGGCTGGACCCACCTCCTAGGAACACCAGCGAGAAGGACAACCATGGCTCTGTCAGCGATATCTGGCGTTCGAGCTGTTCCATCGTCAGCAAAGCCTTGCACAAGATATTGAGTTACATCATAGGACAACTTCTTCAAAATCACTTCACCGAATATGAGTGAACATACCCTGTCGCGCTTATCCCATATCTGCATACAAGCTGACACACACTCAATAACCCCTGGAATCACACCTGGTGACATTCGAATATTTCCTAACCAATGCCTCAGTGAGCGCTGCATAGGCAGACAAGAAATGGGCGCTAGAAAGCGGTATGCTCTGGGGCCCCTGAAGTTTAAGTGCAATGCAAATTTCTTTAGCCATGCCGGAAGCCTTTTCCCCCGACCCCTATTCATAACTCGCACATGTGCACAAAGGAGACTGAAGACCTCTTCGGTCACGAAAGGACGAACGACACCCAAGGCCTTGGCAATCGATGGAGGTAGCTCCCTCTGCTGTTTCCACAACCTTTCAATGGTCTTGCGGCAGGAGGCGACCCTTGACTGCAGGCGTTTGATGGTGCGACGAAATTTCCGCGACGGCGACTTCATTCCTCCGCAGGGAGCTGCAACGGGAAATGCTTAATATCAATATAACAGGAATACAAAGTAGTGCGTGATGAGACGTTACATTTTTAGAACACTACATGAGCCGCTTCGTAAAAAATTACCTGCAAACACACACCTACACAACCCGGTACTGCTGTTACTAGCATGTGCCACAACATGAGCTCACGCTGACGTCACTTATGCGAGATCATTGCTGAGAATTTTTTCTGCAGTTTTTTTTAAAGCTTGTGTGGCATCGTCCAATTACCTACTTTTTTATATACTACAACCTGGACACCATTACAATCATCGAAAACTCAATAAATCATACTTTAAAAAACAGTCGTTACAATCCATTTTAAAGCTCTGCACTAATACACAGCATGTTTTCTTATTGAAATTAGTGCACTACAATAAAACACTTCACATCGGGGCTCACCTGTTGTCCTGTGGGATGCGGAAGAAGCTCGTTCCGGGCTTCTTGCAAGTGCGGCCGTTGTTACTTCACCACGCCACACAACAGTAGGGGTTGCACGGCCGACGACTGAACATCTGAAAAGATTATTTAGAGTCATGTCGGTGTCGTAGTGACAGCATACGAAGTTATTTTGGGGTCATTGGCAGAGACCGAATATGCAACTAGAACGACTACCCTGAGTTATGCAAACGCGATGTCGTTCGCTAAAACATCCGTACTAAAATGCACCGAATTCTGAAAGAGTGGGCATTAACCATTGGCGCGTCTTCTAACAAGTAACTCGAGCCACCCATGCCATGCATAGCTTAGGCTTTCTTGCCCTGGCCCTTCCACAAGCGAACTTGCTGCGCAGTTTCCAAGAAGCGTAGTTCGAAATATTCTTTAGCAAAATAAGCAAGCCACACACACCAATGATCATCACCGAGAACTCTTCACTCGTGTGGAGTGCCTAGCTACGCCCAAAACGCGTTAACAATGCCGAAACCTTGGGCCTCGGGATCGTACGTTACATGCTTTTCATTTCATTTAACTTTAACCCACTTCGCTTTCAAAAAAGTAGCAACGACTCACAATTGGTACGTAACTAATTACACAAAGGTCGACCCTTCTCGTTTCCTTCAGCGCGCGTCGCACCTGAACTTTCACGCGTGACTACTAGGCAAGTACATGCGCTATGCCTGCTACGCGCGCACACTTAAATCGACAAAGGCCTCCGCTGCTAAGCCTACTACGCAGCGCTCAGAGAGAACAGAAACGTGGGTTCTCACCGTGCCGTCGTCCGTTGCTCAGGCTCAGCAGGTGACACGGTCAGCAATGCTCACATTGCCGCGACGAGAAGAAAAAGCAAGCGCCCAAAATCCACTACGCGCAGGCGTTACATTTCAGATACAGCAGCCAGCCAAACCTTAGCCTACCCCAACCCGTCAACACATTGCTTACGAAAACACACCCTCACGTACCTCCATCCATATCTGTTCTGACGCATTTGTCGATTTCCGTTCCCGCGTTCGCCTGGTCGCCTGGTGCCGATGCACGTGACAATGTTCTTTTCGCGAATTCTCAGTTCATTGTGCAAGAAAATGTTTTCACACGTACAGTAAACAAACAAAAAAAATTGAAAAAAGCTACACATTTGCGTTTCAAAACTCTCTTTTTTTTGTTTTCTTTTGCGTTACTTGCGCCACCTGACGGTCACTTATTACAGCTTGCGTTCTTCGGGATCACGGTCCCTATGATTTGACGCGAAAATCTCGAAGGCTGTTTGGGCGAGGAGGTGGCGGGGAGAGCTCGATCCTCTTATCGCTGAGTGTCCGCTCTTGGTCATTTTCCCTTTCTCTATGGTATTGGCGCGTAAAACCCCAAATGTTATTATCGCGAGATTATCGCGTGAAGCAATTGATCGTGCAATAGCCTCTCGCCTTTAAAAAATTGGCCTGGTTTTGAATTTTCAATTTACTGGTCGCCCCGTACATTATCTGTGAGGAAAATGCCACGATAATGATGAATAACGTGAAAATCAAGTACAAAGCAGTAGACGGAGGCGCAGATAGACAAAATGCTTGTAAAGTTGCTCAGAAGCGTACGTATCTCTGGTTGCGTCGCCATCTGCCAGGCTGCACACACTTTAGCCATGACAAATAGCATAATTGCTCTACACTGTAAAAGAAAATTACTCCCAGGTGGGAGTAAAACGCCTGTCCTCTAGCGACCCCCCCTGTTCGGAGTAATTTTTCCTCCGGACCTCCGGAGCAAAGTTCTTACTCCGGCTGGCCGGAGCAATTGCGTGGCACAGCCGGAGTACTTTTTAAGGCGAAAGCCTTTATTAATGCCCCATGCTCACGTCCGTCCGGTGTCCATCCGGCGTCCGGTGTCCGTCCGTCCGTCCGTCCGTCCGTCCGTCCGTCTGTCCGTCCGTCCGTCCGTCCGTCTGTCTGTCCGTCCGGTGTCCGTCCGTCCGTCTGTCTGTCCGTCCGGTGTCCGTCCGTCCGGTGTCCGTCCGTCCGTCCAGTGTCCGTTCGTCCGTCCGTCCGGTATCCGTCCGCCCGGTGTCCGTCCATCCGTCCGTCCGGTGTCCGTCCGTCCGTCCGTCTGTCTGTCCGTCCGTCCGTCCGGTGTCCGTCCATCCGTCTGTCCGTCCGTCTGTCCGTCCGTCCGTCTGTCCGTCCGTCCGTCCGTCCGGTGTCCGTCCGTCCATCTGTCGGTCCGGTGTCCGTCCGTCCGTCCGTCCGTCCCGTCCATCCGAGCTCTGGCACGGAGCCAGGTGGCCGCCGGGATGCGCAGACGGACGCCGGTCGCGTCGGACTCTATAGCGCTCGCTCTTTGCTTGCGTAGCTTCGTTGTGCCCAGCGTTTGAAATCATTCTGACCGACGTCGTCTCAATGGACACAGGCGTTCACGGAATACACCTTCGAATTTACAAAGGGCCCGTCAATTTAAGCGCTGGAACGCTATGTCGTTTCCACGATGCACAAAGCGCGAGAAAATACTAACGCATGCGAACGATGGAAGATTAGCCTCGCGTCTCGCTGCGACTCGCGTAAAAAAATTAAAAAAAAGAAAACACGCACACATTAGATTTGTGTGTTATCGCACTGAGAGTGTAAAAGAAAAAAAAGACATGGCATAGTCAATGGAACGGCAACACGCTTTCGCCGAACACACTTTAGAATGTACAAAGTGTCCTTCAATTTTAGATGTGAAGCATCTTATGGCGAAGCTTAATCCGGTGGTGGTGGTGGTGGTGTGCCGCGTGACCACCCCTTACTGCGCATGCGCAAACCCTTTCAAAAAAAAAATAAAAAACCTCCTCTCCCCCTCTCTCTCCTCTAGGCACCCCGCCCCGCGACAACCACACCCTCACTGCGCATGCGCCTCCCCTCCTCTCTCCCCTCCTACGCTCCCCCCCCTCTTGGCATCCCTGCCCGCGGCGACCACACTCCCACTGCGCATGCGCGTCTCCCCCCTCTCTTCTCCTCTCCTACGCTCTCCACTCTCTCGCCTCGCGACGCCGACGCAGGCAGCGTCTGCTAGCGAATTTCTTGGGTGAAAAAAGTCAGTTTCACCGCAAGGGTGAAGCAATGAATGCGATAGCAAAAAATTGTAATGTTATACGAAGTGAGGCTGGCAGCTAACTCTTTTTTGGATCCGATCTCACGCAACTCTAGAAAACGTTTGTTTAAGAGAATTCTCTTCGCGTTGAGAGCGCAGCACGTAGAAGGGTACGCCGGCCCGGCCGCCGAGAAGGGGAGATGAGAAGGGGAGATAAAGCGTGCGCCCGCGCCCGCGCTCGTAAAATCGAACGTCGCCCCCCCCCCTCCCGCCCGCTGTCGGCCGCCGAGAAGGGGAGATAACGCGTGCGTCCCCGCTCGTAAAATCGAAGGTCGCTCGAGGGACCCCCCCCCCTCGCGTCTTTTCACGCTCACGAACGACGGGCGGGCCCGGTTATATATATACATATACGGCAAATGACGCCGACGCGGACGCCGACGGCGAAAACCAGCCGCGAGTGTCCATATAATTGCTATCGCAATAAAAACCGACTGATCGCGCTGCACAACCGTTCACTGGCCACACCGTATATATGGCAACGGATCTTGACCTCCAAGGTGGTGCCGGTGGGAGATTTCTCCTGTGCGTTGTTGAACAATGAAAATTCGCAGCGTGCGCGTTAACTAAAAGCGGACTGCGGGTCTCTGTGTCCAGTTGGAGTCTTCTGTCTCTAATTGCCCATTAGCAGCGATTGGAATGTTCCAGTAGGAAACACCGCTCCATCACTGCGTGCTTTGCGCCTCCCCAGTTTTCTCTCCTGCGCAACGCTGCAATGAGCGCCAGCGTCAACGCCGCCGCCAGTGTAAGCGTTAGCGCCCGCTGCTTCACATCTACACATGGTTCCTTTTAGCGGGAGGTGGTGTAATTTTTTATTGATATTCACTCCGGCCGACCGGAGTGATTGCGTGACGCCGCCGGAGCACTTTTTTACCGGAATTTTGCTCCGGCTGGCCGGAGGGACTGCAGGGCACCTTTGACTTGGCACCTCCGGAGTATTTTACGAATGTCCTTACTTTAACGTCCGGACGGAATTGCAGATCACGAGTATTCTTTTTTTAATTCTTTGCTCCGCTCTTTGTTTATTCTATGCTGATCGTGTCACGCATTGGTTGGATGAAGGAATTCTCATGCAAACACTGCATAGTTACTGTTTATTAAATGCGAATGCATTTCATAGTCGGGCTATGTCAGGCATCCGGCGTCGTGCGGCGTTGGCGTTGTCCGCGGCAGGTGTTATCTCTCCGCTCTCACTCCCTCTCCCATAGCAACAGCTGCGGGCGCGCGCGCTTATCCTCGCCCCTAGCAACCGGGGCAGGTGGGGCGGGCGGAGTAGCGGAGAGTGAGTGGAGAGGAGGAGCGCGCTCTGACGCGTGAGGGCGCTCGCATCGCGGGAGCTCGGCGGAGCCATATATGAAAAAAAAATTAAAAAAATAAAAAATAATAAAAAAGCACAAAAAAGCAAAAAAAAAAAAAACAGGCGCTGCACCGTGCTCCCGACCGGGCTGCAGAAATTAGGCGCCTTTTCCTTCTTTGAACCACAACCACCATATATAAATGGAGTGAAGCGCGCGCGAAATGCATTCGCATTTCCTCACGATTCCATTCGGGGAGGTTGGGGCATTTTTTTTCCACAGAGCTCTAGCAGATGAAATTCAGGAGCACACTTGAGTTCTTATTGTTGATTTATTCAAAATATGCTGCAGTTTGTGGCTGATGACCCACCATTTGGGAAAAGAAGACAAGGAGAAACAAATATACCAAAAGCCACCAAAAAAGAACACAAGACAGATCACATGAAATCACCAGCACTCAAGTTTTAAGCGCAGTACGTTGAAATGAAGTCCAGAATGCCGTAAAACGATGCACAACAAACGAAGGAAGCGTAGCCGCCGGGAATCACCTCCGAAGGACCATCCATCACATTCATTGACGACATAAGGGTTCAGCTGATTGTTTCCTGCATAATTTATCAAAAACAATACATGAGAACTGCAAATCATGCCAGAGGCACGAAAACTGAGGACGCTGGAGCCGCGGGTACTAATTAAATCCCATACTGTCTGCCTGTCCATGAGAACACCAAGGTTCTTAAACGGATCACACAAAAAAGACAGGACGAGCGCTCAATATCAAGAAGCATATCACATGTACACCGGTGTCAGCCAGCCGCTCCATGATAAAAACACACCTCCGTACCG
>JALIZH010017019.1:0-72061 GCA_030522465.1 Rhipicephalus appendiculatus | reverse complement strand
CGAACGGGGAAGCACTGCACCTCTGTAACCGTTGTCTTGAACAGTGACGTCATTCTAGTCGTCTGCTTGTTGCGCTCATCGGTGCTTGGGTTTCGGTTTGGCCACTGAATTTGCCTGAACTTCATTACGCCACAATAACTAATCGAGGCCGCCTTTTTCGAAATCTCAAAGCTGAAATGGGTTCTTCGCATGAAGGACTTCAATTCTCCCATTGCACTTAACCACCTAACTCCGCTAATTAAAAAGTTAATCAATTTAACTTTCTTAATTACTGTCCCAAATCATGTCTTCAACCATCTTAAGATGCCTGCCGCTACAGAAAAAGCAATTGTGTAGACAACGAACAAATGTCGCATTTTGCTGATTTTTAAAAAATAGTGGACACATTTCTTGAAACACCCTGTATAAGGCCATGCTTTACCGCTTGAGCTGAAAGCTTGGGTTATCGCTCACGTTTCTTTGGTACGATCGTTATTTTCGGAACCCTCCTCTACGGCGTCTCTCACAATCATATCGCGGTTTTCTAACGTTAAATCCAGCAATTAATAATAAGAATATCACGGCACTTCTCAAGTCAAGCTATTAAACCAAACGCTGGTGAAGTCGAACACGGCGGAGCAAGGAGAAACGAAATATTCCGGCAGATCCCACGCACTGTGGGAATCGATGTAATGCGAAGCAGCCAGGAAGGAGCAAATCACGCTTTACATAATTTTCATAATTTGTTTGACATGTTACCACCCACCACTTATGTTCTTCATACAGTCATGTCACTCAAAACCAAATTTGTTGCAAATCAAGCTAACCAAACGCCCGCGAGCGCATCATGAATGTGGCATGCAAGTCATGTGCGACATACAGTCACGTCACTCAATAGGAAATTCGGTGTATATCAAGCTTACGGAACGGCCGCGAGCGCGCCATGAGCGTGGCATTCAAGTCATGTAGCACATGACAAAACATAATTGCTATAGGACCACTAGGCATTTATGGTCGTCATACAGTCACGCCACTCAATACCAAATTTGGTGTATATCAAGCAAGGGAAACGGCCGCCAGCGCAGCATGAGCGTGGCATGTAAATCATGTTGTACATGACATGTACGTGATTATTAGCATATTACCACCTCTCATTTATGTTTGTCATGCACAAATGTCTCATCGTACCAATTTTTAGATATATCAAGTTCACACAACGGCCTCAGGAGCTTTAGGGCCGTGGCGTGTAAATAATACTTTTCATGACAAGTTAGTCATGATTTTCATATGACCGTCCAGTTATGTTCGTCATACAGTCATGTTATGCCATACCAAATTTGGTATAAATCCCATTAACGATACAGCCAGGAGAGCACAAAGTCGTAGGCGGCTAGATAGATAGATAGATAGATAGATAGATAGATAGATAGATAGATAGATAGATAGATAGATACTCTTAAAGTTGCCGAAGTTCGCTAAAAAAGGAAATATACTAAAAAACGGACACATCGCGCGTGAGAGTTATCATGTCTAGCCATCTAACCTGGAATGCAGCTATCTGCTCGGCGCCGCACGTCTAGAAAAACTGTCGATTCATTTAGGCGGCAGATCGCTCTCTTCGATAATTAATGTGTGCCAGCGAGGTGCTGCCGTCTTCTGCTTACTTGAGAAAGTATTTCTGTGCCCGTTTCGGCCTCGAAGAAGCGAGACGTTGGGATTGTAATCTCATAGGCCACGCTTTACCGCATGAGCTCAAAGCTTCGTTCGTCATTCACGTTTACTAGGTTCCGCTGAGATCGTAAATGATTTTGAGCAGCATAAATAAATTGGATAAATGGCCGTGTGCTACTTCTTATTGGGCCGCGTGATTGAAAATGAAGTGTATGTTACGCGCTCGATATGAATGAAGGTAGGTTGCCTGTAGTGTGGTGCCATCTTCTGCTTCTTGAGAAAGTATTTCTGTGTCCGTTTTGGCTTCCGAGACGGGAAACATTGGGATTGTAGTCTCAGAGGCTATGCTTTACCGCCTTGGACGCAAAACTTCGTTTGTAATTCACGTTAGGTTGGTTCCTCCGCGATCGGAAGTGAAGTTGAACAGCAAAAATATGTTGGATAAATAGCCTTGTGTTCAACTTGTCAAAGGGTCCGCGCGCTTGAAAATGAAGAGTATTATAGACGCTCGCCATGCAGCAAGTCAGGTTGCCTGTAAAGTTCTGCCGTTTTCTGCTTACTTGAGAAAGTATCTCTGTGTCCGTTTTGGCTTCCAAGACGGGAGACATTGAGATTGTAATCTCAAAGGTCAGGCTTTACCGCCTTGAGCTCAAAGCTTCGTTTGTAATTCACGTTAGGTTGGTTCCTCCGCGATCGGAAGTGAATTTGAACAGCATTAATACATTGGATAAATAGCCATGTGTTCAACTTGTTAAAAAGGCTGCGTGCTTGAAAGCGAAGAGTATTATACACGCTCGCCACGCATGAAGTCAGGTTGCCTGTAGGGTTCTGCCGTCTTTTGCTTACTTGAGAAAGTATTTCTGTGTCCATTTTGGTGTCCAAGACGGGAGACATTGGGATTGTGATCTCAAATGTCACGCTTTACCGCCTTGAGCTGAAAGCTTCGTTTGTCATTCACGTTACCTTGGTTCCTCCACGATTGTAAACGACGTTGAACAAATATAATATGTTGGATAAATGGCCATGTGTTCCACTTGTTAGAGGGGCCGCGTGCTTTAAAACGAAGAGTCTGATACGCGCTCGCCATGCGTGAAGTCAGGATGCTTCTAGTGAGCTGCCGTGTTCTGCTTACTTGACAAATTATTTCTTGTGTCTGTTACGGCCTCGAAGATGGCAGACGCCGGAATTATAATCTCAAAGGCCACGCTTTACGATCTTGAGCTGAAAGCTCCGTTTGTGATTCACGTTACCTTGGTTCCCTCACGATCGTAAACGAACTTGAAGAGCATTATATGTTGGATAAAAGGCCATGTGTTCAGCTATTTCTTGGGGCCGCGTGCTTGAAAACGAAGGGTATAATAAGCGCTCGCCATGCGTGAAGTCAGGTTGCCTGTAGGGTGCGTCCGTCTTCTGCTTACTTGAGAAAGTACTTCTGTGTCTGTTACGGCCTCGAAGACGGGAGACATTGGGATTGTAATCTCAAAGGCCACGCTTTACGATCTTGATCTGAAAGCTTCGTTTGTCATTCACGTTACCTTGGTTCCTCCACGATCGTAAACAAAGTTGAACAGCATTAATATGTTGGATAAATGGTCATGTGTTCCACTTGTTAGAGGGCCCGACTGCTTGAAAACGAAGAGTCTGATAAACGCTCGCCATGCATGAAGTCAGGTTGGCTGTAGGCTGCTGCCGTCTTCTGCTTACTTGAGAAAATATTTCTGTGGCTGTTACGGCCTCGAAGACGGGGAGACATTGGGATTGTAATCTCAAAGGCCACGCTTTACCATCTTGATCTGAAAGCTTCGTTTGTCATTCACGTTACCTTGGTTCCTCCACGATTGTAAACGACGTTGAACAAATATAATATCTTGGATAAAAAGCCATGTGTTCCAATTGTTAGTGGGGGCCGTGTGCTTGAAAACAAAGAGACTGATAAGCGCTCGTCATGCGTGAAGTCAGGATGCTTCTAGTGAGCTGCCGTGTTCTGCTTACTTCACAAATTATTTTTGTGCCTGTTACGGCCTCGAAGACGGCACACACTGGGATTCTAATCTCAAAGGCCACGCTTTACCGCCTTGAGCTGAAAGCTCCGTTTGTCATTCACGTTACCTTGGTTCCTTAACGATCGTAAACGAACTTGAACAGCATTCTAGGTTGGATAAATGGCCATGTGTTCAGCTATTTCTTCAGGCCGCGTGCTTGAAAACGAAGGGTATGATAAGCGCTCGCCATGCGTGAAGTCAGGTAGCCTGTACGGTGCTGCCTTCTTTTGCTTACTTGAGGAAGCATTGCGTTGTCCGTTTTGGTCTCCAAGAGGGGAGACATTGGGATCGTAATCTCAAAGGTCACGCTTTACCGCCTTGAGCTGAAAGCTTCGTTTGTCATTCACGTTACCTTGGTTCCTTCACGATCGTAAGCAAAGTTGAACAGCAATAATATGTTCGATAAATGGCCATGTGTTCAGCTATTTTATTGGGCCGCGTGCTTCAAAACGAAGGGTATGATAAGCGCTCGCCATGCGTGAAGTCATGTTGCCTGTAGGGTGCTGCCGTCTTCTGCTTACATGAGAAAGCATTTCGTTGTCCGTTCTCGAAGAAGCGAGACGTTGGGATTGTAATCTCATAGGCCACGCTTTACCGCATGAGCTCAAAGCTTCGTTCGTCATTCACGTTTACTAGGTTCCGCCGCGATCGTAAATGAATTTGAGCAGCATAAATATATTGGATAAATGGCCGTGTGCTTGAAAATGAAGTGTATGTTACGCGCTCGATATGAATGAAGGTAGGTTGCCTGTAGTGTGCTGCCATCTTCTGCTTCTTGAGAAAGTATTTCTGTGTCCGTTTCGGCTTCCGAGACAGGAAACATTGGGATTGTAGTCTCAGAGGCTATGCTTTACCGCCTTGAGCGCAAAACTTTGTTTGTAATTCACGTTAGGTTGGTTCCTCCGCGATCGGAAGTGAAGTTGAACAGCAGAAATATGTTGGATAAATAGCCTTGTGTTCAACTTGTCAAAGGGTCCGCGCGCTTGAAAATGAAGAGTATTATAGACGCTCGCCATGCAGCAAGTCAGGTTGCCTGTAAAGTTCTGCCGTTTTCTGCTTACTTGAGAAAGTATCTCTGTGTCCGTTTTGGCTTCCAAGACGGGAGACATTGAGATTGTAATCTCAAAGGCCAGGCTTTACCGCCTTGAGCTCAAAGCTTCGTTTGTAATTCATGTTAGGTTGGTTCCTCCGCGATCGGAAGTGAATTTGAAGAGCATTAATACATTGGATAAATAGCCATGTGTTCAACTTGTTAAAAGGGCTGCGTGCTTGAAAGCGAAGAATATTATACACGCTCGCCACGCATGAAGTCAGGTTGCCTGTAGGGTTCTGCCGTCTTTTGCTTACTTGAGAAAGTATTTCTGTGTCCATTTTGGTGTCCAAGACGGGGGACATTCGGATTGTAATCTCAAATGTCACGCTTTACCGCCTTGAGCTGAAAGCTTCGTTTGTCATTCACGTTACCTTGGTTCCTCCACGATTGTAAACGACGTTGAACAAATATAATATGTTGGATAAATGGCCATGTGTTCCACTTGTTAGAGGGGCCGCGTGCTTTAAATCGAAGAGTCTGCTACGCCCTCGCCATGCGTGAAGTCAGGATGCTTCTAGTGAGCTGCCGTGTTCTGCTTACTTGACAAATTATTCCTTGTGTCTGTTACGGCCTCGAAGATGGCAGACGCCGGAATTATAATCTCAAAGGCCACGCTTTACGACCTTGAGCTGAAAGCTCCGTTTGTGATTCACGTTACCTTGGTTCCCTCACGATCGTAAACGAACTTGAAGAGCATTATATGTTGGATAAATGGCCATGTGTTTCACTATTTATTGGGCTCGCATGCTTAAAAACGAAGAGTCCGATACGCGCTCGCCATGCATGAAGTCAGGTGTCCTGTAGCGTGTGTACGTCTTCTGCTTAGTTGAGAAAGTATTTCTGTGTCTGTTACGGCCTCGAAGACGGGAGACATGGGGATTGTAATCTCAAAGGCCACGCTTTACCATCTTGATCTGAAAGCTTCGTTTGTTATTCACGTTACATTGGTTCCTCCACGATTTTAAACGACGTTGAACAAATATACCGGCTGTCCCAGCTATCTTTTGCCAAGGGTTAAAAAAATACTATATTTGAGGCAGGCGAGCGAAATCAGTTGAATATTACTTACGAGTACAGCCATCTTGCGCACTTCAGGCAATTTTTCTTTTGTAAATAACAAATTTGTTAATTATGATTAATTTACTAAATTAATAAATATTGACTTTACGCAAGAAATGAGTGTTGCAAAGTACGAAAGCATCTTCAGAAACCCCCATTGCATTATTTGCGATAAAGAATGTTTTACGCGTACCATTTTTTTCCGTGGTGCAAAAGGAGCCCGCGAAATACAAAAAATACCACGTGACTGGCGCATTCGCGCGCCGCGACCGTGCTGCTCTCAGCCGTGGTTTGAGCGAACAAAATCACCTGCGACCACGACCCGCCGGCTGCGTTGCAGCAGTAGGCCGTTAAGTTTACGGTGGTTTCATCGCCCGCGCTCGCTACAACTTGCACAGTCACGCGCGCCAACCGGCTGGCAACGGGCCAAAAAACCACCGCCAACTTATCGGCCTACCGCTGCAACGCAGCCGGCGGGTAGTGGTCGCAGCTGATTTTGTTCGCTCAAACAACGGCTGAAAGCAGCACGGTCGCGGCGCGCGAATGCCCTAGTCACGTGGTATTTTTTTTTGTATTTCGCGGGCTTTCTTTGCAGCACGAAAAAAATGGTACGCGTAAAACTTTATCGCAAATAATGCAATGGGGGTTTCTGAAGATGCTCTCGTACTTTGCAACTCTCATTTCTTGCGTAAAGTCAATATTTATCAAGTTAGTAAATTAATCATGATTAACAAATTAGTTAATTACGAAACAAAAAAAATGTGTGTAGTGCGCAAGATGGCTGTAAGCAATATTCAAGTGACTTCACTCGCCTGCCTCAAATAATTCTATTTTTTAACCCTTGGCTAAACATAGCTGGGACACCCTGTATATGTTGGATAAATGGCCATGTGTTCCACTCGTTAGTGGGGCTGCTTGCTTGAAAACGAAGATAATGATAAGCGCTCGTCATGCGTGAAGTCAGGATGCTTCTAGTGAGCTGCCGTGTTCTGATCAGTTGACAAATTATTTCTGTGTCTGTTACGGCCTCGAAGACAGCAGACACTGGGATTGTAATCTCAAAGGCCACGCTTTACCGCCTTGAGCTGAAAGCTCCGTTTGTGATTCACGGTACCTTGGTTCCTTCACGATCGTAAACGAACTTGAACAGCATTATATGTTGGCTAAATGGCCATGTGTTCAGCTATTTCTTGGGGCCGCGTGCTTGAAAACGAAGGGTATGATAAGCGCTCGCCATGCGTGAAGTCATGTTGCCTGTAGGGTGCTGCCGTCTTCTGCTTACTTGAGAAAGCATTTCGTTGTCCGTTTTGGCCTCCAAGAGGGGAGACATTGGGATCGTAATCTCAAAGGCCCCGCTTTACCACCTTCAGCTGGAAGCTTAGTTTCTCTATCACGTCATCTTGGTTCATTCACGATCGCAAACAAAGTTGAACAGCATTAATATGTTGGATAAATAGCCATGTGTTCCACATGTTAAAGGGGCCGCGTGCTTGAAAACGAAGAGTCTCATACGCGCTCGCCATGCGTGAAGTCAGGATGCCTGTAGGGTGCTGCCGTCTTCTTGCTTGAGAGAGTATTTCTTTGTCCGTTTTGACCTCCAACAAGAGAGACATTGGGATTGTCATCTCAATGGTCCCACTTTACCTCCTTCAGCTGAAACCTTCGTTTGTCATTCACGTTAGCTTGGTTCCTCCACGATAGTAAAGGAAGTTGAACTGCATTAATATGTTGGACAAATGGCCATGTGTTCCACATGTTAGAGGGGCCGCGTGCTTGAAAACGAAGAGTGTGATAAACGCTCGCCATGCATGAAGTCAGGTTGGCTGTAGGCTGCTGCCGTCTTCTGCTTACTTGAGAAAGTTTTTCTTTGTCCGTTTTGGCCTTCAAGATGGGAGACATTGGGATCGTAATCTCAAAGGTCACGCTTTACCGCCTTCATCTGACAGCTTCGTTTGTCATTCACGTTACCTTGGTTCCTCCACGATCGTAAACAAAGTTGAACAGCACTAATATGTTGGATAAATGGCCATGTGTTCCACTATTTATTGGGGCCGCGTGCTTGAAAACAAAGAGCCTGATACGCGCTCGCCATGCATGAAGTCAGGTTTCCTGCAGCGTGCCTCCGTCTTCTGCTTACTTGAGAAAGTATGTCTGTGTCTCTTACGGCCTCGAAGAGGGGAGACATTGGAATTGTAATCTCAAAGACGACGATTTATCATCTTGATCTGAAAGCTTCGTTTGTCATTCACGTTGCCTTGGTTCCTCCACGATCGTAAACAGCGTTGAACAAATATAATATGTTGGATAAATGGTCATGTGTTCGACTATTTACTGGGGCCGCGTGCGTGAAAACGAAGAGTTGATAAGCACTCGCCATGCGTGAAGTCAAGTTGCCTATAGGGTGCTGTCGTCTTCTGCTTACTTGAGAAAGCATTTCGTTGTCCGTTTTGGCCTTCAAGAGGGGATACATTGGGATCGTAATTTCAAAGGCCCCGCTTTACCCCATTGAGCTGAAAGCTTCGTTTGTCATTCACGTTACCTTGGTTCCTTCACGAAAGTAAACAAAGTTGAACAGCAATAATATGTTCGATAAATGGCCATGTGTTCAGCTATTTCTTGGGGCCGCGTGCTTGAAAACGAAGAGCCTGATACGCGCTCGCCATGCATGATGTCAGGTTTCCTGTAGCATGCGTCCGTCTTCTGCTTACTTGAGAAAGTATTTCTGTGTCTCTTACGGCCTCGAAGAGGGGAGACATAGGAATTGTAATCTCAAACGCCACGCTTTATCATCTTGATCTGAAAGCTTTGTTTGTCATTCACGTTACCTCGGCTCCTCCACGATCGTAAACAGCGTTGAACAAATATAATATGTTGGATAAATGGTCATGTGTTCGACTATTTACTGGGGCCGCGTGCGTGAAAACGAAGAGTTGATAAGCACTCGCCATGCGTGAAGTCAAGTTGCCTATAGGGTGCTGTCGTCTTCTGCTTACTTGAGAAAGCATTTCGTTGTCCGTTTTGGCCTTCAAGAGGGGATACATTGGGATCGTAATTTCAAAGGCCCCGCTTTACCCCATTGAGCTGAAAGCTTCGTTTGTCATTCACGTTACCTTGGTTCCTTCACGAAAGTAAACAAAGTTGAACAGCAATAATATGTTCGATAAATGGCCATGTGTTCAGCTATTTCTTGGGGCCGCGTGCTTGAAAACGAAGAGTCTGATACGCGCTCGCCATGCATGATGTCAGGTTTCCTGTAGCATGCGTCCGTCTTCTGCTTACTTGAGAAAGTATTTCTGTGTCTCTTACGGCCTCGAAGAGGGGAGACATAGGAATTGTAATCTCAAACGCCACGCTTTATCATCTTGATCTGAAAGCTTTGTTTGTCATTCACGTTACCTCGGCTCCTCCACGATCGTAAACAGCGTTGAACAAATATAATATGTTGGATAAATGGCCTTGTGTTCCACTTGTTAGACGGCCCGACTGCTTGAAAACGAAGAGTCTGATAAACGCTCGCCTTGCATGAAGTCAGGTTGGCTGTAGGCTGCTGCCGTCTTCTGCTTACTTGAGAAAATATTTCTGTGGCTGTTACGGCCTCGAAGACGGGGAGACATTGGGATTGTAATCTCAAAGGCCACGCTTTACCATATTGATCTGAAAGCTTCGTTTGTCATTCACGTTACCTTGGTTCCTCCACGATTGTAAACGACGTTGAACAAATATAATATCTTGGATAAAAAGCCATGTGTTCCACTTGTTAGTGGGGCCGTGTGCTTGAAAACAAAGAGACTGATAAGCGCTCGTCATGCGTGAAGTCAGGATGCTTCTAGTGAGCTGCCGTGTTCTGCTTACTTCAAAATTTTTTTTTGTGTCTATTACGGCCTCCAAGACGGCAAACACTGGGATTCTAATCTCAAAGGTCACGGTTTACCGCCTTCAGCTGAAAGCTTTGTTTGTCATTCACGTTAGCTTGGTTCCTCCACGATTGCAAACGAAGTTGAACCGCACTAATATGTTGGACATATGGCCATGTGTTCCACTTGTTTTTGGGGCCGCGTGCTTGAAAACGAAGAGTCTCATACGCGCTCGCCATGCGTGAAGTCAGGATGCCTGTAGGGTGCTTCCGTCTTCTTGCTTGAGACAGTATTTCTTTGTCCGTTTTGGCCTCCAACACGAGAGACATTGGGATTGTCATCTCAATGGCCCCGCTTTACCTCCTTCAGTTGAATGCTTCCTTTCTCATTCACGTTAGCTAGGTTCCTCCACGATAGTAAACGAAGTTGAACCGCACTAATATGTTGGATAAATGGCCATGTGTTCCACTTGTTATAGGGGCCGCGTGCTTGAAAACGAAGAGTATGATAAGCGCTCGCCATGCGTGAAGTCATGTTGCCTGTAGGGTGCTGCCGTCTTCTGCTTACTTGAGAAAGCATTTCGTTGTCCGTTTTGGCCTCCAAGAGGGGAGACATTGGGATCGTAATCTCAAAGGTCACGCTTTACCGCCTTCAGCTGACAGCTTCGTTTGTCATTCACGTTACCTTGGTTCCTCCACGATCGTAAACAAAGTTGAACAGCACTAATATGTTCGATAAATGGCCATGGGTTCAGCTATTTCTTGGGGCCGCGTGCTTCAAAGCGAAGAGTCTGATAAACGCTCGCCATGCATGAAGTCAGGTTGGCTGTAGGCTGCTGCCGTCTTCTGCTCACTTGAGAAAGTTTTTCTTTGTCCGTTTTGGCCTTCAAGATGGGAGACATTGGGATCGTAATCTCAAAGGTCACGCTTTACCGCCTTCAGCTGACAGCTTCGTTTGTCATTCACGTTACCTTGGTTCCTCCACGATCGTAAACAAAGTTGAACAGCACTAATATGTTCGATAAATGGTCATGTGTTCCACTATTTACTGGGGCCGCGTGCGTGAAAACGAAGAGTTGATAAGCACTCGCCATGCGTGAAGTCAGGTTGCCTGTAGGGTGCTGCCGTCTTCTGCTTACTTGAGACAGTAATTATTTGTCCGTTCTGGCCTCCAACTCGGGAGAGATGTGGATTGTCATCTCAATGGCCCCACTTTACGTCCTTCAGCTGAAACCTTCATTTGTCATTCACGTTAGCTTGGTTCCTCCACGATAGTAAACGAAGTTGAACCGCACTAATATGTTGGACAAATGGCCATGTGTTCCACTTGTTAGTGGGGCCGCTTGCTTGAAAACAAAGAGTATGATAAGCGCTCGCCATGCGTGAAGTCAGGTTGCCTGTAGGGTGCTGTCGTCTTCTGCTTACTTGAGAAAGTATTTCTGTGTCTTTTACGGCCTCGAAGACGGGAGACATTGGGATTGTAATCTCAAAGGTCACGCTTTACCGCCTTGAGCTGAAAGCTTCGTTTGTCATTCGCATTATCTTGGTTCATCCACGATCGCAAACGAATTTGAACAGCAATAATATGTTGGATAAATGGCCATGTGTTCCACATGTTAAAGGGACCGCGTGCTTGAAAACGAGGAGTATGATAAGCGCTCGCCATGCGTGAAGTCATGTTGCCTGTAGGGTGCTGCCGTCTTCTGCTTACTTGAGAAAGCATTTCGTTGTCCGTTTTGGCCTCCAAGAGGGGAGACATTGGGATCGTAATCTCAAAGGCCACGCTTTACCGCCTTGAGCTGAAAGCTTCGTTTGTCATTCACGTTACCTTGGTTCCTTCACGATCGTAAACAAAGTTGAACAGCATTAATATGTTGGAAAAATGGCCATGTGTTCAGCTATTTCTTGGGGCCGCGTGCTTGAAAACGAAGGGTACGATAAGCGCTCGCCATGCGTGAAGTCATGTTGCCTGTAGGGTGCTGCCGTCTTCTGCTTACTTGAGAAAGCATTTCGTTGTCCGTTTCGGCCTCCAAGAGGGGAGACATTGGGATTGTAATCTCAAAGGCCACGCTTTACCGCCTTGAGCTGAAAGCTCCGTTTGTCATTCACGTTATCTTGGTTCATCCACGATCGCAAACAAAGTTGAACAGCATTAATGTCTTGAATAATGGCCATGTGTTCCACATGTTAGAGGGGCCGCGTGCTTGAAAATGAAGAGTGTGATAAACGCTCGCCATGCATGAAGTCAGGTTGGCTGTAGGCTGCTGCCGTCTTCTGCTTACTTGAGAGAGTTTTTTTTTTGTCCGTTTTGGCCTTCAAGATGGGAGACATTGGGATCGTAATCTCAAAGGTCACGCTTTACCACCTTCAGCTGACAGCTTCGTTTGTCATTCACGTTACCTTGGTTCCTCCACGATCGTAAACAAAGTTGAACAGCACTAATATGTTGGATAAATGGCCATGTGTTCCACTATTTATTGGGGCCGCGTGCTTGAAAACGAAGAGTCTGATACGCGCTCGCCATGCATGAAGTCAGGTTTCCCGTAGCATGCGTCCGTCTTCTGCTTACTTGAGAAAGTATTTCTGTGTCTCTTACGGCCTCGAAGAGGGGAGACATTGGAATTGTAATCTCAAACGCCATGCTTTATCATCTTGATCTGAAAGCTTTGTTTGTCATTCACGTTACCTCGGTTCCTCCACGATCGTAAACAGCGTTGAACAAATATAATATGTTGGATAAATGGCCATGTGTTCCACTTGTTAGAGGGCCCGACTGCTTGAAAACGAAGAGTCTGATAAAACTCGCCATGCATGAAGTCAGGTTGGCTGTATACGCTGCTGCCGTCTTCTGCTTACTTGAGAAAATATTTCTGTGTCTGTTACGGCCTCGAAGACGGGGAGACATTGGGATTGTAATCTCAAAGGCCACGCTTTACCATCTTGATCTGAAAGCTTCGTTTGTCATTCACGTTACCTTGGTTCCTCCACGATTGTAAACGACGTTGAACAAATATAATATCTTGGATAAAAAGCCATGTGTTCCACTTGTTAGTGGGGCCGTGTGCTTGAAAACAAAGAGACTGATAAGCGCTCGTCATGCGTGAAGTCAGGATGCCTCTAGTGAGCTGCCGTGTTCTGCTTACTTCACAAATTATTTTTGTGTCTGTTACGGCCTCGAAGACGGCACACACTGGGATTCTAATCTGAAAGGCCACGCTTTACCGCCTTGAGCTGAAAGCTCCGTTTGTCATTCACGTTACCTTGGTCCCTTAACGATCGTAAACGAACTTGAACAGCATTATATGTTGGATAAATGGCCATGTGTTCAGCTATTTCTTGAGGCCGCGTGCTTGAAAACGAAGGGTATGATAAGCGCTCGCCATGCGTGAAGTCAGGTAGCCTGTACGGTGCTGCCGTCTTCTGCTTACTTGAGACAGTATTTATTTGTCCGTTTTGTCCTCCAACACGGGAGACATGTGGATTGTCATCTGAATGGCCCCGCTTTACCTACTTCAGCTGAAACCTTCGTTTGTCATTCACGTTAGCTTGGTTCCTCCACGATAGTAAACGAAGTTGAACCGCACTAATATGTTGGACAAATGGCCATGTGTTCCACTTGTTAGAGGGGCCGCGTGCTTGAAAACGAAGAGTCTCATACGCGCTCGCCATGCGTGAAGTCAGGATGCCTGTAGGGTGCTTCCGTCTTCTTGCTTGAGACAGTATTTCTTTGTCCGTTTTGGCCTCCAACACGAGAGACATTGGGATTGTCATCTCAATGGCCCCGCTTTACCTCCTTCAGTTGAAATCTTCGTTTGTCATTCACGTTAGCTTGGTTCCTTCACGATTGCAAACGAGGTTGAACAGCACTAATATGTTGGATAAATGGCCATGTGTTCCACTTGTTAAAGGGGCCGCGTGCTTGAAAACGAAGAGTCTCATACGCGCTCGCCATGCGTGAAGTCAGGATGCATGTAGGGTGCTGCCGTCTTCTTGCTTGAGAGAGTATTTCTTTGTCCGTTTTGACCTCCAACACGGGAGACATGTGGATTGTCATCTCAATGGCCCCGCTTTACCTCCTTCAGTTGAAAGCTTCGTTTGTCATTCACGTTAGCATGGTTCCTCCACGATAGTAAAGGAAGTTGAACCGCACTAATATGTTGGATAAATGGCGATGTGTTCCACTTGTTAGAGGGGCCGCGTGCTTGATAACGAAGATTCTCATACGCGCTCGCCATGCGTGAAGTCAGGATGCCTGTAGGGTGCTGCTGTCTTCTTGCTTGAGACAGTATTTCTTTGTCCGTTTTGACCTCCAACACGGGAGACATGTGGATTGTCATCTCAATGGCCCCGATTTACCTCCTTCAGTTGAAAGCTTCGTTTGTCATTCACGTTAGCATGGTTCCTCCACGATAGTAAAGGAAGTTGAACCGCACTAATATGTTGGATAAATGGCGATGTGTTCCACTTGTTAGAGGGGCCGCGTGCTTGATAACGAAGATTCTCATACGCGCTCGCCATGCGTGAAGTCAGGATGCCTGTAGGGTGCTGCTGTCTTCTTGCTTGAGACAGTATTTCTTTGTCCGTTTTGGCCTCCAACACGAGAGACATTGGGATTGTCATCTGAATGGCCCTCTTTACCTCCTTCAGTTGAAATCTTCGTTTGTCATTCACGTTAGCTTGGTTCCTTCACGATTGCAAACGAGGTTGAACAGCACTAATATGTTGGATAAATGGCCATGTGTTCCACTTGTTAAAGGGGCCGCGTGCTTGAAAACGAAGAGTCTCATACGCGCTCGCCATGCGTGAAGTCAGGATGCCTGTAGGGTGCTGCCGTCTTCTTGCTTGAGAGAGTATTTCTTTGTCCGTTTTGACCTCCAACACGGGAGACATGTGGATTGTCATCTCAATGGCCCCGCTTTACCTCCTTCAGTTGAAAGCTTCGTTTGTCATTCACGTTAGCATGGTTCCTCCACGATAGTAAAGGAAGTTGAACCGCACTAATATGTTGGATAAATGGCGATGTGTTCCACTTGTTAAAGGGGCCGCGTGCTTGATAACGAAGATTCTCATACGCGCTCGCCATGCGTGAAGTCAGGATGCCTGTAGGGTGCTGCCGTCTTCTTGCTTGAGAGAGTATTTCTTTGTCCGTTTTGACCTCCAACACGGGAGACATGTGGATTGTCATCTCAATGGCCCCGCTTTACCTCCTTCAGTTGAAAGCTTCGTTTGTCATTCACGTTAGCATGGTTCCTCCACGATAGTAAAGGAAGTTGAACCGCACTAATATGTTGGATAAATGGCGATGTGTTCCACTTGTTAGAGGGGCCGCGTGCTTGATAACGAAGATTCTCATACGCGCTCGCCATGCGTGAAGTCAGGATGCCTGTAGGGTGCTGCTGTCTTCTTGCTTGAGACAGTATTTCTTTGTCCGTTTTGGCCTCCAACACGAGAGACATTGGGATTGTCATCTGAATGGCCCTCTTTACCTCCTTCAGTTGAAATCTTCGTTTGTCATTCACGTTAGCTTGGTTCCTTCACGATTGCAAACGAGGTTGAACAGCACTAATATGTTGGATAAATGGCCATGTGTTCCACTTGTTATAGGGGCCGCGTGATTGATAACTAAGAGTCTCATACATGCTCGCCATGCGTGAAGTCAGGTTGCCTGTAGCGTGCTGCCGTCTTCTTGCTTGAGAGAGTATTTCTTTGTCCGTTTTGACCTCCAACACGAGAGACATTGGGATTGTCATCTCAATGGCCCCGCTTTACCTCCTTCAGCTGAAAGCTTCGTTTGTCAATCAAGTTAGCTTGGTTCCTCCTCGATAGAGAATGAAGTTGAACAGCACTAATATGTTGGATAAATGGCCATGTGTTCCACTTGTTAGAGGGGCCGCCTGCTTGAAAACGAACAGTCTTGTGCGCGCTCGCCATGCGTGAAGTCAGGATCTCTGTAGGGTGCTGCTGTCTTCTGCTAACTTGAGACAGTATTTGTTTGTCCGTTTTGGCCTCAAACACGGGAGGCATTTGGATTGTCATCTCAATGGCTCCGCTTTACCGCCTTTAGCTGGAACCTTCGTTTGTCATTCACGTTAACTTGGTTCCTCCACGATAGTAAATGAAGTTGTACAGCACTAATATGTTGGATAAATGGCCATGTGTTCCACTTGTTAGAGGGGCCGCGTGCTTGAAAACGAATAGTCTTGTGCGCGGTCGCCATGCGTGAAGTCAGGTTGCCTGTAGGGTGCTGCCGTCTTCAGCTTTCTTGAGGCAGTATTTCTTTTTCCATTTTGGCATCCAACACGGGAGACATTGGGGTTATCATCTCAATGGCCCCGCTCTACCGCCTTCAGCTGAAACCTTCGTTTGTCATTCACGTTCACTTGGTTCCTCCACGATAGTAAACGAAGTTGAACAGCACTAATATGTTGGATAAATGACCTAGACTTCAACTCTTCTCTCACCTCAGTTCATATCCTACTCCCATCCAATTTATCTGTAGTGCACTCTCTTGGAGAGTATCTCGCCAACTCAGACCACATCCCCTTTGGCTGCCCTGCCGGCCCTCCTAGGCAGGGACAGCCCGGTAGAGGAACATGGTAGGAATCCGGACTCCTAATACACACAGCATCGCATGGGCCATAGGCGTAGTACACTGTGCGAACCTTGGTGCTAGTGCCATAGCTATGTGGGTTCTCGACACATAGGCGTAATGTGAAAGCAGTGTGGGTAACACGCTCGTGAACTACAGTTTTATCAACGAAGCTGTTTGAGATGTCGGTAACTATCCTCCTACATTTAAAGTTACCATCATCATGAACTGGCGCGCGCTCTCGTTCTTTTTACAGTGAAGCTGATTAAGCTGTCGTTTACTTGTGATCCGTCTTGCAAAACTCCTCAGGTGGGTATGCGCCACAAGAATCGGGCAACGCCACTACCGTCCACAGCAGGTGCGAGTGGCAAACGACATGAAAATAAAGAATTTACTTTGTTCTCAACCGCGTGCAGCTTAACGTGGAGAAGCCCGTGGCTCGTGACCCAAGCTGTGATCGGGACGCAGCAACGAAGCACTGGTATTGTCTGCGTGGCCTTGCCAGTAGAAGGCTTTCTCGCCAGCACACGCACTGGCGACAGGAACGGCAGGAGTTCGATTCGGCAGCCTGTGACGCGGGCGTCCCGAGAGGAGGCCGGAGACCTCAACCCCGTTCGAGGGACGCTGCCTGGGATGCAGCAACCGCGCGCAGCCAACCCCGATGTTCCTGGCACAAGTCCCCTTAGAAGCAAGCCGCCAAAGACAGTGCCCGGTGCGCCACGTCGGCTCGTAGTGCCGGACGTCACCGAACGCCACTAGGCCTAATTTGAGATCTGCGCCATGTCAGCAAGGCCATGGCGCGATGACTACGACGGGCGACTTCGGCAGCGGCAGGGATGGTGACGTTCAACAAGAACGTCGAGAACTCCGGCAGGGATGCAACACGATGGATCCCGTACGTTGGCTCTATAGGAGAATAAAGTAAGACCGACTCTACGTTTCATGGGCTACAAGGCCATGGCTATTGAACAGAGGGTAGGGGTCGGTGGTGAGAACGGACTTCAATAGGCTATTCAGCTTTGGCATGTAGGGCTTTTGTGTTGTATTTTTCAGTATTGTTGCCAAGATTACCTGTATTTGTTTTGTATATTTTTTAGAGTGCCCTGCGTTTGTTTATTAAATGTGTTGTGCCGTTTACCGAGTCTCGCCTGAATCCATCACCCGTGAGTAGGACTCACGTTTAAACTCATTAGCATTAGACCACACGGACGAAGAAAACCCGTCTGCGTCAAAATTAGAAAGCGATCGCCGCTTATTTACTAGTTTGTGTCAGAAAGAACTTTGATATATTGGGTTTTGTGGCGAAAGTTTTGTTATATTATGTTATCATTCCAATAACTCAATTCAATGATAACATGAGCGGAATCCCATGAATCCCTGCTGAAGAATCGAAATTTTTTTCATGCATTGTGAAGTACGTAAAGTTGGGTTTCCTCTGACGGAGTTTTTTCTATGAACGGATGAAGTCAAGCATGTGAAAATACGCGTATATCATCGACGGTGACTGAAATGCGTTCCTAACATACAGCGTAGTCGCATTTTAGGGCGATGCGTTAAAGAGCTCGTTTCGCAGAAATTCTGGCGTCGGCGTCGGCGTCGTTGGTTGTGAGCGAAAAAATCATCATCTTGTCCGTGACCGAAAAATCATGACCTTGTCCGTGACCGAAAAATCGAGAAAGATGCAAATAAAATAAATAATAAAAATTCCCGGGTCCGAGTGAGGATCGAACCCGCGTTGTCTGCGTGGCAAGCAGGTGTTCTACCACACAGCCATTCCTCTGCTTGGAAATATTGTGAAAATAACTTCCTCTGCTTGGAAATGCAGTGAAAATAACTTCCATGCTTCGCAAACGCAAGCGTTCTTTATATAGGCGTCGCAATATAACATGTAATATCCCAGGAATATTGCGTGGTACAAGCGTACATTGACATCGGGCGTCAGAATATATTACTATCATGACGATTCTATAGTTTAAAGTCAGCCACTCATTGCAAACGGCACACACCTTACTGCGCGTATTCCCGTAACACCACGTAGTGGGTGCATAGCAAGTTCGAAAATATTTCCCACATTTGCCATGCATAATTTCTCCTGGTTTAAAGCATACTACCCATTACATAGTATGCCCTAAGTGATTGAAGTACGCACTAGGGACGGGATATCGCTATCGCGTTCAACTCTTAAAGGCGAAGCTTAAGAGTCCCCCCAATTTTCATCTTCGACGCTTCCTATTGGACAATAAAGTATGGACCTTCAGTTTGTAAGAAAATTATTTTCTTTGTTTTATGAGCACTTAGGAAATTGTTTAAATACGCATTTTCACAGCATCTCTTGATTAATTTCGCAGATCGGCCAAAGAAGGTTAACTGAGTGAGGGGTCGTACCACTTGTTGCCTTGCCCTTTCATTTGAGACGACTATGTAAAAGCCGTATTATCTCTTAATTTCTTGTTGTCATTTTTGCAGTGGTTGCGGCTTGTTTGCATTTTTTCTAAATCGTTGTTAATTACAGCCTAGCTGGCAGGTGGTAAAAGTAGAAGTTCACTCATTGCACTGCCCTCTTGTACTGAAGTATATTCTTTGCAGACTTCTGGAGGCATTTTTCACTTACTGAATCATGCGCGCCACCCGCTTATCGCGTTTTTAGATTAAGCAGTACTGGTCTTAGATGCTAGGAGGGGCCATAGCAATTTTCGTATGGACGACGAGTTTTTGTGGGCAGTAATACATAATTTACGTTGTTCTGGTGGTTGTCGCTAAAGAAAATGTGGCCTTTTGGCATTTTGCAATCACCTGAGAGACAATTTCTTTATCTTTCAAAAAATATAAGACAGTTGAGCACTCGCGGTCTCAAAAATAATTTTTATTCCTTTATCTATGACACGTTGACAGGAAATGCGTGTGTACCCCTACCTTGCAGGTCAAGATCCAGTGTCTATATATACGGGGTGGCCAGTGAACGGTTGTGCAGCGCGAGCAGTCGGTTTTTTCAACCAAGAAACTCGCTAGCAGACGCTGCCTGCGTCGGCGTTGCGAGGCGAGAGAGGGGGAGCGTAGGAGAGGAGAGGGAGGGGGGGGCGCTCATGCGCAGTGGGGGTGTGGACGCCGCTGAGAGGGATGCCGAGAGGAGAGAGGGGGAGCGTAGGAGAGAGAGGGGGGGAGGGGACGCACATATGCTGTGGGGGTGTGGTCGTGGTAGGGAGGGATGCCTAGAGGAGAGAGAGGGGGGAGAGGAGGTTTTTGTACCTTTTAAAGGGTTTGCGCATACGAAGTAAGGGTGGTCAGGACACACACCACCACCACAACCGAATTGAACTCGGCTTTAAGCTCCTTCGCATCTAAATGGTCGAATAAACCGCAACGTACGAAGGAGACAGGATGACACTGCGACTAGCAAGTGAAGTTTTAATGAAAAGCGCAGAAAGAAATACACACTCTTTACGACAAAAAATACAATATTAAGAATCAAGGAACAGTACATTGGGTGAGCATGTTAAGAAACGCCAAGCAAGTGTAGGACACCAGATGAAGTGACAACAAGGTATTCCTTCTCGCTGCTTCATAGCGCTACGGAAGGACATCTTATGCACGAAGCACCCGCTTTCGCGATATAGGCGGCTTCAACAATTCCTGGAATCCTCTGATGCAGGTTTGAAAACAAAATACATGTTTCCTTAGACAAAGGCTCGCACTCTAATGCCTGACATTGAGCAGATAGGTGCGACAGCTTGTCAGTCCTTAAAGACCGTTCGTACTCACGCAGGCGTACATTGAGACATCACCCAGTTTGACTGATGTACGAGCGTTTGCAAGTTTTCGGTATCTTATACACAAGAGCGACGTGGCAGGTCACGTAATTAGTCACATGATTTACACGGCAACATCCATAATCTATTCGACGCCAAACATACTTCATCAATGTCCTTTCCACTGTATCGAAAAATATCTACAAACAACTCAAACTTCGTGATGGCAATGCAAGTCCTTAAATTAGGACTTGAAAAACACATTTTACATTTTAAAACTAGTGGAAACAGAGCACACGTGCCTCTGGCCTTGCGGAGATCTCTATTGATAGGTCAAATGCATAATGATATCTCTGGAAAAACCGATATAATAGTTTCTATGGCTTGGCACGAGCTATTAGCTTACAAAATCCCCTTCATAACAAAGCCCTCGTTGAGAGAAAAGAAAAGTTTGGCTACTTTTGAGCCTTATTATCATCATGGCCTAATACATAAACGCCGTGATATGAACGCACCTGTATAAAAACAGTATCAAAATCTTCAGTACATATTTAGTTTTTATTTTATTTCATTCATTAATAGTGACGGCCCGGAATCTGCAATCACGTAGACCGGGGATAATAGTTAATTGATTAAACAAGAAGAAATGTCAAAGGAAATGGAGTCATGAGTATAAAAACGAGGCATCGCTAGACCACATTTATATCAAAATTTGGAAAATTAGTTCACGTACAACGATTATTTAAAATGGATACAACGGGATGTTTCAAATTTTAGTTGCAGCTTTATTGGAGTAAATGCCACAACCACATGACAGTTTGCGGAAACCGTAAAGAAAGAGGTAAATTAAACAATGTTGTTTATTGGAAAAAATAAAGCGCGGAACGGACACTCACATAAGCACAAAGGCACAGGACCTATAGTTCTCAGTTAAAGTAACATATTTCAAATACATGTCACATGCATGAAATATACTTGATGTAGGGGGTGTCGCTGGAGCCAGCATTTCATAAAGTGGCATTGTTTTCTTCAAGGGAGTCATTGACTTTAATAAAATACCATTTTTAAAAATTTCGGCTTCATTGACACCGATATTTAAGAATTTTTCATCTTTTCTAGCCCCCCTTCTTCTTCTGAATGTCTGCCTTGTTTGGACATCACATATACGTTGCGTGAAGAAAGGCAATTTTCCTTCATTGTCCTTTTATTATCGTTATCATTATTCTGATGCCTTCCTTGGCTTCATTCTCTGCTGGTTTTCTTTAAGGTTACGGTAATACAAGTTGCGTGTGATAGACTCGGCATATGTGAATGTTCTGCGCTTGATTTTTGGCCGAAAAGCTATGCATCATCTTGTTCCGTACAAGTTTTTTTTGCAGCCATCAAGTTCTCTTTAACTGAACCATGTTGTTAATTGATACAAAAAGGCACATAAAGGCAATATGTATGAATAATGAAACCATTGAGCGGTAATGAACGCCGTTAAAAGTGTTGCATGTTTTTACAAAATGAAGAGATCATAGGGTGCATCATTCTCACAACCTGTGTAGCTAGAAATAATAGCAATAAGCAGCCATTCTTTCGCATTGCCATCACAAATTGATGAGAAACAATATTACGCAGAATGACAAGTAGCACAAAAGCATCAGACAAGCTTATCTCTTTTAAAAAATACCAACACATTTATTTTCAATGTGTAATTATCTCATTACGGCGACAGGGTCACGCAGTTGTCATTATAGATTTTGTACACCTCATCTCGACAGTGTTTTTTTAGTGCGCTTCCTGCAGACATCGTCTTCCAGCTTGTGATATGATGTCACATTTTCTCCTCTTACATGGGTCTCACACTTTAGTTTTTCTGTGGAAAGAGTTGAAAGATGGAGTCTTTTCCACATACAACACATGGTTCTTGGACTTCTAATTGCAACAACCCCAATCAATATAACTTCATGCTAAGAATATTCTGGTGTCCTGAACGCCGGTTATTTCAAATTTCATTTTGTGGGTTCTTCTAGTTATCGATTAATTTCCCCGCACGCTGCGAACTGCTAGCATTACTGTTGGCTCAGTTCACAGAGCGACCGCCTTGGAAGGGTACTTGTCTTAGGTTAGATCCCGGGTCAATGACAAATTTCCGTTGAATAAAAAGACTCATTTCTGTGAAATCTGCATGGGTTAATTTGTGGCATTGTGCTACAGAAGAGCGTTTGTTGATTTTCTCTTTCACGCCAATAATTGATTAATACATATTTTTGTATAATTTATTTCGTGGCACATATGACAATTTGCAAACTTCGCGATGTGCGCCCATTTCGAACTAGTCTTCAGGTTGACACAGCTTCCTAGATATTACTTTCCTGAGTGGGCAATAAACTCCATGCGAACCGTCCAAGATCGTGCGCTCTGTCCTCTCAGATTCTGTTCTGAAAGCTTGTGAGCAATAAGTTTAGTTCATATTTTTTCAATCTAAATATTTTGTGCAAGAAAATAAACTTTTTTCTGCTTTACAGTGTTTTGAATGTTGCAGGAGAACGCGTAATGTATGTTACGAAGCATGTCTTCTCGTATGGAATACTCCATGTAGCGCCATAAATCTCTAACTGTTGAGAAAAAATGATTGGCGCTGTCTTTGGTATGAGCGACATTGTAGGCGAGGTCCTGGTCCTCGAACCGCTTACCGAATGTCCACTTCGAAATCCTGATGCTTCGAGTGTTCATTCTGTAACACCTGCCGCAATACCTTGTTTTCGGGCTTGCTGCTGCTGGCGAGATGTACCTAGAGAAGCTAGCAAAGCATGATGATCCTATTGCCATTTGCTCCGCCGCTGGCACAGCTGTTGCCTCAGCGACTCTCATGACAGCCGACATCGAAGCGCGACAGTCTCTCCTCGAAGACCAAATAGACCGGCTTGCTGCGTCTATCACTGCGATGCGGACTTTGGCATCTGATCATTCCCATTCGCGTCCACGCTCCTGCTCTCATTCAAGAAACAACCATGACGGCTGATGTTGGTAACACGCCCGTTATGGCGCCAGAGCTAAGAAATGTTGGGCACCCTGTTGCTGGTAGAAAAACACAGCGCGATTAGCTAATGGTTGCGAGTGACTTGCGTGACGCCACAGTGACACTCAGCTGTCTGTTCTCCATTAGAGACAGAATCTTAAGACATCGTTTCCTCGCCGACACTAGGGCTGAAATGATCGTTCTTCCTGCCTCACATTTCGATCGGCGACGTGCTAGGAGGACTGCATCATTACAAGCTGCGAGCAGTTCCCCAATCCATGACTTTCTTACGGAACATACACACGGGCACGGACGGAAGATAAAAGTGCATTTGCGTTTTCAAATAAGTCAGTTGTGAGTTTGTGCCCGTGGTGTCTATTTTTTTCGTGTCCGTTTTTATATTGCGCAAAAAACAGTCATTAATCAGTACCAACTCCCCCAACGGTCAGTACTCTTGCTAGTTCCCCAATCGGCATGTTTCGACAGCGCTCCCTCACTATTCATTGGGACCGCGCCATACATTTCAGTAGATATTCATCGTCGCTGATGTGCGCTTTGCTATACATGGGGGCGCACTCTCTTACGAACTCCGGCCTCAACGCAGCCATCCGCTCACGTCGCGTTGGCGAATGTTCAACCAGCTTGAACATGCAAGGCACCTTCGCAGCTTTGCCCACCTTTGTGCAAACAGCTCCGAACGTAGAAGTAGGTTCATTTGACTCAATTTTGTCCGAATATCTAAAACTGGCAAAACCAAACAATTCGGAACTACCGGTGCGACCCATCGCGCACTACATTGTCACAACAGGGTCTCTGGTGCAAGCTACGATGATTAGCTGGTGACCTTCTTGCCACGGCACATAGGGCATCTTGTCGCACCAAACTACACAGTGCCTGAAGAACACTATCATAAAGGTAATTGGCAGGAAGCTAAGTGAGCCCACTTGGCTGCCAACTGGCAACATTTGCGCTGCCTTGACAGCTTCAGTCATAAATCGCCTTGCTTCAGTGTTCGCACATGTCTCGACGGGAATGCCTACGCGAGCTCGCCTCGTATTTTATTGAAGCTTATCCAACGGCTTTCTGCGCAATTCTTTTAAAAAAATATGGGTCATTGGTATGATTTCTCTTAACTTGCTAGAATCGTACGGAAAAGCAAGGGATTATCTTAATTAATACGATGCGTTTAACTAGCCCAAGCCTTTGCTGACTACGTCCTGCATTGTTCTGCGCGCAGACGTTCAGGTTGATCAGTGATATTGGTTGACCTTTGCTTACACTTGCATGACATTGCACTTAAATACTTCTTTCGTAAGGGCATCTACCATGCGAGGTATCGGACATACAAACTGCGGCTTTACTATAGTGCGATCACCATTTCCTTGGAATTATGCCTGCGCCTTCGAAAACCAAAGAATACTTTCTAGAAATTTATAAAAAAATGGTCACAACTCACTTCCATCCCTGTATCTAAAGAAACAGCAACCAACTTGAAGATCGCAGGCATGCAGGTGAAGTTCCACTTGTCCTAAGAATAGAGAAAAAGTAAGAATATGTTGAAAAATTGGAGAATTTCAAGACTCACAATGTTATTCACGAGAAGCTTGTGCTTTTTTTTTTCATCCCTTGCCTCTATTAGCTGTGCCTTTTTTTAAACTGCCCTCCTATGATACTTCGCAGTTTTTGTACAATCTCCGCTGAACCATATCACTTTTCATGTTAATTAGTATCCCTGCACACATTCCGTGTCCTCTCGGTATATATACGAGTATATATATCTATATCTATATAAATAAATAAATAAATAAATATATATATATATATATATATATATATATATATATATATATATTTATGTATATATATATATTTGTGATATGTTTTATACATTCTTGAATTGCTTGATGTGCTCGGCGAATATTTGAAAATTCGAATATTCGATTCGAATGGTTCAGTATGTTATTTGGGTCGACAGTCTCTGACTATTCGCACTATTCCAACTGTTTAGGGTTTTTAACTATATTCAGAACATTCCTTATTAAGTGTACAAGTTATATAAAATTGTTTTTTCATCAGCGGTGTGATTACGGAAATTGTTTATGAGCCGAGGAAGAAAATCACTTCGCGGAAATAAAAAGAAGCATTGTTGATTTCTCCATCATAGGAATAGGTATAACACGACAGTAAAATGTATCCCTACAGTAGGAGTAGAATTTTTACTGTACATTGCTATCACAGAGCTCGCACAATGTCCATTGGGTTTCAGCTGCGACACCACCGTTTAACGTGGTTGCGGCCTCGTTGACGCTTGGTGGTTTACCTCCATCCCGACGGCTAACGTCCATGATCAATGATTAAACAAACCTTTGTGGTAGCTGTAGTAGTTAATGGTGATAGCATAATCAGACTTTAGTGGGACAGCCGGAAGAGCGCCGCTGAGTAGACGCTGAACTTGGGCTATGGTCGCCATCCCGCGGCATGTTAATGAGTGCTTGAACACCACGGCCAGACTAGAGGGGGAACGCAACTCGCCTCGCGTCTCGTTTCTTGCCCGCCCACGATTTTTCTCCGGACGAGCGTAAGCGGGGAACGCGGTTTTACAGTCAGGCGAGGCAGGTGTGCGTCCAGAGCTATTTTTTATATGGATGAATGCTATGAACGAGGCCGAGGCTGGCGATAAGGTCGCCACCTTGCGGTGTGTTCAGGCGTTGACGAAATTTCACTTTTCCTATTGGAAACGCGCCGAATGGAACGAACGCATGGCAACGACGTGTTGAAGGAGCTAATCGTGCAGGCCACGGTCAGCGTGTATTACTTCGCGTTACCGCCCCCCAGACGCCGACAAGACCCCGCTGACCAAGAGCACTGTGAGCGGAAAGTGCGAGAATAAAAGGCGCGTTTGTGACGCCTGTAGAGTGTGTGACCATGACGTGGCGGACAGCGTGCACGGCGTCTGCTGTCGCGGACCCAGAAGTCATGATTTCGACTGCTGTTGATGGAATTCCTTTCATTTACAGCGAAAGGTGTATATGGCTAGGCGAAACGAAAAACATTTTGCTACTAGAAACGATAAATGTCTCCACTGGCTGTTCCGTCTGGTACGTCGTTCTCTACGTCGCGCCCAAGCGCGCGCGCCACTTGGAGCGCCGTCAGTGACGTCGTTCATGCCTTCGCAGCCGTGCCGCCGAGCCCACGCGCAGCATTTTCAACGGAGTAGTTTTGAAACACAGAAAAAAAGGAAAAGATTTTGCATTTCCATGAAGTGAATCATGAAGAGTAGGCGAAGCACTGGGGATCGTGTTTACCGTAAATATACCGTGACATTGGCCCTCGCGCATGTAAATGAGTGACAACGGGTGTGTACAGTATATACAATGTGTTTTTGCCGTTCAGCCGCCGCTTTCCGCGTCCTCAACTCCTGGGTGCCAGCTTGTTGTCGGCGTTGCCGTTTTGCCTTTCGTGGGCGAGAATGCGTTCACGATCGTTTTCATCCATGGCAGAAAGAGAATGTGTGGTCTGGAACGCGCTTATTCTTCATCGTCATCAGGGTAATCGTCATCGTTATGACGTATAGCGGGTACATTCCATTTGCTGTGCCTTGATGGCAGAAAGAGAATGCGCTGTCAGGAACGCCCTCATTTTTCATCGTCATCAGCGTCATCGTCATGGCGTATAATGGTTACCTTGCATGTGCTGTGCCGTCATGGCTGCGTCATCGTCATCGCACTAGCGTGGCTACACCGGGGGAGTGATGGACAAGCCTCGACCTTAAGGAGCTTCGCCCCTAAAAACTTGGCTGTTTCCTCCGTTATAGGAATTGGTATAACACGAAAGTGAAAAGTGTCATCACAGAAGTAGTGCTTATTGTGTAGCGATTATGAGAGGCTGTACAATGTTTATTGGTGTTGGGCAGCTATAGCACCATTCTACGTGGATGCACCCACGTTGACGCCCAGTGGCACATCTCCATCGCGACGACTAATGCCCGTGATCATGATTTAACCTCAGACGCCACCACACACGCCACTTTACACGTCAACAGAAGTGGAAGAGCCCATGTCGCCTATAAACGTGCTAGCAAAACCCTTCGGAGCCGCTTCCACGCATTCGGCAGCAACCGTTGGCACACCATCACCTTTCGCTGAGATGAGAAAGTTCCACCGGACAAGAGCCAGGAAGTTGGCTTAACCCTGTTGTCCATTGATGTACCCTTATTTCTTCTTAAAAACTCCGCGTTGGACACCTGAGCTAAGGCACCCAGTACAACGCTTGAACGCCTCCAAGGGTGTCGGATGGCGATCAAGAGGAGAATCAGCTATGGGCTCCCTAACACTAATGTGGAGGTCCTGGTTGAAGGAATGGTTTCTCCATTTCCCAATGCCACGGAAAATTCATTTTGGTGATGAAGGTATCCGTCTTCCCGGTGACGACCACGATTCGGATGCAACTGGCTTCCAGGACGACGCGACAAAGACACACCGAGAAGCCATGCCAACCCCGATGGCTCCTCGGATGCTGTTCGGGAAGCCTTCTCCGGACAAACCGTCTACGCCTTTACCTCCGCGGCACAGCTAATGCCGACCGCCAGAGGTAGTTTGTATCCTCATCAAACCAAGTCTCTGCGCGGCTGATACTGACCGACACGCGACCGTCAATACCTGCCTCCAGAGACGATTCCGCAGCTCGCCATGCAATGTAGCCACGTTGCCTATACCTCGCGACAATTTTCTGTGGCAGCACAGCCAAAGCTACGTGGGAGGAGCTTCTGTACATGTGTTACTACGCCAAGTAGTCTGTTTGCGGGCGATTTCGGTTTCGGTTTCGCAAGCGCATCCAACATGTACGTTTTCGCACGGACATCCAAGGTGTATGATGCTATCTTTGAAATAGTGTATTAAAAGATAGGTTATATGTAGCTTTCACCGAAAGGTATGACAAGCCTTGTGAAACTTATGAGCGCAGCAGTGGAGAAAAAAAATGCCCCCACCTCCCCGAAGGGAATAGTGAGGAAATGCGAATGCATTTCTTGCGCCGAGAGTACACGGCGTAGTAATTTTAATGGCGTAAATTCGCCTTCACCGACTACTGCCATCACCTTGAGAGGCGCCCAGCCAGCGAACGGTCGAGAGTGAGGCGGGAGCGGACGGGAGAGTGGGGCGCAGGGAGGAGAGAGAGCGAACGGCGAGAGAAGGAGCGGCGAAGCACTGCACCTACCCTCTCCTACACTCTCTCGCACCACATGCTCCGGTTGCTAGGGGCGAGGATAAGCGCGTGCGCCCGCAGCTGTTGCTATGGGAGAGGGAGTGAGAGCGGAGAGATAACTCCCTGTCCGCGGACGCCGCAGCCTGACATAGCCCGACTAAGAAATGCATTCGCATTTAAAATACATGGAATTATTGCTGTATTGTTCTGCGAATTCCAGCATAACGCTAACCTGCCAGCGGTTCAAGCACGCGTGTAAAGTGAGCACCATACAGTAATGCTTGCATCTGGCTTTTTTTTTTCGAAGCAATAAAATATTCTTTATTGCCAAGGAACACAGGAAGCGCCTTTACTGAAGCGTTCAGATTTATTTTTGAAAAAAAAAAGGGGGGGGGGGGACGGCCGAGCAGTAACTGTGTGATAGGGAATTCAACGCAATGGCAAGAAACCATGTCCTAAATATCGGTGAATACAGTGTGGGTATCGTCGTTTTCCTTCTTTTGGAGACGCAAGAATTCTCTGGAGACGCTCACGTTATTTTGTTTGTGGACGTGAAGGCATCGATGAGCCGCAGATATCTTGACCACGACCGGTCACAGGCGGGCGTCTCACGCTCGTAAATCCACGGCCGTGGTAACTACAGGCGGGTGAAACACACTCCTTACTCGGTCAAGAAGGATGTTTTGGCAGTTAGCCGCATAATAGACATGAACGCGGCTGTTGCCCAGGCAAAGCTTTACACTGGTGATTTTATCCTCGAAAATCACTGTCATCGCAAAGCGCCGAGAACCGCTGCCGCCGTAGACGCCGACGGGTACGGTGTTACAGTACACGATCTTCAGAAATATCAGGCAACCGAAATACCGACCACGTATGGAACGCAAATTTAGGAAAAGGGTCATGGTTGTTACGTACAGTTTCCAATCGCAATTTTGCTTTCAAGCAGCTGGTCTTGCTGAAGACTGACAGGTCGCCGGTGTCACTTTCAAGGTGGCTATTGCGACGAGAGACCCATTTTGCGCTGACGGTATCACTCGCACACAACTTCTTTCCCCATGATAGCATATGGGGGGGAACGAAATATTTGACGACGCACAGATGCCTTTTTTTTCTGCTAGATTAGTACAGATCTGAACACGCACTCATCCTCGCTCACAACCCACGATGTGAATTGCTGCAACCGAACGACGCCATCGTTGGTTACCGGGGCAGGAAAAAGGTCAAGTGACACCAGAAAACCAGAAAACTAGAAACAGCAAAAAACGAAACTCCCACACGGAATAAGCTTTCTTGATAACAATGCGAACGATCTTGAACATAATAACTACATCTTTTGTTTTTATGTATTGTTTTATGCTGCGTAGTATATAAAAGTTAGCGTTCGCGGACTACATGCAGAAGCGTAGTAAAATAGTGCGTGATTCGGCTTCGTAGCTTTGGCTGTGCTGCCACGGAATGTTAAGGAAGACAGATAGTGTAAGGAAGACAGATTGATGTTAGGGCGCGGGCGCGATCTCGGCTAGCGCAATGGGTGGGTGGGGGGGGGGGTCCCCCTATTCATCTGAGGGTGGTCCAAATCTGCTCTTTACCTTTACTCAGTACGCACTTTCCCAACATTGTTCAATGGTTAAGCCGATGCCGCCTTTTAACCGAAATGACAGCCGAGGACCCAGGATGTTGCATTTAAAGAAAGATTCACTCCGACTTTCAACCCGAAAAGCCATGGACGAAAGGCAGTGCGTTGTGAGAAGCAACTGATCCCATGAGTTTCATTTCTATATTCACTGAGACTAGTCATTTGTTTCACACTCGAATGAATGAAAGTGGCGGAGAGGGGTGCTGCGATAAAACTTCGCCCGCCCTTTATGGAGAACCATGAGGACGCCTTTGTCTCTCTACTTGACTATCGTATTTGAAACCCTGTTTTCACCTTATCCACCGTCGAAAAGTATCAGTGGCGCAACCTGTCTCTGCAGCTACAGACGTTGAATGTCAAGACAATTTCTAACTTGTGTTAGCCTTCAGGGTATCGCCCCCCCCCCTCCCCCCAATATGTTGGGCAATGTTGGCGGCGCCAGGGGTTGCTGCAGCACTCCTGCTACATTTGACTCTGCTGTTGCCATCGTGGCGACTGACCTCACCATGATACCTCTCTGTGTAGCACCTTTAGCTCGAGAAAACCGATAAAATTATGGTAACCGATACTTCTTGGTTTGAAGTTTTCACTAAAATTTCTGAAGCAGCAGAAAAGACAGCCCATAATAAACAACCTGACTAGGTGATTTTTCGAATCGAATTGGACGAGCAGGTGCCTCTTGCGATCGTTTCTTAGTCTCCGTCGTTTGCTTCGTTTAATCAGTTTTATGGCGACACGCAGTCACCATAAAAAGCAAGCAAGCAGGCGCGTCAATATGTACATTTGCATAGCAAAAATCTGTTAAAAGTAGAATAGATTTTGCGAATCACTATGTCGGACGACTATTTATGTGGTTGTAAAATATCTTTCATGGGTCAAATTAAATGTGCAATGCCAAAACATTCTCATATTATGCGTACTAGTGGAAACAGCTAAAGCCAACTCTATCTTGTTCGTAATTCAATTGTCATGATTGTACATTTGATGCAGTATGCTTTAACACGAAGGTTGACTACGCAAGTGGCTTTTGGGATTACTAGCCTTTCGTTGCTTTGTGCGATGACATTTCTTCGTGGTATTTTTGTTTCAAAATTTCTTTCCCGTATGTGTAAACAATATTCCCCTCGTGAAGACCTGACGTGTTCTCGACAGATTCATATTAACAGCGAAGCTGTTCTTGGTCGGGGATCTCATGTCCGGAATTCTTGGCAATACTTGTGGGCGTCTTAACTGAGCATCCGCAAAGACATTGGGTAGAGCCCCCTACTCACCACTAGTCCACGAGAAATGAAGGTAAAAAAAAATTGTTTAAATCCCACTACACAGAACTTCCCACTAAAAAAAAATCACAGCATATCTACGAGGTGAATGATGGTGAGGTGGGCGAAGCTCCGGAGGTTATGGTTGATACCGTTAATCCCCCGAGAAGTATCGACAAGATCCTTCGTATCGGGAACGCATATGGGCACGTTCACAGCTTGCCCTTTGATCCCGTACTGACCGCCCCCGTGCGTCAATCGACTGATGCTCAAGAAAGGAAGACGAGGCGCGATCAAACGCTCTTCTATGGGATTCAGCGGCGGGAGATGCGCCGGTTTCGGCGGGTAGCGATACCCGTGCGACACACTCAACGGAGGCACCCTCCCAGCGACCAACGAGTCTTTACACGTGGAGCAAAGTTTGTACTCACTGTGCACCTTCTCGCCACCGGGAAACTCGCGGCGGCGCACGGCGATGGCGGCGGCCCGATTCTACTCGTTCCTGATGCCAGAAACCGCGGTGAGGTTATTATCGAACCAAAGTCGATCACACACGTCGCAACTGTGGCCAAACGAATGAGCGAGAAATTCCCGCTCGAACCGCGCGTCGGCTCCTTGAATGTGACACCGCTGGCGCCGCTTGGTCGCCGCTTCCCGCGCACGAGCACCATCAAGGCCTGCCAGGAGCCGCGCTACCTTCGCCGCCGCTTCTCGGGCTCGCCTTTCGGGGTCCGCTGCTCGGAGTGCACATTGCGCCGCGGCGTCATTGGCGCGCACCGTCTCGGGATCCGCCAGGCGCCGCGCTCGCCTTGCCGCCGCTTCTCGGGCTCGCACCGCGGGATCCTGGCGACGAGCACGAGCCGCCGCGGCTCTCCGCGCCCGCCGCTCCGCTTCGTCCATGCCCCCACCAACGATCCGACGCGTACGGCGACGATCCAGGAGACTGGGAGAGGCACTCGTTCCCCGCGCACCCGGGCACAGCCCGCGCATCATTATCACGTGTAGTGGGTACATTCCACTATACGTGGCTACCTACCTACTACAACTACTACTACTACTACAGAGGAACGCGCTTATACTTCATGGTCATCAGCGTCATTGTCATCGTTATCACGTGTAGTGGGTACATTCCACTATACTGCCGGTTACGCCTGACGCGTGACAAGGTTAGACTAAGAGGAGCTTCGCCCGTAAAAGGAAGAAGTCAACAGTTAACCCAAAACATGACGTGCGCGTTGCCGTAGTCACACCACTGTCGCGCGACGCTTTGTGGTCATAAATGTTGGTGGCTATACTACCACATCAAATAATAACAAAGAGAGTTTCATAAAGAGCCGGATACAATATATTGGAGCATCTAAGCGAAGGCTTCTTAGTAAACTTGGGTATAAGATTGGTATGGTGAAGATGCAATAAAGTTATACTACCACCTCAAAGCTTAGCAAATAGTGTTTAATAAAGAGCAGTGATACAGCGTATCTGAATGACTTTCGAAACATAGAAGTGTGTTAGCCTGACGAAGGGAACGCCATCAGCATCGCTGGTTTATCGGACTCAGCAAAACGAAGCCGGTTGATTCTATTTTTCTGCTTTGTACATTCAGAAGACAAGGTTCGCAAAGACGAAAGGAAAACGGATATTGCCTCTATTCCCATTGTCATCTGCTAGTACAGAGGAAGAGAACAATCTCTAAACACAAACCGACTAGCTCATCTGATGGCTCCTCTTTTGCAGTGCATGCGCATCCTCTGGTTTAGATGTTAATTTTATACATTTACACGATATATGAAGTTCTTAATATATTGGTATTTTACATATAACGCGCTCACCATGTTTTAGGGGACAATGCTAGTGTTCGATGTTTCTGTTTGGTTAGTTGATGTTCGTTTTTGTAAATTTTTTAGAGCTGGATGTTCAGTACACTGAACATTTCTTATTTCAAATAACACCTCGTAAACTATGCTCCCTGCATTCGTGGATAACTCATAGCGCTTAGAAAAGTGGAATGTCCCCACGCGTCATGCCTTACTTGAATGCCAACTCTCATTCATATATGTCAAATTGGTATATATCTTGGTTCCTAGAGTTACATCAATCCTTTCATTGTGCCTGTAAAAGTTGAACAAACGCATTTAGTGCCGCATAATTCTTACTTGCAGTTTATTAGTTGCGGAGTAAAAGCAAGGAGGATAAATTATGAAGCACAGGTCGAATTAATAGGTTCTTCGAAAGCGGCTAAACATCAATAAAACATATTTCACAACACACTATCATGGACCATCTGCTGTGCGTCAAATATACGGATATTACAGATTTATATACTCGCAGACGTAATAAGTGCATAAACAAAAAGGTATGCGTCATATACAAAGAGCGCCTTCTGAATGAAGACGTCTAGATGAAGTTCTTGTAAATGAACACATTCACCACTGATGGGAATGAATTTGTTATATGTCTTCTAAGGATGGTGTTTTTCAAGGTATATCGGTAAAGATACCTATATCGAAAAATCACGCACACATCGATTGACGTGAATTCTAAATGAGTTTACTGTGATAGCAATATGCTCATTCTCAGCGGGTTGTGCTGTGCCACACGGCGCCGCCGTGTCGGTCCGTATGTGTATAAACATTAAACACGAATACAGGGTGCTCCAGCAAAGTATATACAGAGTTTAAAAATATTCCGATGCACTTTGTGACGACCCGACTAAATACGTGTTGTTCACTATTGCATGGAGTACGCCACCATTTTTGGTTCTCTGGCGAATTGTATATTTAGGGGAGAATGATTAACAAAGTTGGCAACGAAGCTGAGCAAGAAATTTTGATAGTTCGACATTAGTTTGCAGAAAGTCTGGTTAAGGTTTCTAACTTTCTATTTCTTGAGCATTAGCATTTTTTTTGCTTCCTGCAGATTCCCCATGAAATGTAAAAAATACTAGGTGACATGCCCGCTTGAGTAATTTAATGTTTTTTAACGTTCCGCCTGCAAACGAGCGCACTATTCGGCAACATCTGCTGCGGCCTAAAAAGAGACAAGACAGCGACGATGGTGGTGGCTGTACGATGACGAACTTGTTGCTTGCGGCAGCGCACGCTATAACTACTGTGTCGACTTAACACTGCCATGAACCACCGCGAGACAAGCATATCTGAATAGCTGATTGGATGATGTGGTGATTCATTATACTTGAAATACGAGCGTGTAACTTAAACAGCATCTTAAGAAGACTAGGACAATGCACATGTGCATTTCTTCTT
The DNA here is from genome assembly GCA_030522465.1 of Rhipicephalus appendiculatus. Classification (NCBI taxonomy): domain Eukaryota; kingdom Metazoa; phylum Arthropoda; class Arachnida; order Ixodida; family Ixodidae; genus Rhipicephalus; species Rhipicephalus appendiculatus. The sequence continues at coordinate 37,662 of JALIZH010017019.1, read as the reverse complement.
AAGCCCCTGTTTAAGTTACGCGCTCGTATTTCAAGAATCATGTCGCTTGTAGCGGAAGGCTGGGGGGCACTGCTATTACCACGCGGAAGTGGTCATGTCACGTGGTATATGTTTTGTTCCGCGGTAATGTGCAGGAAGCAAAACAACACCAATACTCCATCAATAGAAAGAAACTGTCAAACCGGACGTTTTACAAACTAATCTAAACTTTCTACATGAGTGCACCTAACTGAGCACTGCTGTAAAGTCGAACGTTTAAGAGGACTATTGTTAAGGTCTGGACAAGTTGGTTCATTGTGCAAAGACGGGAAAACAGTGCTGAATTTTAGAAGAACACAAAGGAAGACAGACGACGAAAGGCGCTAACCTGTTAAGACGGGTTTGTGCTCGTCTTAAACTTTCTAATTCAAATTTTTTCTGTAGGTTCGTTTGCTTTAGAAGGTAGCTAAATATTCTTGCCTAATTAATCTGTAGCGAAGCGGAATGCCCAGCACTACAGCCGCATTGCTAGGCCTGCGCGAAGCACGAACTGGAGCTGCCTAGCCTGTTTTTGTTGCAACGCTCCCTGCGCCCGTGCAGCTCTTGCTGTTACTGTTCTGACGAAACCACTGCTGTGGGACAAATGTTTGCATTATAAAGCAATTAAACAGAACACTAAAAGTTGTGTGACCCACTCCGTGCAAGTGTCAGCACCCGGTATTTTGTCGGGTCGTCGTAAAGTGCGTCCGCACATGTTTTTTTTACCTAGGCCGCCCTCTCGCTCTCTCTGTCTCTATGTGCTTCACACACCATCAGTTGTGTTATATATATATATATATATATAGTCAAGAAATGGAGGAGCACACAGCGGAAATTGCATATTTTTTTTTATTGGTTAACGTTTCGGCCCTGGCACGGCCTTCGTCAGAATTCACTACCACTGCGCATGCGCGTCCCTCCTCTCTCTCCTCTCCTACGCTCCCCCCTCTCTCCTCTAGGCATCCCTGCCCGCGGCGTCCACACAACGCTTCCCTCTCGCCTCGCGTCGCGAGGCGAGAGAGGGGGGGAGCGTTGGAGAGGAGAGAGAGGGGGGGACGCGCATGGGCAGTGGGGAGTGTGGACGCCGCGGGCAGGGATGCCTAGAGGAGAGAGGGGGGAGCGTAGGAGAGGAGAGAGAGGATTGACGCGCATGCGCAGTGGTAGTGTGGCTTACGAAGGCCGTGCCACGGCCGAAACGTTAACCAGTAAAAAAATATGCAATTTTCGTAAGTGTGCTCCTTCATTTCTTGACTATATGTGCACCGGACCCACAGAACTTTCTTTTTGAATCATATATATATATATATATATATATATATATATATATATATATATATATATATATATATACATACATAAGGGTGTGTTGCTAGGTTTTGTATGCACTTTGTTAAATGCGACAATAAAAACTACATCTCAATTAAATTGTCTGCGTTATATTATTTCGCGCACTGTGGCAAATTTATTTTTTGGCAATCGGTGGTTGAAAAAAAAATTACATCATCTCCCGCTAAAGGGAACCATGTGTAGATGCGAAGCAGCGGGCGCTAACGCTTACACTGGCGGCGGCGTTGACGCTGGCGCTCATCGCAGCGTTGCGCAGGACTGAAAACTGGGGAGGCGCAAAGCACGCAGTGGCGGAGCGGTGTTTCCTACTGGAACATGCCAATAGCTGCTAATGCGCAATGAGAGACAGAAGACTCCGACTGACACAGAGACCCGCAGTCCGCTTTTAGTTAACGCGCACGCTGCGAATTTTTATTGTTCAAAAAACGCACAGGAGAAATCTCCCACCGGCACCACCTTGCAGGTCAAGATCCAGTGCCATATATACGGGGTGGCCAGTGAACGGTTGTGCAGCGCGAGCAGTCGGTTTTTTAAACCAAGAAACTCGCTAGCAGACGCTGCCTGCGTCAGCGTCGCGAGGCGAGAGAGGGGGGGGGGAGCGTTGGAGAGGAGAGAGAGGGGGGGACGCACATGGGCAGTGGGAGTGTGGACGCCGCGGGCAGGGATGCCTAGAGGAGAGAGGGGGAGCGTAGGAGAGGAGAGAGAGGAGGGACGCGCATGCGCAGTGGTAGTGTGGCTGCCGCGGGCAGGGATGCCTAGAGGGTGGAGCGTAGGAGGGGAGGGAGGAGGGGAGAGAGGAGGGGAGGCGCATGCGCAGTGAGGGTGTGGTTGCCGCGGGGAGGGGTGCCTAGAGGAGAGAGAGAGGGAGAGGAGGTTTTCTATATTTATTTTTTAAAGGGTTTGCGCATGCGCAGTAAGGGTGGTCACGCGGCACACCACCACCACCGGATTAAGCTTCGCCATAAGATTTCTGGTTTGAGCTAGTTGGTACTGGTTCATAACTGAGGGTATTTTGGCGCAAATCAAACGAGGACACAAACACACAAGAGAACAGGACGGGCGCCCGTACTGTTCTCTTGTGTGTTTGTGTCCTCGTTTGATTTGCGCCAAAAGTACTTCGCCATAAGATGCTTCACATCTAAAAAAACGCCATTTCTTTCAAGCTGTACACTTCGCTTTATGTGACGCATAGTTTTTATTTATCTAGAGCGCTCCTTGTGTACCCAAACCGTTGAATTGAAATAAGATTTCTTGGCTCTTATGAAGACTACTTAATGCAAAAAGCAAAGGAAAGCTTGCGTAGCTGCTGTAGTTAGGTGCACGAAGGTTTTGTTTCTTAAAGTTCCCCTTTTTTAGCCAGTAGTTGTACCCAAGCTTTATGTTGAGCTAATCCTCTGTTTGAAATTGTAAGAAACTACACTACTCGCAATGCCCACGAGCTACAGGTGGTGCGCTGTGCGATTACAGGTGGCTGCCGAAGGAGGGTCAACCTGTCTGCTAGCATAGGGACATATACGTACGGCCCGTGTCGCTTCGCTGGAGCATACAAAATGAGCTTCACTGCAATGTATGCGAGACCCAAATACATTCCCAAACTATGGGAAGTCGCAAATGCTCGCCACGTCATTGTTTTCCGAGGAGCGAAAGGTTACGTTTCAGCTCCATGGTACAGAAAACTGCTTGAACCAGAATTGACGTATGAAATGAACGGCACTCCGAGACACGTACCAAGCCTGCCCGGTGGATTTGCCGCAGTAATAAGTCGTGAGCGAGTAACGCAATTGTTGCTGCAAGTGACCGCTTTTTTAACGACGTAACGATAGTTGCGAAACATGTTGTGCCATCGTCATTACTTGTGCTTTCAGGAACTCCGAATAACGTCTTGAACGGAACACAAGCATGTCTTTGCCGTGTTCAACTTCCCACTCAGTAGTATTTTGTTTCGTCAAAGCCACGCAATAAAACTGTCATGCTCAGGCTCTAGCCGCACGCAGTTCTCTTTTTCTCGGATGTTGCAGGTAAGATCAGCACCTCGCAACATGAATCTCGAAAAAATGCACACAAAAGTTTCTTGCAGCGTCGAAGAATTCGACGTAGCGACGACACTGGTCGAAGAACGCCGTTCAGACGGTGCAAGTGAAGTTCATGTAGTAACACAGCGGCGCGGATTGTGGCACGACAGCGGCACGACTACGCGACTACAGCTTTTCTTTATTTTGATACAATTCGAGTATTATCGTTTAATGAGACACAATTTTCATAACTATTGTCTTTAAAGCAGCTGCGTACTATGGCGCTCGCACAGCAGGTCTCTAGTCAAATAAGGACGTGCATAGGGACCAACCTAGGGTCACGCAAAGCAATGATCAGTCTGTCAGTACAAGAAGATAACGCAATTTCTATGATCCAATAAGAGGTGGGTTTAGAATAATAGAGAGCTAGGCTAGTTGGTATCTATTCATTCGAAAAAGACTGGGCGTGCAAACACGGACACAAGAAAGAAGTGAAGACACCAGAAACGCCGACTAATAACTGCAAAGGTGCACAACAGCGGAAAAAAAACAGGCACAAAATCATATCTTCGCATGCCCATGGAATAGGTGAACCTATCAATAGGGTGCGCGTGGGTGTCTACGTGAAAGGTAATTGTTAGGGCATTTGATTTTTTCTATATGCAAATTCACCCACGGTTGACCTAGTCATACACTACAACTATTATCGATATGCCATTCCTCAGTCATTAGACGCGTTTCATTATTCGTGTATCTGTACAAAGCTGCACATTCGTTGAATTTTTGCGTGTCCTCACATTCTCGACTATGTAAAGATAGATCAGGAAAGTGGGCCTCCGGCCGCTAAAAGGAACCATATACACCCCACCATCGATAAACGGAGGCTCGCCTTTCTATGATCCCCATCGCTCGTCGGCCAACAATGCAGTTAAAGCGCTATTGGGTTTCTTAAGGACCACGGGCCTTTGTGAACGTCTGTGACTATTGTGCAGTGCCAACGCCACAGAAGTGTCAGCGTATTTGTTGATAATTTTCTTTTTTTTCTTCTTCTTCTTGTGCTCATTTCTCTCTGTCTCTCTCATCTTTCTACTCCCCTTTCCCTTTTCCCCCAGTGTAGGGTAGCCAACCGGACTGCTGTCTGGTTAACCTCCCTGCCTTCCCCTTTTGTATTCCTTCCTTCCTTCCTCGCCTTCCAAACTATCTGTACACGTCGAGAGTGTAAGCACACGCAAAAATTTGATGAATAAGCAGTTTTGTACAGGCACAGGAATTAAGTAACACGCGCAATGATTTTGGCACGCCATATCGATAATGATTATAATAATGATATCTGGGGTTCAATGTCCCAAAACCCCGATATGATTATGAGAGACGCCGTTGTGGAGGGCTCCGGAAATTTCGACCATCTGGCGTTCTTGAACGTGCACTGACATCGCACAGTCCACGGGCCTTTGCCATTTCGCCTCCATCGAAATGCGACCGCCGCGGCCGTGATCGAACCCACGACCTTCGGGTTAGCAGCCGAGCACCATAGCCACTGCTCGACCGCGGCGGACATATCGATAATAATTGTCGTGCACGCATGACTCAATGACTCATCCGTAGATTAGCTTGCATGAAGAAGAAATGATGTGCCTTAACAGGTATCTTTCACGTAGACCCCCACGCGTGCCGGATTGATGGGTTGGCCTATTGCGTGGGCTGTGCACATAAGTTTTCGTGCCTTCTTTCTTTTCCGATGTTGGGCGCCTTTGCAGTTGTTAGTTGGCGTTCAGATATCTTGAGTTCTTCCTTGTGTCTTCCTTGTGTTCGTGTTTGCACGCCCAGTCTTTGGAAACAGGAGGGGTTCAAGCACAAGCCTCTCCTCCCCTGCCCCCCGCTACTTTCCCTTGCTTTGAAATTTCCTTTTACGATGAGATTAATTGTCACTTTGAACGAAACGACGCTTTACTGAAACGTTCATTTTGTCATACAGCTATGTCGCTTAAAGGAAGAGACTGTGTGCGTCTTTTAATTAATGTTACAGAAGTATAAAAGAAAACCTTGACCCGCTTCCAGAATACAGTCATGGTTTCGTCAATTGGAGGCACATATCACGTGAATTTTGCGCCCGTACTGCAATAAGGACGAAGTACTTACCATGTAGAGTTGAAGAAGTAGGATGTATTAAAAACGTATTTGTCAGTTGCATTCATTATTGGGTGATAATGAGTGCATGTCTCATTCATTTCTACGTCAGCTTCTACACTTTCATATTCGTATTCTTGGTTAGTGTTAAATACATTAGGATCACTGGACGAATATAAATATATATCTCCAGTGGTATTCAAAAACTGAAATACATTCAAAAGATGGAATAATTATTCTTATATAGAGCTAGTTCAGCTTAGATTGTTAGAAAATTTGTGTTATTTTCATTTAGCGTCCAGAACGTTACACGTCCTTCCTTAAGTTCAAGCACTCTACGGCTACGGCTTGTTACAAAACACAAATTGCCATCTATTTTAACTCTAGGTACTAAACACATGGTGCGGACATGTTTTTATCTTAATTAGTTCGCAAATGAGCCCCCCTGCATTATAGTCGGTGTTAGAACAATTCCGCAAATACTTGAAAAGGCAGCCTCAGTGGTTGCATAACATTGATTTCTACGGTGCGCAGAATCTGTGTATATATATTTATTGTGATTCCGTCTCCTCTTGCAAAACCGGGAACATAGACAGAACCTGGTTTTCCCTGTGCTAGTTGTTTGAAGTCATCATCTGTCCTTGTGCTGTCGGCACTAGGCCGCGGTTTCCGTGTCGATGCCCTTCGCAGTATTAAGGCGAAAGCCTTTAATGTCTCATGCTCACGTCCGTCCGGTGTCCGGTGGTGGTGGTGGTGGTGGCGTGCGTCCTGACCACACTTACAGCGCATGCGCAAACCCTCCCCACGCACCTTCTCTCCTACGCTCCCACTCTCTCTTCTAGGTATCCCTCACGCCCGCGGCGTTTACACACCCATTGCGCATCCGCGTCCCCTCCCCCCTCTCTCCTACGCTCCCCCCTCTCTCCCCTCGGCATCCCTCCCGCGGCGTTTACACCCTCAATGCGCATGCGCGTCCCCTCCCCCCTCTCTCTCCTCTAGGCATCCCTCCCGCGGTGTTTACACCACCAATGCGCATGCGCGTCCCCTCCCCCCCTCTCTCCTCTCCTACGCTCTGCCTCTCTCGCTTCGCAACGCTGGCGCAGGCAGCGTCTGCTAGCGAGTTTCTTGACTGAAAAAAAATGCCCCCCACCTCCCCGAAGGGAATCGTGAGGAAATGCGAATGCATTTCGCGCGCGCTTCACTCCATTTATATATACGTGCGAGCGAGCGGACGGGAGTGTGGGGCGCAGGTAGGAGGGAGAGCGAACGGCGAGAGAAGGAGCGGCAAAGCACTGCACCTACCCTCTGCTACACTCTTCCACACACGCGGGAGCTCCGCCGAGCTTCCGCGATGCGAGCGCCCTCACACGCCAGAGCGCGCTCCTCCTCTCCACTCACTCTCCGCTACTCCGCCCGCACCACCTGCTCCGGTTGCTAGGGGCGAGGATAAGCACGCGCGCCCGCAGCTGTTGCTATTGGAGAGGGAGTGAGAACGGAGAGATAAAAAATTACACCATCTTCCGCTAAAGGGAACCATGTGTAGATGTGAAGCAGCGGGCGCTAAAGCTTACACTGGCGGCGGCGTTGACGCTGGCGCTCATCGCAGCGCTGCGCAGGAGAGAAAACTGGGGATGCGTAAAGCACGCAGCGATGGAGCGGTGTTTCCTACTGGAACATGCCAATCGCTGCTAATGTGCAATGAGAGACAGAAGACTCCGACTGGACACAGAGACTCGCAGTCCGCTTTTAGTTAACGCGCACGCTGCGAATTTTCATTGTTCAACAACGCACAGGAGAAATCTCCCACCGGCACCACCTTAGAGGTCAAGATCCGTTGCCATATATACGGGGTGGCCCTGAAGCCACCCCGTATATATGCCATATATACGGACTACACCCGAAGAGTCAGACTCGAGACTTGAAAAATGTCGGCAACTTGCTCGGCTTAGTACCGAAGCCAGTCAACACGATCGCAAGCAGCGGTACGACGTCTCTCATCGTGACGTCTCCTTCTGTCCTGGCGACGAAGTGCTCCTTTGGACACCCACTCGTGTTCCCGGATTGTGTGAAAAGTTCCAGTCGCGATTCCTTGGACCTTACGTAATTAACGAACAAACATCTCCTGTTAATTATCGTATTACTCCCGTTGACGTTTCTCCCGACCCTCGCTACCGTGGTTCGGAGATAGTCCACGTGTCGCGTCTAAAGCCCTTCGTTCGACGTCTCAGCCCAGTCTAAGTCGCGGCCAGGCTGGCCGCTTCGTCGCGCGGGGAAATTAGTGTGAGCACTATTCATACTCTTCATCTTCTCATCTGTAAATACACATCATCACCACTTGAGTCTGAGCAGGGCGGCTCTGGCTCGAGTGAGAATAAAGAAGAGAGTTGAGCCCTGAACGTTGTCTCACAATATCTTAAACTATTTTGCTGGCGGTTACTTAAGTATACGTGTAAACATGTAGATATATCTTTCCACAGTTCGCTGTGTATGTATGTAGCTAGTTTGAGCTTGTATATCTGATGAACCCTTAATATATAACTTTTTGAGGAGAACCCTGCTGTGTGATCAAGGCATCCAAGGTTTTCTGTGTGTCAGACATCTTGTTTTTCAAGGAATGCCAACCTACATGAGGTTATTTTGCTTGAAGTGCTCCAAATTAATAAGCATTTGTATAGTTGGGACGGTATGAGTGCAAAATGCAGCTGACTTTTTAACTAAGTCGGAACCAGATTTCGGATTTTAGAAAAAGTTCAATTGGACCTGGAAATGCTAGCATGTAATTTGGTTACGTGATGAGTCAAGTGCAAATGTTCTTTAAACAAGACTCCCAGAAGTTTAAATACAGATACCCGTTAAATCGCACAAGCATCAATGCAAAAAATGAAACGTCAGTTAATTCAGGTTTGGTCCTCAGTTTAAAAAACATGGCTGATCCCTCTGTCATAGGAATAGGTATAACACGAAAGTGAAACGTGCCTTCACAGAAGTAACTGAGCGTTTATTGTGCATTGTTTGGCCACAAGGGTGAAGGAATGAATGCTATAGCAACAAACTGTAATGTCACGCGATGAACGGCCAGCAGCTCCAAACATTCAACGCTCTTCTCAATCAGAAAGGACGCATGGAAAGAACATACACAGGATGAGCGCGAACTAACAACTGTCACAGCTCGACACTTAAAGCGCACTGCTCAAACGCAAAGGTGGACGCACGAAACGAACGCACAAGTATACACACGACGAGCACGAAGGAGAAACTTCCACAGTTGTCACTTCTTTATGTGTGAGCGGCGCGCCCCTTTCGCAAAAGCGGGCGCTGCAGTGAGCGAAGTGACCTTCATGCTTTCTCTAACTTGCGGTGAGAGCACAAGACGTACAAACCGCTTCCATCCCGAGATAAGCGCGCGCATCTCAACGCTTGGGGCCAGCGGGGTAACGACGACGATGATCTTTAAAGAGACTGTCTACCGTTCGGAAAAATTGTTCTGATTGTGGCGAAAATGAGAAGATCGTTCATCACATCGGCAGAAACGAGCACGCTTTTGTTCCATAAAAAAGGACTTATAATTTAAATTTGACGTTGAAAATCGACAAAGAATGACCGCTAGCGTCACCAAACAGCGATGTGGTTCAATCTACTGGCAGGACAAGAAATCCTCGCAGGTAGACTCATTTTGCTTAAAAACAAAAATGTATAACTTGAAATTGCATTTTACGCACTTGAGGCACCTTTAGGTTGCGCCAGAGAGTAATCATCGCTTTTTTCCTCACGCGTTCAGAGAGGCGCTCGTGGCGCTGCGCGCTGCCGGCGGCGCGTTCCCTACGGCGGAGAAACGCGAGCACTGCGTCCGGCGCCACTCATTAGAACAAAAAAGAATGTCTTCGGCGAAAAGCAGCGCTAGAGTATAGGTAGAGTGTAGCAGCGCGACTGACTTCAGGCAATTTTCGAACCATGCCCGTGAGTACAACGTAATCTAGTAACGTAGCGCAAGTCCTCATGCGTAAAGTGCAGACCAGTATTCACCGAGGTTCTACATTGAAGATTTTGCCATCACGATCCGCTTCACCAAGGAGTCCGTGTTGGCTCTCAAACGCATATGCCACACAGCACACCTAAACATAACTGAAAGACAGCAGGGACCTTCTGTTGTTTTGTGAAGCACGTCTTATGTTCATTTTAGTTGCACGGTTGGCATGAGTGGGACCACTACAGTTCGTTTCACAACGCCGGCGTACCAGTGTTGCTGGAACAAACCAGCTTTTCCGCTTGACTCCGGTGGTTTTTCAGGCTGACTAAACAAAGCTTGAGAAACCGTGGAAATAATACTTATTAGACAATTTGCGTGCTTTAAATGACCACTACAGTATTTGTTTTATTATTAAACAAAAATTGATGAAGTCTACAAGAAGTGCATGCGGTTTCAGTTTTCGGCTTTCACCGGCACTACAGTCGTCATCGCCTCCACCAACCAGTGTTGTGGGCATTAATCACACCAATAGAAGAGGACCGAATGCATATCGCAAAATTCTGTTTTAAAACTTTCTACTCACTTTCCAGAGAAACCACTCAAGGTTGGACTCTTCAGACCGTACGCTTTTTTATTGCGATACAAAATAGAAAAGGAATGAAGGATGGTAGACAGTCCCTTTAAAGCGCGCCCTTTGAGCCTGTCGCGCCATCTCCTTAGTGATGACAAAAACAAGCTGACACCAAGGAGCTCTGAGTGCCGCCAATGGCAGATGGTGTATATAAATAGCTCGCCGCATGGCCTCCGAGATAGCGCGCCGGCGGGTTTCTCTCCGGCCGTCCCAATCGCAAGGACAGAGTGTAATTACAGAGGTGGGCGTGCCCGCTCCTCTCCGCACCGCGGCGCTCGCCGCTGAGGGTCGGAAAGGCTGCCACGCTGCTGGCGCGGCTTGCATGAGGCGAGGAAAAAATGCTTTTGCCATTTTATATAACCTCCCACTGATTTGGAAATGGCAGGTCAAGGTGTACGGGAGGCAAATTGCATGCTAGGGGCCTATTTTTTCTGAAATGCGCTTTTTATTTATTTATTTATTTATTTATTTATTTATTTATTTATTTATTTATTTATTTATTTATTTATTGCTGTAGATGTATATTAGAACACTTAGAAGTGCGATGCCCCTGCAAGAGTTCCGCATATACTGGAAACGCCCTTTACTTCGAAGTTTGCGGGCTGTATAGTATAGGGTCGCTGGAGAAGGAGAACAAAAGAGAGAACGATTATTGGGATGGGCGCGACGACGCTCGAGGCTCGCGCTCGCCCAGCCGCTGAAGACGTAGCAGTCGTAGCCGGGCATAAGTAAAGGTGTTTTTGTTGTTGCCGCCGGGTTCTCTGTAAACGTGACGTGAGAAGTCACCTCGATAAAACAACCGATTGCTATATCGGAAACGGCTGATCACCAACGATCCCACAATCGAAAGAGCACCAGCTACTGGAAAGCGGCGCATACAAATACGCATGTGACCGGCACACCTTCAAACGCCGCACTTGTGTGCGCTCGGCGGCTCCCAGTTTCGTAACCCGGCACTGTCGAGTAAGTAATACTTCGCTCGTATCCTAGAGCGCAAGAACACAGAGGAACCGAACGCTGTGAGACTACCTTGTCAGGATCGTTTCGCACGCGCTATGAATATGCTATCTAATAAACTCCGTTCATCGATCAAGGTCATACAGTTTGAAAAAAAAAAAAACAGCCACTAAATTTTGCCTAACCTAATTAAAATTAAAAAGAACTTCTGGCAGTCCCGGTCGCATCAACGTTCGGGAAGACCCGCGATATATAAACTGAACTTTTCGAAGCTCTACGGTGCGTTCACATATGCCAGAGAAGTAATAATCGTGACACAAACAGCACAAAAACAGATTTGCATCTAGCACGGTGTGTGTATAGCGGCGACGTCAAAATTTCCTCTCCTTTTCGCAGAGCGCCAGCGACGCATACACGCAAGATAACCGCGCAACGCCGCAGCATGAGCGTGTTACATGGAAATAAGGTCTAGCGCACGCTGGAGAGGAACGCTAACTGAGCCGACCAAACTTGGCACTCGGGATCAGCACTCGATCGGCATGCTCTTTCCTCGCGATATCTTCGACGCCGCCGTGTCTGGCAAGACAGCTGCGCTCATGCAGCGCACATTGCTTCGCACTTGCCCGCAAGGCTTCCCTAGATTTCCTTTCCAACTAGCTCATTTCGCACCGCGGAAGCAAGAGACAAGGAGGAGGGTGGAGGCGGTCGCCATTCGTCTAGGCCACCGTGGTCTGGACTGAATGTCGCCGGTGCTGCTACGACTGCGGACAGGTTACAGTCGCGTTTTATTCATTTATGGTCGCCCATTTGCATTATCAGTTTTACGGTGTTTTGTAGATACGTCAGGTGTTGTAAAAACGAACATCGAACGAACATCAAAAAAGAAAAAAAAAAACATGGCTGATCCCCCTGTCAAAGGAATCGGTATAACACAAAAGTGAAACGTGTGTTCACAGAAGTAGTTGAGCGTTCATTATGCATTGTTTCGCCACAAGGGCGATGAAATGAATGCTACAGCAACAAATTGTAATGTGACGCGAAGAACGGCGAGCAGCTCGAAACATTCAGCGCGCACTTCAAGCAGAAAAACTGCCAGGCCTGCGCGGAACGCGCAGCACAGCCACAGCGAAAGCTGGGAGAGCGGCCTTTCTAGAACCTTTTTCAAACACTCTTGGGGCAACTACTACAAGCGCACTTCCATGGTACCCACTACGCCATAATTCATAATTTTTGTGTAGAGGGGAAGCGTCTATATGCCATTGTTCGTCATTCTTCAGAAAAGCGCGGTACCCGTTACACTCTTGTAACGCATTATGTGAACTTTGCTGATGCTGTGGCTGACGACGATGAAGAATTATGCCTGAGGCTTTTGTAATGGGTTGAAGCATGGAACGACCCACTCGTTACGCAATTCGCATTGTGTGACGCCTGGTTGTTACTTTACTGTTCTAAAACGCTTTACAACACACGTTAACGCGATTCTTTACCCGACATGAAGCCTGCATAGGGTCAGTTTGCACCACAGTTTCAAGCAGCGGCGTAGCTCAGTGGTAGAGCTAGTGCTGGGCTGCCACGCCGATGACCCGGGATGACATCATTGACTTCGTGGATATGGCGTGATTTTAGGGGCGAGTCTCCTTAGGGTGTGGGTCTGTCCCTCCTCTGTAGTAGCAGTAGTAGTAGTAGCAGTAGTAGTAGTAGTAGTAGTAGTAGTAGTAGTAGTAGGTAGGTAGGTAGCCACGTGTAGTGGAATGTACCCCCTCCACGTGATAAAGATGACGATGACGCAGTATAGTGGAATGCACACACTACACGTGTGGCGCTCACACCCAAGATCTCAAACTACCACTCACGAGTCAAAGCCACAACGGAGAATATGCAGCCATCAAACTCTTTGATTCTAAAATCATCATCATGAACATGTACCTCGCACCCAACCTGTCCACCGGGAACATCAAGACATTCATAGACACTGCGTTACGAAATTATGACAAGTACAAGAACGGACCATTTGTAGTATTTGGGGGCTTTAACGTGGACATCATTGACAACCATTGGCTTATCCAACATATGACTTCTAGATATGCACTCGGATGTCTATCGTTTGACCATATGGAACCTACCACGATCCGAGGAACATGCATAGACGTAGTATTTGCAAATTGTCCTCTGCAACCAATACAGGAACCGCTCTCTCTTCATTTCACGGACCATAAAGCCATCATAATGAAGGGACACCGCAAGCCATCCATCGTCTAAGAACAAATAAAAGTTGATTTGTATATATACACACAGTGTTTCTCACGTCTTTACATGATGATCGACTGGGCGAATTACACGGAAGATTCACGCTTTACCGATGATTCCCTCCGGAGCTTCGCCCACTCATCATCATTCACCCCGTGGATATGCTGTGATTTTTTTTTTCTTATTTCGTGCGATACTGGTTATGGGCACCGGCGGCGGCGGCGGCGGACAACTACGGCGCAAAAACGGCCCTTGTGATCTCATAACAGTTTTCGCTGTAAAAGGAGGCATGAAATTAGCATACACAGGGCGAGGGCGGACTAACTGTCACAGCTCGACACTTAAAGCGCGCTGCTCTAACACAAAGACGCATGAAACGAACCCACAAGTAAACACAGGACGAGCGCGAACAACTGCCACAATTGTTACTTCGTGTGTGAGCAGCGCGCTCCTTTCGTAAACGCGGCCGCTGCGGCGAGCGAAGCGACCTTCGTGCACCGTTTAAGCACTGTAACTTCAAAGCAAACTTACGGTGGAAACACGAGACGTACGAAGCGCCCGAATGCCCCGATCAGGAGTTGAGCGCGCGCGCACGAGCGACCACGCCCCGTGGAGGCGCGCGTTCATCGCACCGAGGCGCGACGACCTTTAGAGCGCGCACTCCGTGCCACCTTCGCGCCATCTCACTAGTGATGACGAAAACGCGCTGAAGTCGAGGAGCTCTGAAGACCGCCAACGGTTTATAATGAATATAAATAGCTTGCCGTTAGCAAGCTGAGGTACGTACACTCCCGGCCGAGTGGTTTCGCGCCGCGCGCTGCGGACCGAGAGGTCGCAGGTTCGACGCCCGGCGACGGAACTTTTTCTTCTAGTTTTTCTTTGATCTCAATATGCTAGTTTACATTTTACAACATAATATCCGTGACGGAAATACGTCAGCGGAGCCGTGGTGGACGCCGGCATAAGACAATTTCGTGTTAAAATAACGATCATCGAACGAACCAATGTGCACGCTGGTATGCCGTGCGCTCTGCTTTTTGCCGCGCGGTCTCCGGTGCCGCTGGAATGCTACGGAATCCTCAGTCAGCACACCCTCTTGCGTCAGCCGGGCGCGCGAGGGGCGCGAGGCGCATTACATTTTTTTGCTGGGGAGCGCGGAGATTGGGACGGCCGGAGAGAAACACGCCGGCGCGCAATCTCGGAGGCCATGCTCGCCGTTAGTATACTGAAGTCTTTTGTGGCCAAGTAGTTTCGCTCTGCGCTTACAGAAGCGAGAGGTTAAAAGTTCGACTCCCAGCGGCGCAATTTTTTCCCCTAGCTCTTCTTTACCATCTGTTAGTGTATATTTTACAACGTCATACCCGTGATGGAAATACGTCAGTGGAGCCGTGGTGGACCTCGGCACAAAACACTTTCCTGTTAAAACAATGTATTAGGTTTTAGAAACCTTTATCTAAGCTTGGTTGAGAAAAAAAGCCGAATCAGCAGCTCGTTAACCAAACATTTGTCGCTGTTTCGAAGTCAGCTATATTATGGCCAGAGATAATGCATTCGCTCTAAACATAATGCAGGCACACCTAAATGCGCAGGCGAGACAAATGTTTGGATATAAAAAATTCGCAAAATTTAGACTTGTGAACATGTGAAATGACATTCCTCTGCCATTGTTCACTTGCTTTTCCTAACTTCCTTATCATCCAAAAACACCTCTCAACGTATCGAACCTGTCCTAAAAACCGTAAAACATTAGTGGTACATTCATGTTCACTCATTGTAGCGCCTGTTTGATCCAACGCCAGCGGCACTGAGTTCATTGGTTCACTGCGAATGATTTCCGAATCTAGTTGCATCCATTATTTGGTTACAACTGAGCTCCTCAAGACCACAATGCCTATAAGAGTGTTCTACACATTCCGCTAAAACAGTAACAAAAGCGTGTTCCACGTTCCTTTGCAATCTTGAAACGATTTCCCGTTGCAAATTACTCTACAGAGAAATGAAAGGGTGCCGCTTATATTTCCAAGAATGGAACGACCGGTTACAAGAACGTTACGTTTCCTGTTTTTTACGTTAAAACATCCCGTCGGATAATGCTGAGTTGAAATAAAGCGAGGAATTCAAATCTAACATTGAAATGGCTATATTGTACTAATTTGAACACCGCCGGCAGCGGGTTTTATGGAGATGAAAATTATTGAAAGCAACGCTGCTAATGAATTTTTTAGAGAGCACCGGACCTATTCCAGGCATGTATAACTGCAACTTTGATGCTCGCCTATTACAAGTGCAATATACTAGGTGTTTCAATAAATGTGTCCGAAACTCCCCCAAAATCAGGAAAATGTGATATTTGCTGGCTGCATTCACAACCGCTCATTCCACAGTGGCAAGCACCTTAAGATGATTAAAGACATTATTTGTGACAGTAACACGAAAGTTGATTTAATAAGCGTTTTGATTAGAGAAGTTATGTGAAACCGGATAATTGAAGTTTTTCATGCGAAACATTCATCGCAGCTTTGAGATGTAAGAAAAGCGCCCGCTAGTAATTTCTGCGCCGTAATGAAAGTCATCAAGACTCAACGGCGAAACTGAAACCGAAGCACTGATGAGCGCAACTAGCAGACGACCAGAATGACGTCACGGTTCAAGACAACGATAACAAATGTGCAGTTCTTCCACATTCCATAAGGCATGGCGCACATAATTGGAAGCGCAGCCCACACACCCTCACGACGAAGTCAGCTGATGGTTGTTATAACGACGCTCACTCATTTTGGACGTCTCAGACGCTAACGGCCTTTGCGATCTTCCGCGTCTGAGTTTCGGTTTCGCCGCTGAATTAGGTTGAATTTCCTTGTTTCACAATTATTGCTCGAGGCAGTCTTTTTCAAAATCTCAAAGCTGCAATGGCTTGTTCGCATGAAGGACTTAAATTCTCCAATTTCACATAAGTGCCTAACTCCACCAATTAAATGTTAACCGAGCTTTCTTAATTACTGTAATAAATGATCTCTTTTTTAGCCATCTTAAAATGCCTGAGACTACAGAAGAAGTAACTTTGAACGCACCAAACAAATATCGCATTTTTATGATTTTTGAGAATATTCTAACACATTTTTTTGAAACACCCGGTATGTAACACTTTCCTAGTCGGTCTTCAGATGATCATGACACACACCAACATAATTAAATTTCTTGCCGAAGGAACTGCAGCGAAAGCGACAAGTTGTAGGTATTTAATGTTTACTTATTCAATATTCCAGTATGAATTGAAAATATTTAAGAAGATACGTATTCATATCCTAATAATGTCAATTGTTTGAACTCATAAAGACGCATTTTGATGTTCGTATCAGACCCACTTGAGAGTACTGCCGTGTAGAAGACAAAATAGAAAAAGTCAACCGAGGTCGTTGGGGCGAAGGCAGGTTCAACGAACGCAACAAGAATGTAGGGGTGAAGGTGCACGTCTTTTGTATTGTATGAAAAAAGTCGTTTCCTTTCCATGGGGAAGGTTCAAACCACCCCGAAATACATATATATACAGGGTAGCTGACACCCCATCCCTCTTTGCCCAAATAAAATTTTCTGCTACGCCTTTGGTCAGTGCGTCGGTGTTTCACTCAGTTCTTCGACTGCGACCTTTATGACGGGTTGCGCATTTCAGAAACCAAATTTGCTCTGGTCTTTCTGGAGTTTTGAGACTTGGAACTACGCGCAGGTGCCTTGACTCCTGTAGTTCCGGTCCCCAAGGCCACCTCTCTCCGCTTTTTCCTATGCCAATATGTTCACAGGAGTTCGTATTGGAAACGCCCAAATTGGCAGCGACAAAGGTGACATTCGAGTGGGTCGACAAAAAGTCAGCAGGATGAAAAATTTCGCGCTTTCCTCGCGGCGGCTTTCTAAAGAGGTTCGATTATTAGCAGAGTGTTACCTTGGGCGAGTTTCTGAATAACTGAATGAAATAATTGTCGCCCAACTAAGAACGAGAAAATAATTAAAGCCAATTCCACGCCTGTAAAATCTGAGCACACCACGGAGCTGGTAAGCAAGTACCACCATTTCCAGGGCGCAGCTTTAGTTCTTTGTTCATCTTCTTTATTCTTGTTTTCATATTCATTTACCTCTTTTTTACCCCTCTCTCCTCCTTTTCACCTCCTAACTCTCACATAATTCCTCCTCACCCTCCCTTCGCTTTCGCACCTCTTGCTAAACTATACTCTACAAAGCTATGACGTGTTTTACCCTCTCTCTTCCATAATTTCCTTCTACATCCCCCCTCACTTCCCCTTCCCACTCCTATCCAATGCTATGCTATGTAGGAACTGCTTAATGAGAACTAACAGACAAATTTGCCAAGGAAAGTATAGGGGATGCCATTAGTAGTAGTAGCTTTAATGTAAATGTGAAGGGGAAAAAAAAGCGGACGAAAAGATAACTTGCCACCGGCAGGGACCAAACCTGCGAACTTTGAATCAAGCATCCGATGCTCTACCACTGAGCTACGGTGTCGGTCATCCCTCCGTCCGCTTTTATAGGGCATATATGCGCATTTAAACGTAGGCGCGTCAGTCAGCGCCGGTTGTTGCAATTACGGCGAATGTGGAACACTCTTTGTGATTGTTGGCGTCACGTAGCACGTGATCTTATTACGAGCTGGCAGCTGAATAATAATTCCTCGCATACTACCTGAAGGCATCACGTCTGCCAGAACCAGACCATCGCTATGAATGAAGAAAATATGTGTAAATGTAAGGACTCGTTTTTTCTTTGTTAGACACAATATTAATGAGACCTGACGAGGATGCCAAGGAAAGTATAGGGGATGTTATTAGTAGTAGTGGTAACGTAAATGCGTAGAAATAATTGTGGGCGAAAAGATAACTTGCCGCCGGCAGGGACCAAACGTCCTACCTTCGAATAACGCGTCCGATGCTCTACCTCTACTAGTAGGAAGTGCTGGTCACATACTCACTTTATACGGCTCGTGCCCGCGAATTTTCTGGCTACGACACTGGCCTTACTCCGTGCTTAAACATATACACTGTGAAAAAAAAAATAGAAGACAAGAAAGTCCTATCCTGTCCTGAAAGCCTTTTTTTCCTGTAGTGTTGGGTTGAACCTAAAATATCTTATTAGGGGTTCGACGATTCTCAAATTTCAAGCACAAATTCTTCAAGGTGTGTCTACGGTATGTCCAGTCTCAAGACTCGTTCAGAGAAAACGAGGAAAGAAATTCACTGACCATTGCCATACTGCCTAATGCGAATTCTGAGCGCAGCTTCGTGTTGTGGCAGGGCCAATTGTGTTTGAAGATTTGGCTTTCCGCAAGGTTTGGACTACGCCATAAATTATCATTTTTGTGGAGTATGACAGCACGCACAACGCCATTATTTGTCTTCCTGCAGATAAGCAAGTGCCCGCTACACTTCAGCATGATGTTATGTGCACTTTGTTGATACTGAATGTGGCTGATGATGATGAAGAATAATGTCTGAGCACTTTGCAGTAAGTGGGAAGCCTTAAACCACACGCTCGCTGTGCAATTGGCATTATGCCATGACTGGTTGTTATTTTACCCTTCTGCGACCTATATTACACAGGTTAATGTGATTCCTTGCCCGACATGACGCCTGCACAGCGTCATTTTGCAAATTAGTTATTAGTTTCGAGCACCAGCGTGACTGACTCTGTGGTAGAATACTCGACTGCCACGCAGAGGGCTCGGGCCCCAAACTCATTCAATCCTGGGTCACCTAAGAGCTGCGCTCTAAAAATCCAGCAACTCCCGCACGTGTTCTCTCTCGGCGCCCGCGCTTCCCTGCGTGCCTGGCGGGCGCCTTAAAGTAAAATAAAGATGTAGCACAGGTGCGTGGTAATTTTTGGGGTTTATGCGGTCGCCCATTCACCCTACGCTGTACGATGTACTGCGTACGTGCGTGCGTATTTTGAATAACGTGCAACGTTGACCGAAGGTTACCTCTGCCGTTCCCTCGAAAACGCAACGAGTTACGGTTGCAGTTCCACGGTACCTTAATGTAACGGTGGCGTTCCTCCGTTCCTCACACAAGGAAGTAGTTCCTGGAATGTCGTTCCTTGGAACGCCGTTCCCTACAAGACTGCTCTGTAAGCAGCTGGAGTAATGCGAGCGATGGCGCTTTCTAGAGCTGGTACTTACCGTGCTTGTAAATTCGTTTTAAGAAGAAAGCTTAGAGCACTGAAGCAACACTTATGGCTATGGCATGTACCGTGCGGGGAGGGTGCTCAAGTTCGATAACTCTCACCATATCATACATGAGTTTTGCATGTTGTCCCACAGAAAGGCGGCTGCCATAGCCAATAGAGCACCCCAATAGTTCGTAGCACACCAACGAATACCTCTTCTATGATGCAGCGCATGTTATATAAAAAAAACACCTTACATCTCGGAGTGTTTGCAGAGTCGGTCGAGCCGGTTTTGTCTTCGTAGCACGAGTAAATAAGCAAGCCCCAAGGACTGCTGCGAACACGATGTAATGTATGTGGTTCATTTTAGAAGAGTGGTCCTCCATCAACCTAAACGGATGGTGCAGCTTATATATCGAGCAACTGGAAGGCACGATCAAACGTTTCTGGTTGTCAACAACAGCTTCTTCCTGTAGGTGTACTGACATAGTATTCAACATATTCTCCCCTAGTTATCTATATGACGTCCAAACCGACCTTAGAAACGGAAGCTGACTACAAAGATGCTTCTGATTTTATTCAGAAGCGCACCCCACACGACGGCTCATTGACCCAACCAAAGGGCGAAAAATGGCTTTCAACGAAAATACACAACGTGTTTATTGCAATCATATATTCATTTTTGATACCTGCTTCATCAGAAGCCGTGGTAACTCGATAGTGAGCCGCGTCTTCATAGTAGTTGCAGCGTGTCTGGACGTCCAAAAATACACCAGCATTAATTTGCACTATGTAATAGGAAAAAAAATGGCAGCTGATTCCGCACGCCGTCTTGTAATCAAAAAGGACGAAACTTCATCGCTGCTCCGTGTTTCACCCTTTGATACGATGAGCATAACCCAAAGTCGTCCAGGGCCTTTTCAAGTTACTGTAACGGGTCGCAATAGTCACTATGTTGACGTTCATTAATGGTAAAACCTATCCTAGATGTGATCGATGACTAGACCTAGGACGATGTAAGTAACAGGTAGTCCGGGTCTTGGTAAATCTTTGTAGGGCAAAGCAGTTAGTGCGCAAAGAAGTGCTTCCGTTCTGACGGCTTGCTCAGAAGGACCAGGAAGTGCCGCGAGCTTTATTTAGAGAGATAAAGAGGCAATGATAGAGGTGACATGGTAGGAAATTTAAGTTTCTTGGCCAACGAACGCATGGGAGTGTGTTCAAGTTAGTCACAAGCGCCTTATCATTCATCATGAATTTTTGATGCTTGATTTGTGGCTTTGTTTATTGAAACGAATACGGAGCTCTATATTGTACGCCTGATGGTAAAGAAACATATGCCGTTTCCCTTCAAATGTGAAAGGCCACTAAACCGCCCATAGGTCGAAATTTAGTTGTGGCGTTGCAGTTGTGCATGAGTCTACAGCGAACGCGCTCATGGGTTCGTCTGTCGGCCTCTCCGAATGTCCTTCCTAAGCGTGCGAGGTGAAAAACAAGAAGCGCGCATCTGGTAGCAGAAGATCACGCGAGCGCAAGCGTCTGTTGGTGGTTTAAGGCGTACAGTTTCCTATAAATACACCAGAGGGAACTTTGATGCTAGTATCTATGGGAGCTGCAACGCACAGCGCTTCAGCCAGCATGGAATGGGTAATACACGCATTTGTCTAATCTTAGTTCTTTCAGCTCCGTTTGGCTCCGTGTGGCTTCAATCTGCTTTGCAGCAAGACGAAGTTCAGCAAAGGCCCAGCGGTTAAGCTTCACCACCTTGACCCTGTTAGGTTCACCAATTCAAATCGGCTCACGAAGTTCACAATGGTCTGTTATTTTATTAAAAACAAAACAAAACACAACAATAAACATAGCCAAAAGTGCGTTCGAAGCCCGAAAGTACGAACACTAGGAAAATCCATGTACTACGCATTATTCCGATGGTGGATGAACGATCGAAGCACCAGAGTTCCTTCTAGTAAATATTGTAGGAAACTCTATGGTTTAGGGGCCTGGCGTTTTGTTTTTTGTGCGCGGAGACAAAACCATTTCCGGTTAGAGGCATACAACTTCGCTGTAAAAAGCGTAATCTTGCGGCCTTAGTTCGTGTAAGCAGCACCTATATTTTTTGCACTGCCAGTGCAACCACTCGCTCCACAATGGGAACCGTTAGTATGCCTTAGTTTGAGGCGTTGTCGTGGTGCGACGCCACTACAGTGCACTAGAACAGTTTTGAGTTTGCCGAACAACCGGTTTCGCGCCTGCTTGGGGGGTGAGGCACGGCGTGTTGAAAATACTATGGTGGCGCTACGGTCAAAGTGCATAGAATTGCGTTGCGGAGGCAATGCGTAGGCTGCGAGGCACGCGCTTCTCACCAAGACGCCTTGGTCGTCGCATCTACCATCCTCCCCACCACCGCCTTTCCCACACCCAACAAATCATCTGGAGGCGACTCCAAACCCGAACTCTTTCCCACCTCTGAAATTCCTATCCCACTTCCGCCCCATTTCTCCAGAGTGCACACTCTGTGGAGAGTCACCCACCACATTAGACCATATTCTCTGGCTGCCCTGCCGATCCTCTCCCGCAGGGGCAGCCCGCCATCAGCAATTGGGAGGAATGTGAGGCCCTTCTTGCGTCACAGGATCTGGACACACAGCTTCGCTGCGTGAACCGGGGTGCCAGTGCCCGGGCCCTGCGTGGTCTGGACACACAGGCGCAATGTGAGGGCCGTGTGGTGGCCCAGGGCTCGTAAGGAGTCCAAACTCAGTCGCCCAATGAAGTTTTTCTTCCTCCTCTTGTGGGATGCGGACCATGTATGGCGGAGACATCGATTAGCGTCCCCTGTGGCGCGCCCGCATCTGTAGTGGTTTGTTAAGAAAATGACGCTTATTTCTGCAGCCCAATTGGGAGCACGGCGCAGCTTCAGGGGAAGGGGAAGTGGGAAATAAAGGGGATAGCACAAAAAGAAAAAAGAGAAACTTAGAGGGTCTCGTCCATTCATGGGGGGGGGGGGCGAGGGTGAAGGTAGGCCAGCAAGTAGTGGGCCCTGAACGGAAGGTGGTGATCCCTGTCACCTCCACAAACTCCCAAGAGGCTTTGGAGAGCCCGGAGTTTGGGATGTGATGGGAACCGCAGTTCGTTTGCGGTCGTCGCAGGGAGTCCCTGTTGTCTGTAGGCGGTGGTGAGCCTTGAGCGTTCCTGCGCCAACGCTGGCACCGTGGAGTACCGCCTTCCTCGACATGTGATGTGCGGTGCGCGTGCACCCAGCCTTCCACCTCGATCACAGCGCCATATTCTGTCCACGTCCGGCGCCTCACTTTGAAGATACGCATGCTGTTTCCCAGGAACACACTAGGTCGGTTTTTCTTCCAAGTGGGGTGAAATCAGTGCCGAAAGCGGAATACATTCCCTGTAAATTATCCACAGCTATCTTCCAGCACTACCGCCCTTCAGTGAAGGCTGTCACCACGACGGCAGACGCACCTCAGTAAAGAACGTGCAACATGCTTCTATCGTCTACAAATAATAATTGTTCCGTTTTGTTTAACGCCAAGAACCACAATATGATTATGAGAGACGCCGTAGTGCAAGGCTCCGGGAATTTCAACCACCAGTGATTCTTTAACGTCCCCTCAAATCCAGGTACACGAACCTCTAGCATTTCGCCTCCATAGAAAGTCTTCTGCAATGGGACAAATACATTCATGTCATTATATCGCTCTGCTTGTCCCCAATTCACATACGATGAATACAAAGCATGTGCCTACGAAATATGAAACAAAATTGTTTGTGCGTTAAATTTGCAATGTGCTATAATGTTTCTGTTGTAAAGGAAGAGAAACAGAGACAACGCCCGTACGTTGGGCCGGCTGTTCTATTTCTCTCTTCGTCTTCCTTCTCTTCCTATAGACAGCGCCCGAGCCCGTTGCCTCTCTTCGTCATTACACTCGGCCACGCTGCGAAAGGTGCACCTCTGAAAGAAAAACAGGTCACGGCAATTCAGATGTCTCTACGGACACAATTCTTCATCCGCGACACATGCACCGCAAAGTTATTTCGCCTCCTTTTGTCTGCGCGTGAGTCAGAATCCGCGGACCGCACTCGCCAGGTGTTCTCGTCCAGTTGCTCTGTAATAACAAAGGGCCCTTCGAACTTAGCGCATAGTTTCTTTGAAGGAGACGGTGTACCTCGCTGCACCCACACCTCATCGCCGATATGGTATGGCGGTGCCCGACGGTGGCGGCGGTCGTAGTGTCGCTTTTGCGCCTGTTGGGCATGCACTATCTTCTTGCGCGCCTCGGTTCGTATTTTGAGGCAATGTGCCCCTCGTGCAACAGGACGTCCAGCTTGTACAGGCGTGTCCAAGGAGAGTGTAGCGCCAAGTTTTGGTAGTTGGCCGTAGACGATTTCGTATGGGGAGGTTCCGGCTGAACTCTGCAACGCCGTGTTAACTGCATATGCAGCCGCTTTAAGATGCTCTTACCAGTCGGCCTTGCCGGGCTTGTTGTTCTTGCAGTATGGTGCGAGTCGAGCTTGTAGGGTCTGGTTCGACCTCTCTGTCAGGCCGTTCGCTTGCGGATGGTAGGCGGCCGCAAAATGATGCTCAACTCCCGCTTGCTGAAGATAGACACGGAGCTTGCGGCTGCGGACAGTGGTCGACCTGTCGGAGATGAGTTTCTTAGGGAGGCCGTGTCTCCATTCGAAGCGGTCACGTAGAAAGTTTATGACGCAGCTGGCGGCAAGAGAAGGTGCGGCAGCGACCTCTATATATCGTGACAAGTAGTCCACGGCTACTATAATATACCTGTTACCCGCTGCCGATGTTGGGAAAGGCCCGATGTGGTCGATTCCCACCGTGTGAAAGATTGTCTCCGGAGGCGTAACAGGTGTAAATAATCCAGGTTGACAGCCCGGACGCCGTTTGTGTTGTTGGCACACGTTACAGGTTGCGACATACGAACGCACATTTTTGTCCATTCGCGGCCAACCAAAAGCGTTCTTGTGCTTTGCGCAAAGTTGCCCGGTAGCCGATGTGCCCTCCTTCGGGTGTGTCGTGGATGGCACGCAGAACACTCGAGCGTAAGGAGGTAGGAATGACCAGAAGGTGGCGTTCGTCTTGCTTGTCGACCCAACGACGACGATAGAGCGTGTATTCGCGTAAAACAAATTTGGCGTTGAGTCCTGTGTCGGATATGGACTTCATAATGGTGGCTAAATCTTTGTCGACGCGTTGCGCAGTCGAAACTTCTTGCTGGGAGAACATTATCCAGTCTTCGCAAATTACACAAATTACACGATTCTGTTTTCTTTCAGATTACTTCAATCTATTCAGTTACCTGACTCATTGATATATGAGTATGCCCAGCACACCATACGCACCTTGGACCCTGTGATAAATCAAATTTTCACCGACGCATATTCCAAATGCGAGACTCTTCTAAGTATGACGCGTATTCCACGTACAGCATCTATAAGGACTCGGAACAGCTACAGCATTAATTAAACTTATTTTCGATATGTTGATAGATATCCCAGAACAGCTGTCGCAATGTACAGAGTTCACTGACACCGTTAGTCTGATTCATCGCTGTAGTGAGAGGACCGTTTGTGTATAACCTGTCCGCATATAACAAACAAAATATATTAGATTTTATTCGTCTGCACGCGTCATCCTGCTTTTTGGGTGATATTTCCCTGGTTTCCTAAATTATTATAAAACCAATCACACGGCAGGCTAGATGCGTAAATCCCTCCGTCCGACAACTAGGTCGTATGCGTCGAACTTCCGCTTAGTAAACTGATGCTGACGCAGATAGAGTGAAGTTTCAACTGACGACAACAATCAAGAGGGTGTGCCAGATGTAATCCTTGAAGAAAATTTTTCTATTTATTTATGCTGCACAAGGAATCATTTACGTACGAAGACCCGGTACATGGAGTAGGGAGTGTAACGAATAAACGAGCCTGTAGCCAACGTCATTAAAATGTGCACACAGAACCAAACCAGCCCAACTCAATGCGTGGTGCCAATGGCATGGTCAGTGAAATGCATTTGACGTGCCAAATTGGGTTCAAACAGCCTATTTGAACATTATGAGTTAGGTGGGTAAATGCAGGCTCTTCCTCTCTAGGACAGGAAAAAATGTCAGAAGCCCCTAAAGAGCGAATCGAACATTAATTAGTTCTGCACGTGATGTGCTGAGGACAAGCAGAACCCCCGTGTGTAAAGAAAGAAAGATTGGAGTGATTAAATATGGAAGATCTTGCCTTCTACTGCCTCTCACTTTGGATCGCACGAGCGAACCTTGCCATGAACGAGATTGAACTTGTTTTTGAAACTTTACTGGAGAACACTTTCGCGATGCCATCTTTAAACATATGCATGCTTTCAGAGTGCCAACAAGTTGGTAGGGTTGCATTGAGGTTACAGGAGCGCAAAAAACACGGACATGGTTTTTTTTTTGCGCTCCTATGCCCTTAATGGAAACAACGCGGTTTCCTCTCTGACCTGGTTTCCACTATTCCATGACATAGGGGAACACTCTGCGCGTATACAGCCGGCATCGTTCTGAACGATCGCTTAATCGTGCCGCGGGTGTTCTCAACGTGCCGACACCCTCGTTTAAGCAACCTTCCATGGTTACTTTCTGTTTATATCACAAAATCGTCGTCCAAATCAGTAGCGCGGTCACGCTCCTCACAGCTATAGCTTAAAAAAAGTGCTTCATTGTGCCTTCATCAACGCACGTAATTCTTCTGATGGCGGATTGGGTCATGAAAGCTCTTTCTTTCACCTATGAAAAATTCGGGAAGACAGCTTATCGCTGTCTTACCGAATTTTCCCAAAGACAACGTTTCGCAAAGTAGACTTCTCAAAACGTTGGCTCCAGCGACACCCCATCTTCGCAAATTTTTCATCTCACCATGAGACTCAATAAGCGACCCCGTCATATTATATGCTCTCTAGCTGTGGCAAGAAGCGAACGAGCGTTGACACTGTTTTGTTACTCTAATTTGTGACTCACAAGGCATTTTTCAAACGCTAGGGGAGAACGATGACGGGCAGATACCTGTTCCTTCCCGTGACCATTCGAGAAAAAACCAGCTGGCTGCTCTTAATTATTTTTAACAACCGGCATGGTTGTTTCAACCTGCATGGACTTCGGGAAAGGGCGTGAAGGCGCCCAGTGGTGCAACACCATTAGGTCTCGGACGAAGTTCACGAAGTACTCATTTCTGGCATTCGGTGATAGTGGGCCTACCGACAAATTATGCTGAAACGTGACAGCAGATGTTAGAGGCACTCACGCGGTGAGGAATCACTGAGACGTTTGGAATAGGGGAGATAAAGAGAGAGCCACGACGGCAAAGGAGTGCTAAGCGTTCGTTTCAAGGCTAACATCTTTGCTAACAAGATCAGGAAAAGTACAATAAGAGCAGGCTTAAAATCAGCTTTCGTCATATTGGCATTGGGTAATGCCGAGGTGGACCGGCAGCTTTCCCTTCCGCCGTTGCTTTGTTTACCGAAGCGTATAAAATGATCAAGAGAACCCCCTCCATTAAGTGCGCACTCTAAGAAAAAAATGGAGTATTTGAGGAGTAGCTCTGCCAAACAACAATAATCGTCATCGGACTTGCTCGCGTTTCCTTTCTTGAAAACCCGGAGCTCGCCACTTTCCAATCAAGAATGCTATGTCACACTGATAAGCGCGCGCCGTTCGTGACCGCGAAGTGCCGGAACCATGATGATAACGCGAGGAAAGTACGAGAAGTAGATGACGATTATTGTTGTGTGGCAGAAATACTCCCCAAATACTCGATTTGTTCTTACATTGTAAGCTGTAATCACTGAGCTGCTCGATCAGTTAGACTCCGTATGATGCATGACGATGCAATGCGACTCTGGACTTTAACGCATTGGTGGTCGAACAATGAGATTCAATTGGTCGCATGTAAAGACAGCGTTGAATACTCGAAATTCAGAAAAATAGAAGAGTGAGGCACTGCTTAACTCTGTTTTTGTTTTCACCAGTGTTTTTCGGAAAGGTCAGCTTATGGTTCTGCGAGTATTTTTCTTCTCCCAATTGTTCTCTCAAAGCCTACCGGGGAAGTCCTTTCTTTCAGCCCAGAAAGAGCCCTTGTATACACACAGCAATTTTCAAAAAAAAAAACTTTCTTGTATACGCTTTCTTTCGTAAGAATCACGTGATCTTTGTCCGACGTTCAGACTCCTTTTAAAATCTATTCAACGGCAATCTTGAAGTGACGTCACCTGCGAAGTCGTCCCCAACAGTACCTGTTGTATGATTTGAAGCGCAAATCGATGGCGACAACGGACATCGTCGTCCGTTGTCGATGTGGCGCCTTACACATCAATTATGAAACCAACGCCCACCCTACTGAAAAAATCCGCACATGCACCGTCATACGGAAAACATGCGGATTCCGCATATTTTCCGTATGAAAATATGGATTTTGTACGGACGTATACTGATGCTTACGGAAATTGTAAGGAACATACGGAAGCATCATATGGTACATAAGGAATTCCGTATGGGCTTACGGATGTGGCCATAAGGAATATGCGGATGCCATATCTGTTATACGGATAGACTCATACGGCGATACGGAATATACGGAAAGAACAGAAACGGAATCCGTATGGGCTATGCGGAAAGATCCACGTGGCAATAGTAGTATACGGAAAGCATGGTGTTCTACGTGAAACCATGACCATAGGCAGCAGCGCACGGGGGGGGGGGAGAGGGGCGCCCCCTTTTCCCTCTTGTCCCTTAAGAGGGAGGGGGCTGCCCTCCCTCGCCAGCCTCCTCTATACAATTCTGTGCCCGTCGGGCGCTCCCTCGGCGACCGTCGACTTTCCCTCTCACCCACCATGGTATTGCTACATTCCACCGCGGCACGGCGCCACCTACGTTGGGCTTGCCTTTCGTGGCTTGAGGCGCTCCTGCCAGTGTATCGGACGCTGCCGTGTGTGTGTGTGTGTGTGCCTGCAGGAAAGGTTTATAATCTGCAGGATCTCGTAATGCCTTGGGAACCCGGATGTGCATGACGTGACCTGCCACAACGCTAGTTACATCGGAGAACCAGCTATTTTTGTGTCACCATGGACTTTGCTTGCTCGACCACGTTTCCCGCTTGCTTGGCATTACAGCTTCGAAGGTTTACCCGCCAGTGAGAATGCCATGCCTTCATTGCAGTTAAGGATGGCGGGTCAATGCGATTACCTCGCAATGGCAGGACCTGTGTGAGAGATTGTGCTATTGCTACAGCCTCATAATATTTAGCATGGTCAGTGGTGGCAGACGTGAAGAAGTGCGTATGTGGTGGTGCGTGCCAGTACAGTGGTGTCGTGTCGTTTCGCATACAGTGCACATTGTTTGTACTTATTCTGCATACGTAGGTACGCGTGCAGAATAAGGTTCAGTTTTATTGCCAGTGTGAATGCCAGGCCTTCATTGTAGATAAGGGTGGAAGATTAGTGCCATTCCGTTTGCAGTGCCGCGTGAGATCTGCTGCTGTTTCTACATTCTCGTCATATCTGGCATGGACAATGGCGGCAAGTGTGAACAAGTGCATGTGTTGTGGCGTGTGCCAGGGTGTCGTGTCATCTGACAGTGTGCATTGTTTATGCTTATTCTGATTGGTGTGTGCCCGGGTGTCGTGTCGCCTGACAGTGCTCATTGTTTATGCTTACTCTGCGTGTGAGAACTGCCACTGTTTCTACATTCTCGACATATGGAGCATAACCAGTGGGGGCAGACGTGAACAAGTGTGTGTGGTGATGTGTGCCAGGGTGTCGTCTTGTCTTACAGTGCGCATTGTTTGTGGTTATTCTGCGTGGTGCATGCGAGGGTGTTGTCATCTGACAGTGCACATTGTTTAGGCTTGTTCTGCGCGTACATGTGCAGAATAAACATTATTCAGTTTACTTTGATCTCTCGATTAAGCTGTCCTCAAACAAGTTCTGACTTAATGGAAGACCTTGCCTGCATTGTATGGACTCGCTAAACCAAAATGACTATGGTATTATGGCATCCATAATACCACATTTCCGTATATATGGAAGCCGTATATACGGAGGATACAGATCCGTATAATCCATATATATGGATTATGTGGATCCACATCATGCGGATCCGTACCATGCGGATCCGTATCATGCGGATCCGTATCATGCGGATCCGTAATACCATAATTCCATATGTACGGATCCGTATCTTCCATACATACGGATTTTTTCACTAGGGCATGCAGTCTGCCATTCTTACACTCTTGTACGAGGTGTTGCAAGCCCCGGCCTCAACTTGTGCATGAACTTGTGCACTGGCCTGGACTTGTGCATCATGACGCTTTTGGGTCCTGCTTCTGAAGGCGAAGATCAAGAGTCCCGAAGTTTTTTCTTGCTATTCTGTTAGCTCTCCCTTCGTGAGACACGTCAGACAGACACGTCTCACGTGTTTGTCTGTACGGGCCATAAGACGTCTTATGGCCCGTACAGACTTCACTCAGTGAAAAGCTTGATGCGGTTGGGGGACATTTATTTTATTTTTTATTTATTATTAGTGCATCCTACATTGCCCAAGTGGGCATTATTGTAGGGGGGTAAGGAAGAAAAAAACACAGTTTTACAGTCCAAAATGGCACACATTTGCGCAGCAGCGACTGCGCACGACATTTGCTATGCAGGAGAAGCTCGTTAGAAAACAATAAAGAACTGTCTATTTCATCCAATGCATTTTCGATCTCTTGATAAATACGTAAGTTCCGTATCTAGTTTGAAGGCCGCGCTAAATCGCGAACGGGAATGCAAGCGCCGGTGGCGGGCGGATCCTGCAAACCACGCCGCCGAGTTAGCTCGCGATGTCAAACGCTTGCAACAACGGCGCGCGTCGGGTTGAACCCACTGCTAAACACCGGGGCCGCTCATTTCAGCTTCGCTGGTTAACCATTTGTACGGAGTGCTTGGGCGGTGATTTTTTTTATAAGAGCAGAGTAAAAGCAGCAATTTTCGTCATTCGCAAGTACGTTCACAGTGTAACCGCTGCTCAAGAGCAAAGTTCCTTAAGCCTAAACATGCCCTGAACCCACCCGTTACTACAGGGGTTCTCAAACTTTCTGGCCTTGGGGAGGGAGGAGGAATAAACATTTTTATTTAAACGGCAAACTGAGGTGTCCAAGGTTGCCCGCTGGCTTCCCAGGTCCTGCCGGGGGAGTCGCACCTCCCACGACCTTTCGAATTCGTTTCGTACGATGAGGGGTGAGTTGCCCTCTGCTGGTCTTTGTCGGCAAGTCCAAGTCATATGAATGAGTGTTGGTGTGTCGCCGCACCAAGGGCAGCGGTCAGCGTATTGAGATGGCCGTATTTTGCTGAGTATGTGTATGTTGGGATATGTGTTTGCCTGTAGGCGTCTCCAGTCCCTGGATTGCCAGCGGGTGAGTTTAGGGTGGGGTGGCGCCATTGTCTGCCGGGCCCGTCTTTGGCTCTCGGGGATATCTCGCGGCAGCGTAGGTATGAAGTAATCCGCCCGGGTCGGCATGTCCATGGCTCGGAATGTAAATGCTCGAGCCAGGCGGTCCGCCCGTTCGTTTCCACCTACACCTTCGTGAGCGGGGCACCATGTGATGCCATGGTCTTCTTGGAGGTTGGATCCTAGTATGCGTAGGACGCTCTCGGGGAAGGACGCCTCTAAGAAACAGTCGGCAAGCCTCTTGTGAATCTGTGATGACGTGCGCAGATTGTCTGTTGCGTTCTGCTGCTCAGATGGCTAGTGCTATGGCTGCCACTTCTGCTACGGCCATGCTCTTCGTACGTATTGTCGCCGACGTGATCGCTCGGTTTCGGTTGGTGACGACCGCTGCAAATGCGTTTTGCCTCGTTGGGTATGGACTGGAGTCGGTATAGTACGTGTCTGGGTCACTTCGTAACCTTTCCAGTGCCGCTGATCTTGCTCTTCTGCGGCCGGCATTAACCGTCGGGTGCATTTTTTTCGGGATCGGGGCGACGTGTATGTGTTGGGGAGCCCCAGAGGCTTTTCCGGAAAGTCGCGGGACCCCTAACATTTTGGGGCGAAGGACTTTATGGCCCAGCCTTGTCCGTCCACGGTGTCCGTTGGCTGTCACGGGGAGATGCGTGGATGTGAGACATAAAAAAGATTTAACAATGGACTAATATCAGTCATTACTGTGACGGAACAATATAAAACGCCTACAAGCACAATCCCTTTATACTCGTCGGCGACTTCAACGTAGATATTATGGACCGCATGACCTAGCTTTGTCGTCGACTCTCTATGTCACTTTATGTCACTCAGTGTAAATCATCTGGGGCAACGCTCGGGTAACGTACGGTTACTCACCCATGCGATACATAGAGCTTTGCCCACTCCGCATGATTCACTTTGTGGAGATACGGGAGCATGAAGAAAGCGGGAGCATGGGGGGGCGGGGGGGCGGGTTAGGTGATAACGCCTTTTGACACGCGCAACCAAAGATTACCTCTGCCCGTGTTGGTCAGTGCTTTTTCTATAATATTTAAGGCCATCGCCGTTGATGTATAATTTCCGATAATAAATAAACTAAGCGTGTTGCATAACTACCAGCAACACTGTAAAAACCCTCAAGCTTACTAGCAATACAGGGCTGAGTCGCCATTGTGCATGAAAATAAATAATAAAAAGTCACAGTTTCGCCGTAAGGGCGACTCAATGAATGCGATAGCAACAAATTGGCATTTCACACGAATAACGGCAAGCAGATCGAAACTTAGAGCGCACTGCTCAAGCGCAAACGACGCACGAAACATACGAACAGGTGTACACAGGACGAGCGCGAACTAACAAGTGTGTGTGTTGGTGGTTAGAAGAAGAATGAGACGCCTAATTTCTGCAGCCCAATAGGGAGCACGGCGCAGCGTCTAACAAGTGTCACGATTGTTACTTCACTGCGTTGGAACAGCGCCCTTCTTTCGGAAACGGGGCCTCTGCAGCGAGTGAAGTGACTTTTGTGCGCTCTGTAACCTAAACGCGATCTTTCCGCCGAAAGCACATGACGTAAAACTGCCCCCTTCCCCCCCACTCCAAGATAAGCGTGCACGCGCGCCCGGGCAAAGGCGACTACGCCCTGCAGGCCAAAGTGCGAGTTGGGGAGCCAACGCATCGCAACAAGTGGGCCGCCGAGCGCGCACTTTGCGCCATCTAGCTGGTTTGCTGCTAAGGCAAAGAACACGCTGATATCCCCCAGAGATAGCCGTACCGCCAGCGGGGAATGGTGTGTGTAAATAGCTCGCCGCAAGTATGCTGATGGACGTTCGCTTCTGTGGTCTAGCGGTTAGCGCTTCGGAGCAAGAGGTCGCCCGTTTGATTCCGCATGTTGGCAAATATTTTTCTGAATTATTTTTCTTCGTGGCTTTTATATATATATATATATATATATATATATATATATATATATATATATATATATATATATATATATATATATATATATATATATATATATATATATATATATATATATATATATATGCGGGGCATGATGGCGACGTCAACGCCGACGCCTACGGCAAAAAGAAGCCGAGAGTGCCCATATAATTGCTACCACCAAAAAAATTGAAGGACACTTTGTATATTCCAAAGTGTGTACGGCGAAAGCGTGCGGCCATTCGACTGACTATACCATGTCTTTTTTTCTTTTACACTCTCAGTGGGATAACACACAAACCGAATGTGTGCGTATTTTCTTGTTTAATTATTTGCCGTGAATAGCACCGAGACGCGAGACTAATCTTCCTCCGTTCGCATGCGTTCGTATTTTCTCGCGCTTTGCGCATCGTACAAACGCCATCCGCGTTCCAGCGCTTAAATTGACGAACCCTTTGTAAATTTCAAAGTGTGTTCCGCAAACATCTGTGTCCATTGAGACGGCGTCGGTCAGAATGATTCCAAACGCTGGGCACAGCGACGCTACGCAAGCAAAGCGCGAGCACTGTAGAGTCCGACGCGACCGGCGTCCGTTTGCGCACTCCGGCGGCCACCTGGCTCCGTGCTAGGGCTCGGACGGATGGACAGACACAGAGGACGGGAGGGTGGACACGGACGGACGGACACGGACGGACGGACATGGATGGACGGACTGATACAGACAGACGGACGGCTGGACGGACGAACACGGACGGACACGGACGGACGGATGGACGCACGGACGGACGTGAGCATGAGACATTAAAGACTTTGGCCTTAAAAAAGGAACACGCAAGAACACGGCGCCCGTGCGAGCGAAAAGAAGTATAAACCTGAGATAGAGGTTTCGTTTCGATGCGAATATTTTGTGTGATCCAGGAGGTATGCATGACCGGCAAAACGCATGGAACTGCTAAAGCAAAATGGCGGACGTTGGCTGCTTCCTGTGCATACGTACAGATGCATTGCGAATTAACCTTTCAAAACAAATTAATTGGTTTCTATTGGGGGGCAAATCGGGAGCGGGTTGCTTTCGTTCTGGCCGCTCGCGGAACCCTAAGTTGTCCTACACAGAACCCCGGGGTTCCGCGGAACCCAGTCTGAGAAACCATGCCGTACTACGTACATCCACCACTAACACTACCGCGCGTACGCGATCATATTTTAAGGCGAAAGCCTGTAATGTCTCATACTCGCGTCCGTCCGTCACTCCGTCCGTGCCCTGGCATGGTGCCAGTTGTGGCCTCTCCCCATAACACTCTCTCAGCAATCACGTGATGTCACAGCGGCATGCACGAATAAATAAATAAACAAATAAATAAAAATTAAAAAAAAACAAGAAAAGAATGAAGAATAAAAAAACCCAGAAAAGGAGACATGGCATAGTCAGTCGAATGGCCACAGAGTTTTACCGAACACACATTGGAATTTACAAGAGAGAGAGAGAAATAGATAAAGGAAAAGACAGGGAGGTTAACCTGGTAGAAGAACCGGATTTGCTACCCTGTACAGGGGCGGGGGAAAGAGGGGTCGGAAAGAGGATAGAGAGAGAGAAAAAAATAAAAAAAAAATAAAAAGGATGCCCACATATGCACACACATGTAGGAGGTTCTGATTAGAGTCGTTTGGAGAGACCGGTCGAACGCAGAAATCGCAGAAGCGCCTTCACAGCCTTCTTATGCGACGTTGAGTCCTGTCTGTGGCACAGGATTCTGACTTCCGAAAGAGTCTGGTCATCCAGTTGATCGAGTGCCTTGCACAACGACTGTCTCTGCAAACGGTATTGCGGGCATTCGCACAGAATATGCTGTATAGTTTCGTCACTGCCGCAATGGTCACAGGCTGCGGTGTCGGCCATTCCTATGCGGAACGCGTACGCATTGGTAAATGCGACACCCAACGATAACCTGCACAGTATGGTAGCGTCACCTCGGCGAAGTCCTGGAGGAACTTGAAGACTCATCGTTGGGTCTAGTGTATATAATCGTGCGTGCTTGAAGTGTGGATCGTTCCACTGTGATGTGGTGCGTCGGCGAGCAAGCATGCGGAGCTTCCGTGCAGCGTCAGTTCTGGAGAGTGGAATTGATATCCGATTGTTTTCAGCATGGGCAGAACGGGCAGCTCGATCGGCCCGTTCATTGCCGATAATACCACAATGACTTGGAAGCCATTGAAAGGCAAGGTCATGTCTTTCTCAGTTAGATGGTGTGTCTCTTCTGCAATTTCGAACACCAGTTGTTCGTGCGGGCCGCAGCGTAAAGGTGCCAGAAGGGATTGCAGTGCCGCCTTGGAATCACTGAAAATAGTCCATTTTTGTGCCCGTTCATCCCTAATGAATTGTAATGCGGCACGAAGCGCCGTGAGCTCCGCTGCCGTCGATGTCGTAAGGTGGGAGGTCTTGACTTTGATTGTTGTGGCTTTTATTGGTATCACAACAGATGCCGTTGAGCTGTTCTGCAAAACGGAGCCGTCGGTGTAGACGTGTATAAAGCCTTGGCACATCTCGTATAACAGGAGCAGAGCGAGCTGCTTAAGAGCAGGTGACGACATATCTGCTTTTTTCCGGATGCCAGGTATTGTTAGCCTGATGTTAGGCTGAGTCAAGCACCGCGGAGGAGTCGAAGGTCTCGCGGCGGGCGTGAAGGATGTTGGTAAAGACTCGCGATACGTGGTCACCGTTTGGCAAAAAGACGCTCGTGGTCTGTCTGCTGGTAAAGATGCTAGGTGGTGGCGGGGTGTCCGAGCGAGATGCCTGATGTGTGTCCTGAGTGCTTCAACTTCAATGTGTGTCGTGATGAGGTGGTCACCGGCGATTGCTATAGAAGCCACCGTCGATGCACTACGAGGCAAGCCTAGGCAAATCCGCAGTGCCTGGGCCTGAACACTTTGTAACGTTCGTAAGCTTGTTCTGCTTGCGTTGGTCAATGTAGGCAAGCTGTACCGCAGGAAGCCGAGAAAAAGTACCCTGTACAGCTGTAGGCATATCACTGGGTGACATTCCCCAAGTCTTCCCTGCGAAGAACATCAGTAGATGACAGATGCCAATCAGGCGTTTTTTGATGTACGAGACGTGGGGGCTCCATGATAGATCCCTGTCAATTATGACGCCCAAAAACTTGTGCGATCGAACGTACGGTACGGTTTGACCATTGATGATTACGTCGTAATTATTCATAGGTTTGCGCGTAAAAGCCACGACGGCGCATTTCTCGGACGAAATTTCCAAGCCTCGATTACGGAGGTAACGTGCAGTTCGAGCGGCAGCTTTTTGAATTCTCGCTCGCAACTGCAGGCGTGTTACGGCGGACGTCCAAACACAGATGTCATCCGCGTACATTGAGAGCCTAACTGTGCTTGGCAGATGCTCAATGAGGGCAATTAGCGTAAGATTGAAGAGCACAGGGCTCAGAACGCCACCCTGGGGGACGCCACGGTAGCTGTAATGTGGAGAGGTTTGACCGTCTTCGGTGCTCACAAAGAAGGATCGCATTGACAGATAACTCCGTATCCACCGATACATCCGACCACCTACTCCTACCTCTTCGAGAGCGGTGAGGAATTTACAAAGTGTCCTATTAAAGTACCGTATGTCAAATGCGAGTTTCAATGCGCAAGTAGGCTTCGCGGCACTAATTCACGATAATGCAAGAGACCTGCCTTCGAGTGAATAGGCATTTTTTTCTAGGTCACAGAGTGACCGGCAACTGATCGTTCCATGAAAATTTAGCGAGCGAGTATTATGCCAGCATGGCGACGGCGGTTGAAGCTTTTCACCATCGAATATGCTTTCAATGTGCTTGGCTTTTCTGAAATTGTACGCGCATTGCCCGAAGTCAAAACGAAGCAACTCAGTGCTGCATCTGCTATCAATGAAACCATGGTCGCTAGAGACGCAATCGTAGCGTCCACGTAGTTCTGGAGCCACGCGTGCGGCGTGCATCCTGAGTCGAAACGAAGCGACGAAGCACCGCATCTGAACAAACCTGCCTCGCTAATGCTCAATCAGGAATGGCGACTATGCAGTTGTGAAAGCAAGCGCCGAAAAGGGGACTAATTCTTGCCTCAGCTCTGACCCCAGTCGCTATCGGCCAGGTAGCGCACACGCCGTTTAAGTTCGCCGAGGAAAATCGAAAACGAAACAAATTTGCCGCAGCCAATGAAGCCTTGGTTGCCTTGGTCGCCAATAACATGATTGTGGTAAGGTTGTACATGGTGACCACGCCTTTCTGTAAGCTTGCAGCCGTTTAGGTCGTTCACAAACGCCGTTTTTGCTTCTTTGCGTCACACTTTCGCGGTACTCCATGCTTGGCGATCTTTGAGGATTATCCAAATTTACCAGGTTGCGGAAAAATATGAACGAATTAAGAGGAGTTTGATGCCATTGAACCATACATATGATGACCAGGGCCAGAGAAAGCATGCGAATTATTTGATTTCCCAAATCTAAAGGGGTCGAATTAACTAGCTTTCACTGTGTTATGAAGTTCTCAAAAACGCTGAACGTGATGCATAGCGCTCCGGTGAAAAATAATATTTTTCTTCTGACATTGCTTCTAGCAAAGACCACACCAAGGACCTGTCTGCATGCAGCGCTGTCAAAAAATTTCTCCCACAACCATTTAACCCCAAGCAGTACAAGACGTCTTGCTTTGCTTCATCATTTGATACTTCAGACAAGGTTATTCTAAGCCCCTAATTGCATATAATGTGTGTATATCGCGC
>JALIZH010017018.1:0-58088 GCA_030522465.1 Rhipicephalus appendiculatus | reverse complement strand
GTATAAGCGTTTGTCTTATACGTGGTCCAAGGTAGATTTATTTGAGTAAGCAGCGTGGAGAGTTGGGCGAGTTGGTACGAGTTCATTCTGGTCGAACTGCGTAGTGGGACGAGATACGAAGAGAAGGCTAGACAGACAAGCGCACGTCGCTTGTCTGTCTGCCTTGTCTGTCTCGCCTTCTCTTCGTGTCTCGTCCCACTGCGCAGTTCGACCAGAATGAACCAGATAGATTTATTTCCCCGGATATCTCATTTTGTTTACGAGTGACATTCCATTTTTTGTACAGGCCGTGTGAACGCTCTTTTTTTAAACTAGGGCCACTTGTTTAACATTCACTTTTTAATAATGCCGGGAAAGTCGAGGGAGATCTTGTGCGGCTGTTGCTATTACAGATGCAAGGGGACAATAGGGATCAGGCTTCAAGACGCCGATGTTTTATGAAACGACGACAGAAACGATGCTGTCAGAGTGGAAATACCAACGACTGACTGACAAAAAATACGGAATATTACTCGCAAATTATTAGCTGAACATATAAAATGAAGTTACTTCATTTTGTCGAAGTGCAGGGTAGCCAGCAGTGCATATCGGGAGTTAATTTATCTTCATTCGCATTTAATTTCTTGCTCACTCTAGCGGCAAATGAGATAAGTTATGGACTGCATCTCAGCGCGCGTTTGTGCGTTTGGTCGCACCCTATTCGGCGTAACCTAGCGAATTTGCTATTGGCACAGGACTCTATGAAAGTAATTAAACACAGGGCACAGCCGACATTGAACTGCAGTGATAGACAAGAAATCGAGGGGAGGAAAGCGGAGCAGGAGCAGTGAGCGAGAAGCAGCCCTGAAGTAGCGGAGATTTCTCTACGGTGGCTAATAAGCGACGCCAGAACAATGCACCGTCGTTCGTTCAAAAATTTTTTTATGACTAAGAAAACACTGTGAGTAGCATGGATGGTCCTTCACTGACTCGCGCAAGCACACAGGGACAAGAAGAGACTTACAAGGACAGGTGCGATCTAACAACTGATTTATTATTAGGAATACACACATGGATTTATTATTCGGTTGTTAAATATGTGTGCATTCCGAATAATAAATCAGTTGTTAGATCGCACCTGTCCTTGTAAGTCTCTTCTTGTCCCTGTGTGCTTGCGCGATTCAGTGAAGGACCATCCATGCTACTCACAGTGTTTTCTTAGTCATAAAGGAAGAAGAAGAAGTGGTCACAGAGAACAGCTACTTCAGCTTCAATCTCTGTGAGTTTTCTAATTATTTTGCCGTGATTTTACAATCAAGAACAAGTACTCCGAGGGACGTTGTCCCTTAGAATGGGGGGACCAAAACCCCATCCAGCAACTGGGCCCTGGACGACCACATCATTGTGCGTCCGACGCAAGCGACCACTTCGGCCCCAGCGTGGTCCACATTGATACTTCCGATGACTCCTCCGTAGAAGATATGGCTTCGGACAGCGACTTCACCGTCGTATCAAGCCGTCGCTTGAAGAGGAAGATCAGAAGAACATCACCGACTGGTCGACAGGCACAGACAAAGGCGAGTGGCATGCAGTCGTACACGATCTCGTATGTGCCGACATCGAAGACAGACGTCCTGAACTCTCTGAACAGGCAGAGCCTGTCGGAGTGCTTTGAGCTTGTCGCCCCTGGCCAAGTTGCAGAAATACGCATAAATGCCCGAAAGAACATCATGTCCGTGGAGGTCACTACGAAGACCATACTGGACACACTGAAAGCGATTGTTCAGTTGGGAAATATTCCGGTTCGCGCATTCTCTGCGTACGACAGGGAAACGACAACAGGAGTCATCTACGATGTGGATGAAGAGATCACAGACTCTAGCCTCGAAAAATTGCTGTCATCGTCGACTCCCGTGCTTGGTTTCCATCGCTTTGGACGGTCGCGATGTGTGAAAGTAGTGTTTCAGTCGGAGACGTTGCCTACATATGTAAAGGTTGGGTACGTGAGGCATTCGGTGCGCCCTTACGTACCGAGGCCTCTGCAATGTCATAAATGTTTGAAATTCGGGCACGTCAGTGCAGTTTGCAAGGGTGCAGTAACCTGCAAACATTGTGGTGGATTTCATGATGCTGAGAACTGCAACGCTGCTGCCAAATGTCCAAACTGCTCAGGCGCCCACGACGCAACGTCAAAGGAATGTCCCAAAATGAGGAATGAAATAAGTATTCTAAAGAAGATGGTTCGAGACCACTCTACCCACAGAGAAGCTGCAAGGGCTGTGCGGCGCCGTAGACATCGTTCACGACTCCGACACAAGCGAAGCAGCAGTGCTCATCGCGTAGCAGAATCGACACACAACGCCGTGCCTTCTCCACCTCCTCGCCTGCTTTTGCCGGCCAGAAAAGATTACACAGATGCTTCAGCGCCATTACAGTCCACGCAAGTGCAAGGCAACCAGCCATTGGCTCTGACCATGCCGGATACTCAGTGGCCTTCACTACCATCAAGAGCCGCGGCTACGCCTTCGTCGCATAGTGCTCCTTCCCGCAATGAAGAAAACGAAAAGACGGATAATGCAGATGTCAAGTCTATGCTTAAAAATTTGATGGGTTCCATGCGCAAGATCCTTGGCGGTCTCAACACCCCTGCTGCTAAGGCTGCTGTGCAGCTACTTGAGGTTTTGGAGCCTCTTCTCCTGGATCTTCAATAAGCGAATATGGCGTTGATGTTCGAAGAACGCATGCGCCAGTCGCTTGTTATGCAATGGAATGCTCGAGGTCTACGTGGCCGTCTGTCGGATTTCAGACAATGGGTTTTCAAATACCAGTTTCCAGTTATCGTTATCTGCGAGCCAAACATGGATTCGACTTTTCGTATCTCTGGGTATATACAGCTCTGGTCTCGCAGTGATCAACGTGCGAGCAAAGTTCTCGTTGGTATACGCCGTGATTTGACGTACTTGAGACACGACGTCGCGTCGCATACTAGCAACGATTACGTGAGCCTGACTATAACTCACAAAAGGCGGACATTCTCAGTAATAGGAGGATACATACACCCAAGCGCGCAGATCGACTGCTTCCACTGAGGACTATTCTGCAAGGCGCACAAAG
This sequence comes from Rhipicephalus appendiculatus, assembly GCA_030522465.1. Taxonomy (NCBI): domain Eukaryota; kingdom Metazoa; phylum Arthropoda; class Arachnida; order Ixodida; family Ixodidae; genus Rhipicephalus; species Rhipicephalus appendiculatus. Next base: position 54,995 of record JALIZH010017018.1, on the reverse strand, counting down.
CCCACACATTGTGATTGGCGACTTCAATGCGCATCATCCCCTCTGGGGTAGCACTGCAATGAATTGTCGTGGCAGAGATTTGGCCAGCTTTATGTGCAATCATGGACTAAGTACGCTCAACGACGGGTCACCCACATTTATTCGCGGCACGTCTTACAGCAGCTGCCTCGACCTCACTTTTGTGTCCAGAAGCCTTCTGTCTTCTGCATGTTGGTGCACGGATTTGGAGACACGTGGCAGTGATCACCTTCCAACCTATGTTCAGTTTAGGTGGTTTCGCCGCTCAGCCACACGCTACATCCGTCAAACAGACTGGACACTGTTCGAGGCATCTGTCAAGACCGGCTGTCAGCAAACGACTGTACCATCCGCAGTAGAGGACATCATTGCTTCTTCCCTGCGTGACACAACCAGACAGGTTAACCTACCGATGCAGAGATCAGCAATCGACTCCCAATACGAGGCCCTTCGTGCAATCCGTCGCCGCGCAGAACGACGACACAGAAGAACGAAGTCACCTGCAGACCTTTCCGCCTGTCGCCGAGCTCAAAGACATGTTCTTCGACATCTTGACAAGATTGACAGGCATCGGTGGAGGAAATTCTGCGGATCTCTGGACCCTAGGCAACCTCTATCTAAGATCTGGCGGGTGGTACGAAGTCTGCAGACAACTCCTCAACAATGTCAACCATTTCGAGCTGTGGCTCTGTATCAAGGTCGGAGAGAAGTTGAGGTAGCCAGTGACTACTGTAGCCTCATTGTGGCCACCGCTGACGCTCTTACCACCAATGAGCCTCTTACGACCATTACGCCCCCATCGTCGGATGAGCGCCTTGATGTATGTTTTACATTGCAGGAGCTTGCCGCTGCGATTTCTGCCTCCCGACACTCATCGGCACCAGGACCTGACGGAATCACGTATGCTGCGCTCCGCCATCTCTGTACAGAAGCACGACACAGCCTGTTGTCTCACTATAACACCTCGTGGGAGTCGGGGAAAGTCCCAGATAATTGGAAATGCAGTCGCATTATTGCGTTGCTTAAACCAGGGAAGTGCCCTCATGCACTTTCCTCCTACAGGCCAATTGCCCTAGCCAGCTGCGTCGGGAAAGTGATGGAACGGATGGTACTGTCAAGATTAGAGTGGCTTCTAGAGCGCAATAACTCCTTTCCTACATTTATGAATGGCTTCAGAAGAGGCCGATCTGCCATTGACGGTGTGGTTGACTTGATCGCCAGCGTTGAAGAGGAAAGAAGCCGACGCAGACTAGTGGCGGCCGTCTTCCTAGACATCAAGGGCGCCTACGATAATGTGCTGCATTATGCAATCCTTGACGCACTAGAAGATTTAGACATCGGTGGACGGCTGTACGACTGGATCGTTAGTTATCTTAGTGGCCGTACCATTTACATGACGACAAGCGACGGAGACACCGATCGATATGATATTCACCGGGGAGTTCCCCAAGGGGGAGTACTCAGCCCGATTCTATTCAACGTTACGATGATCGCACTAGAAGCAGAACTTCCCAGCACGGTAAAGATCAGCGCATATGCGGATGACATATGCATATGGGCATCCGGAGTTACTCGTCCGCAGCTGCGTGCTCGACTACAACGCGCAGTTACGATCACAGCCAACTATCTACGACGTCAGGGTCTCACTCTTTCAATTGACAAATGTGCGTTGCTTGCATTCACGCGCAAGCATATGTCAAGATACCCGATAATTATTAATGGAACCGCGATACCTGCCGTGACGCACCACAAGTTTCTTGGGGTTATCATAGACAGGGATCTATCGTGGTCTAGACACGTCGCTGCACTTAAATCAAAATTGAGGAACTTTGTTCTCGTTCTTCGCAATGTGGCAGGAGCAAGATGGGGCCCATCAGAATCTTCACTACTTCAATTGCACAACGCTCTATTTGTGGGATACATACGATACAGCATGCCGGTGCTCTCAAATATGAAACCTAGCTGTGTGAATGCACTAGAGAGCGTTCAAGCTCAAGGATTGCGGAAATGCTTGGGTTTACCGCGATGCACGTCAACGAATGGAACCATCGCGGAGGCTCGGGCTTGTCCCATCGGTGTATACAAGCGTACATCTTCGATTGTTGACCCGACACAGGCAGCACCCGCTATCGGCACTCCCCGCCACCCACCCAGACAGCAGCTTTTCAAGAGCGATATCACGATATGAGAATATTCTACCATCAAGGTTTTCTCCCCCGAGTGTTCCTGAAGTGCCACCGTGGGTCCTTCCTAAACCACCTGTTAGCCTTACGATTCCTGGGATTACGAAGAAGTCCCTCGTTTCGTCAATTGGCCTCAGACAACTGACCCTGCATCACATTTATACAACGTACGGCAATTCTCTGCACGTGTACACCGATGGCTCTACCACGCTACACGCCTCCGCTGCAGCCTTTGTCATCCCACAAATGGATATCGCTCGACGGTTCAAGGTGGACCACAAAACCACATCAACTGCCGCCGAGCTTGTTGCTATCCGGGAGGCTATAAGATTTATTGGTGAAGAGCAACCTCGAGTATGGACGATTTTCAGCGATGCCAAACCCGCTTTACAGACCATTGATTGCATAATGAGGCAAGGCCCATATTATAGTTTGGCTATAGAAATTGCAGAACTTCTTCATGTTGCTTCTACAAATGGCCACCTTGTCACCTTCCAGTGGATTCCTGCGCACTGCGGCGTAATGGGAAACGAAGAGGCAGACGCTGAAGCTAAAAGCGCCCTCGACAGTGCCCCTGAAGTGCGCATAGCGTTTTCACGACCCGACACGAACGGCCTGCTTCGATGCGTAATGCGCAACTTCACACTTGAGCACTGGACCAAACCGGAGCGACGACACCGGCGACTACACAAATGGGACCCGGAAATGAGGTTCCGCATGCCTCCTAAATTAAAGCGACACATAGCAAGTATGATCCACCGGATTCGTCTTGGTGTGGCCTACACAAGACATTACGCACATATCATCGGACGCAGTGACACTGGTCCCAATTGTGAGCACTGCCAAGTACCAGAAACACTGGAACACATATTTTAGTGGCTGTCCGGCATACGCACGTGAACGACAGACACTGATTTCTTGCACCGAACGATTTCGCAGTGGGTCATTAACTGATGAGGCTGTGTTGGGCCCTTGGCCTGACACCAACAGTGCAGCTGTGGTAGTAAGAGCGATCATAGCCTTCTTAAGAGCAACTGGACTAGATGCACGGCTATAACACCTTCTCAATTTGACAGGACTGTATATACTCACCTCTCTAACTCACCATCGTCATCCATTACTCTTTTTCTTCCCCTTTCCCCTCCCCCGGTGTAGAGTAGCAGGCTAGAGCATGCTATCGCTCAGGCCGACCTCTCTGCCTTTCTGTGAATAAACCCCTCTCTCTCTCTTAGTCATAAAAAAATCGCGGTTCCCTTAAGCTTCGCCTTCAAGAGTTGAATGCGATAGCGATATCCTGTCCCTAGTGCGTGCATCAATCACTTAGAGCATACTATGTAATGGGTAACATGCTTTAAACCACGAGCAAATTATGCGCGGGAAAGGCGGGAAAACTTCCTATGCACCTACTACGTGGTCTTAAGGGAATACGTGCAGTAACGTGTGTGCCTTTTGTAATGGGTCCAAGACTTTGAACCCCAATGTCGTTATGATATTCACATCATCTGACGCCCGATGTCAATGTACGCTTGTACCACGTAATATTACTGCGATATTACATGTTGTATTATGACGCCTGCATACAGGACGCGTGTGTTTGTAAAGCATGAACGTTATTTTCCCAGCATTTCCAAGCAGAGGAAGTTAATTTATGCGTAATCCCTAGCAGAAGCCTGGCTGTGTGGTAGAACACCTGCTTGCCGCGCAGACGACCTGGGTTCGATCTTCATTCGGACCCGGAAATTTTTATTATTTATTTTATTTGCATCTTTCTCGATTTTTCGGGCACGGACAAGATGATGATTTTTCGCTCACAACCAACGACGCCGACGACAACACCGACGCCGACGCCCTAAGTTCTGCGAAACGAGCTCTTTAACGCTATCGCGTTAAAAGATAAAGTGATGTATCACAAAGCGGCAACAAATTCAGACACATCAAAATGAGTGAATTGTGATATATTATAAGACAAACAGCATGGCCAGGAAAATAGGACCCTTAGAAAAGCATGAAAACCAGATTATTCACAGGTGAAGTAAATATGTTTTTTTTTTAAACTACCTATACTAGGAACAATTTTACGTCACTGGGAATATTGTTCCAGACAAAAATCGCTGTGAAAAAAGAAGTGAATCTGGCATAATTTGTTCTAACTTTTGGTAACAGGAAATTTTTGTTTCATGCAAATCGAGTTTTATTTTGTTAATGAGTTGCCCTTTGTTAAAACTATGAATAGTTTGTTTGAGTGAAGGGAATTGTATGTAAGGATTGCCATGTTAAAAAGAAAAAAGTTTATGAATGAATAGAATACGATACTGTTGTAAAAGACTAGATGCCCTACATCGTGGTGACTGAAATGTAATAATGCGAATGGCCTTGTTTCGAAGGTATTGTAAAGGAGCCAGATGAGTGCTATAAGGTGAAGTGACTGTGATTGAAGGCATAGTACTGGGAAAGCAAAGTATTAAGACTGAAGTATGGCCGTGCCTTGATATGAATCCTGATGCCGTAAGCAGCTTTTTGCTTGAGGTGAGAGACATGTGAAATGCACTTTAAGTTTGTGTCAAGAATCACTCGCAGAAAACGACAATGACTGGAAACTTTGATGGGATAATCCTTGACCATTATATAAGGAAATTCTACAATCTTTTTTGATTGGAGTGGAATAGCATAAAAACTGTTTTACTGGGATTTATTCCCAATGAATTTTGATGACACCAGCGAATTACACTTTCAAGGTCGCTATTGAACTTTGAAGTAAGACTATCAATCAAGGTGCAAGCAGTTAAAAAGTGTCACCCGCATACAGCTAAGGTAGAGAGTACGATAGGCGAGAAGTTAGGTCATTAATGTAAAGAGTGAAGAGTAATCGGCCAAGTAACGATCGCTGAGGAACTACCCTATCACCTAGTTTAAAGTTAGAAAGATGATTAGAAACAGTAATGGCCTGTTCTCTTGTTAAGTAACTGTGAATAAAGGAAAGTGCAGGTCCTACTACACCAACCGCGTTTAATTTAGACATTAAAATATTATGAAGGATAGAATCAAACGCTTTCGTAAGGTCGATAAACACCGCTCCAGCATATTTGCCTGTGTCAATGTATTGTTTAATCTTATCCGTGAATGAAGGAAGCGCAAGGTTGGTAGAGTAGCCTGCACGAAAGCCAAACTGCGTAGCACAAAGAATGTTAAATTTTGTTAGGTACTTTGCTAAACATTTTTCAAGGCACTTCTCTATAACTTTGCTGAGCACAGACAGTATTGCAATATGGCGATAGTTAAAAATTAAAGAATTGCTTTCGCAGTGCATCAAGGAGTAGGCAATATGCATGTGAAGTTTTCAAACGTCTCTCTGAAATGCTTGGTGCTATCGAAAACTTGTGCCAGGAAAGTTAGCACAGTGATTTGTCTAGTTCATGTGGATCTATTGTGTCAATTAGCTCAGGAGGGAGTAAAGTTAAATGGTTGCATGTGAGTTCATGTTTACCTTTTCATCTTCCATACCTCTGTGCTACGGAAAGATGTCTTGGATTTATATTTAAATGCAGAATTGCCCTTCTACTCGAGTGCCAAGCTGCATGTTTTTGCAGCGTGAGTAAGGAGGAGGTGAAGAGGCAATGAAGGTAGCAAAAACAAAATGAATTTAAGTGGTGTAGATGTTGAACAAAAGGAATGTTAATCGGATGAAAGACGGCTCACTGCTGTTAAGTCTTGCAGGCTTCTTCCATGGACTTTATGCATGTGCTGCTCTACTTATAAAGTCATGGTACCATCAACTCTCCTCTCCACATTCTTAGATATCTGTGTTATAAGTATGTCCCTGTGAGTGTTAGTATTTGTGGCATAGGTGGCATACACTTCAAATTGCACCATCTATGTGCCGTTAAAACCTATTGAACAGCTTGAGGACTGCAAGTATGTGCACACTGCCACCATGGCCATCAGTGGCAAAGGCGAGCACACTCAAAGTGAAACATGAGTTAATCGAGTTCTGCTAAATTTCAAACCTCTTTGTTTTTTACTGGGGATGCCATTAGTAAAAAGCATTAAACATTTGTGTGTGAAATGTTTGCTGGCCCACATCACAATGAGTTTTAAAATTTTTTTTACCAGGAGATGCTGTTGTGCCTGTGATGCATTAGGTGGCGACCCATTGCAAGGATGACCCTGGCAACTTGATTACACAGGTGAGTAAAGAAGTGTGTGAGTGCAATATTTTTCTAGGAGATTGTTGCTATGAAACATGCAAGAAAACAGATCATCCTAAAAAGTGGCAAACACTAGCTGTTAATTGTAGCCATAAAATAAAAAATCACTTTAACAGTTGCCGTTAACTCGAGGCATGCCGAAATGGATAAATTTAAAAAAAAGTATAGTGCATTGCAACCTGGAGCAGTGCATCCGAAAAAAAATGCTAGACAGCATAATAAAAGCCTGAGGATGTGATATTATCGATATGATAGACCACATACTCATCTGCTTTTAATAAAACTTCTGTTGGGCCTGTTTGGTACATAGCTTTTAATACTATGACTTCAGTGCAAACTAGTATGGACCACAAGAATTGATGAGACAAGCACTGGCACTAACTCACTAATGCTTTGTTCTTGAAACAATGCATATAGGTGGCACAACCACACGACATGCAATTACCTTGCATGTGCAAGCGTGACAAAACATTTTGCATTGGTTACAACCATAGGTCGGCAAAAAATGTAGAATTCACTTAGACTCACTCAAGAACTATACCTTGAGCATTGGACTCACTCGGACTCAGACTCACCGAAATTTTCCTCAGCCGGACTTACACTCACGAAAATTTTCTTAAACCGGACTCACTCAGACTCAAACTCGCCAAAATATTACTCACCCGGACTGAATTAGACTCGCGGCCCGATATGAGTCTGAGTGAGTTAACTCATGAGTGAGTTCGTCGACCTATGGTTACATCAAAGCATTAACGATAACGCACTCATAAATTCAAATTCGGAGAGGTACAAACGTATACAGATATCGTCAATTACATACAAACGTCTCTCATACTGATACAAACGTCTCTCATTCTTGATGTGGTACCCTTCAAGACAAGCGGCGTGTGTATATTCTTGCTTCCGCTAAGAATCAACGTCTCAAGAAATTGCAGCGCACAGCTGCAGCATTAGTTAGGATGAGCAACAAGGTGTCCTTCTTTGTCAACAGTATTATTTGCTTTTTGTGCATGTTCCCTGTGTCTTTTATTTATGCCGGGCCTAGTTTGTCTGATGCGAGTCCTGCCATGAGAAGTGGTATGTAATATACGCATTTGCTGCATAGGACATAGGATACACTGTGCTTTATTTGACATCCATACCTGCTACCACCGCTTGTGTGGCAGCACAGCTGAGCAAGCTTGTAAAAAAATGTGAAGAGGATTTCGCGCCTGCTAGCAACTCTCTTGAGTTGATGTGTCACATTATAGAAATAAGGCACGACAACTGGCCTTAAAGGTTCATGTTCACACATTACCCTATTACTGGCTTTTCTCGTTTGAATCGGCTTCAGAAACAGCTGTTAGCACCGAGGTAACGTAGCCTGCAGCCAGAACTTGGTGTAGTATCTAAATGCCAAAGCTCTCCTGCATTTTAGGCTCACATGAACTTTTGAAATCCGATTTCATACATGACACAATTCCCCTTTTCACAACTTTCCATTGGGCCGACTTAAATGACACAAGCTGTTCGCATAACCCCTTCAGGCGCAGCGTCCACATATGTGGACGCGACTTGTTTTTGCCAGTTCCTCGAAATAGTGGGAAAGAAAGGGCAAGTTACATTGCGCATAAGAATAATTGAACCTTCTGCTGCTTAGTCAACGCGTCTTCACTTGACCCCAATGTGCTGCATACGACTGGAGCCGATCACTTTGATGAAGGCACTACGATGTTTGACGGGTCACTGGACGTGCCGCGTTCCAGAACCAACTTCTTAAGTATTATTTTTCTTTGCTGAAAATGAACAGAGCCAAAAACGAACTGCGTGTGCATTTTGAGCCTAAGATTACCTTCTTTTTTGATTAAAAATCGTACATGAGTGGTTGCAGAATAATTAAATATTTAATGATACGCTAATTAAGATTACTTAGCAAAGCTCGCAAAAAACAACATATTTCTTCATTTTCTTTTTTTGGATTGTAATAACGAGTGCCTTAGAAGTATGTTGTGCGACATTTAGACATTTCCGGACAGTGCATCATAATGCGCGCCTGAAGGGGATAAGCTGACTTCTTGCCTTGTTGATGATGTTTAGCACATACTTATCACGAAGGGACAAGACACAGGCACTTGTCTGCGTGTGAGGTGCAAAGTGTCCCTCTTCTCCAGTCTTAAGTCTGCACTGAACATCATGAACAGGGCCAGAAGTCGCCCCATTTGAAAGTTGTGAAAAGAGAAATTGTCATCTTGTATGGAATCGGCTTTCAAAAGTTTGAGCATAAAATGCAGTAGAGCTTGGGCATTCAGGTAATGCATCATGTTTTCGCTGCAGGCCATCCTATGTCGCCCTGATTCAAAAAAGAAAATTAAGAGTGTGACGATGTTAGGCCAGTTTGGTGCCTTACCTCCATGCTGTCACACATCAACTCAAGGGAGTTATTTGAAGGCATGATATCCCCTTGGCTTTTTCTGCATTAAAGAAGCTTACTAAGCACTGCTACCGCACATGCAGTGGGGTGGTAGCAGACACTACTCAAGCATGGTGTCTGTTATATCCCATGCACCACCTGTGTGGTACATGCCATACCTCTGTCTTGTGGCAAGACCAACATCAGGCAAACTGGTTGCTGCATATTTGAGCAACTTAAGGAACAAGGGCAAAACATACACGATAATGTTGAAAAGGGAGCACATCTTGTTGCTCATCTAAACATCTGCTACAGCTGTGCCCCACGATTTCGTGAGACATTGATTCTTGGCAGAAGCTGGAATAAATACGTCGCTTGCACTAAAGCTTGCGACATCAAGCAAAAATGAAAGCATTGTATCATTGATACTTCTATATCTTTGTACCCTCGGAATTTCAATTCATGCAATCACATCTTCAATTATCTCTGTTTTTACGTATGCAATATGCTTTGTTGCACATGCATGGTTATCTGGCTGTTGCATTTATACGTGTTGTTGCAAGAATGCAGCAGTTAGTCAGCGCCAGTGCTTGTCCGATTATTTGAGGTCTGCCTGGCTTGTCCTCAAGACTTCTCCTTAAAAAGGATCTCCTTTGGTGACAGACAATTACAAATATATATATACAGGGTGTGTATGAAAGGTATCGGAAACAATTTTTTTCTGCGTGTCTACACCCCAGCGCACTCAAAACGCACATGCACTGTGGTGGCAGATGTAACCTTCCAGACACGCCAAATGCCACTTGCATGTGAGCGTTTCGTCAGGCTAGATCAAGTTTTTAGTGGACACCTGTTGAGTGACTGTGTTAGTGAATAATGCAGTGAACATTTGAGCAACAATATGATTGAACATCAGCTTTTGTGTTCTCCTGACAATACCTGACCGCCTGATTACAAACGAAATCTCGACGATTCCCCAATTCCCTTACTGCACTGACTTGGCACCAGCCGACTATTCCCTATTCCTCAAAGTGAAATCTGCCTGCAAACGGCACTACCATGGGATCTTAGTGCCCTCAGGGAAGCTTGTACACGTGCCCTTAAAGACCTTCCGAAATCCGCCTACCGAGGGGCATTTCAGTCGTGAAAAAGCCATTGGCAAAAGTGTGTTAGTGCTCAATACTTCGAAGACTATTGAGGCAGTGTAGCAAAGTCTTTAGTAAATCTATTTTTGCGAAACTTTTTCTTATATACAAAGTGCTGAACACACAAAAGTACAGGATACAAGAAATATATTTGACTATAGTAGTTTTATGCACAAGTATCCTATTCCCATGTCATTTAATAAAAAAGAGTCGTCCTTCAGTTTTTTCTACTCTGCTAGCTAAATATTTTTTAAATACCACAAAACGTGGACGAGAGGACAACTGCTGCCGTAGTTCAATTGGTAAGAGGATCGGGAGTGTAATCTGAAAGTTGCATGTTTAGTCCCTGCGGGCGGCAAGTTGTCTTCTTGTCCACTTTAATTTCTTCACATCTACATCACAATTACTACAATACAATGCAAACAGTACTATTAACATTCCCCGTCCATTCTTTTGCTTCAATAACTGCTTGTTTTTTATTCAGGTTATGCCTCAAATTGTGGATGTGGGGTATACCAGCAGATATTTTAAGGCGAAAGCCTTTAATGTCTCATGCTCACGTCCGTCCGGTGTCCGTCCGTCCGTCCGTCTGTCCGTCCGTCCGTCCGTGCGTCCGTCCATCCGTCCGGTGTCCGTCCGTCCGTCTGTCCCTCCGTCCGTCCGGTGTCCGTCTGTCCCTCCGTTCGTCCGGTGTCCGTCCGTCCGTCCGTCCGGTGTCCGTCCGTCCGGCCGGTGTCCGTCTGGTGTCCGTCCGTCCGTCTGTCCGTTCGTCCGTCCGGCCGGTGTCCGTCTGGTGTCCGTCCGTCCGTCCGTCCGTCCGTCCGTCTGTCTGTCTGTCTGTCTGTCTGTCTGTCTGTCTGTCCGTCCAGTGTCCGTCTGTCCGTCCGTCTGTCGGTCCGGTGTCCATCCGTCCGTCCGTCCATCCGTCTGTCCGTCCGTCCGTCTGTCCTTCCGTCCGTCCTTCCGTCTGTCTGTCCGTCCGTCCGTGTGTCCGTCCGTCCATCCGTCCGTCTGTCTCTCTGTCTGTCTGTCCGTCCGTCCATATCCGTCCGTCCCGTCCATCCGAGCTCTGGCACGGAGCCAGGTGGCCGCCGGGATGCGCAAACGGACGCCGGTCGCGTCGGACTCTACAGCGCTCGCTCGTTGCTTGCGTAGCTTCGCTGTGCCCAGCGTTTGCAATCATTCTGACCGACGTCGTCTCAATGGACACAGGCGGTCACGGAATACACCTTCGAATTTACAAAGGGCCCGTCAATTTAAGCGCTGGAACGCTATGACGTTTGCACGATGCACAAAGCGCGAGAAAATACTAACGCATGCGAACGGAGGAAGATTAGTCTCGCGTCTCGCTGCGACTCGCGGTAAAAAATTAAAAAAAGAAAACACGCACACATTTGCTTTGTGTGTTATCCCACTGAGAGTGTAAAAGAAAAAAAGACATGGCATAGTCAGTGGAACGGCCACATGCTTTCGCCGAACACACTTTAGAATGTACAAAGTGTCCTTAAATTTTTTATTCTTATCGACAAAGTCATGTTCACAGTTGTTATTATTGCATCGGCCTCCGCTTGTGATTACGACATGTCATGTGATGACTGGAACTAAGAGACAAGAAAGCCAAGGAAAGGACTATGGGGGGATGTTATTTTTAGTAATTATGATATAAATGTGAAGAAAATAAAGTGGAGGATAAGATAACTTGTCACTGGCTGAGACCGAACCTGCGATTTTCTAATAACACTTGCGATGCTCACCAACTGGACTACAGCAGCAGTCATCCCCTGTCCACTTTATCGGGAACATATATGCACATAGGTCTGCGAAAAAAAACAAAAAACAAAACAAGGATTGGAGCTCACTCAGACTCGCTCAAGGAGTACATATTGCTTTGAGAGCTCACTGGGACTCCTTCTCAACCGGACTCGCTCAGACTCGCGCTCACAGCTAGACCTGAGTCTGAGTCGGCCTGAGTTAGTTGAGTCATTAGTCCGCTGGCATTAAGTTAGCTTTTCCAATCATGGTGTAAATGCTCTCTAATGCCAATATCTCACATAATTGATGCTCTATGATACGCCTTTTGATCTTGTAGCTTCAAATATGAGTTATGAGCGGATGCAATCAAGGAAGGACATTTCCATGAAATAAGTGACTCACACGAGATTTTGTATCAAGAACGTCCTCTGAAAGTTTGGGAGGGAGATCTTGGCACCCACGCCCTCCCCCCCCTGTGACTCACGCCTCTGATCAATAAGCACTGAGTGTACACATGAAGGCTAGTGTATTGAGATATGTGTGAATAGACTTCGTCACAAACGTAAGCTGATTTAAGGTTGATAGTAAGGCTGATGATGAGTAGATGGGACCATAGGTCGGCAATAAAGGTGGAGCTCACTCAGACTCACGCAAGAAATATATGTTGCGCTTAGGGCCCACTCACCAATATTTTACTCAGCCGGACTCACTCAGACTCACTAAAATTTTCGTTAACAAGACTCACTCGGACTCAAGCTCACGAAAATAATAGTCACCTGGACTCACCCATACTCACGGTTTGATCTGGGTCTGAGTGAGTCGACTCATGAGTGAATTTGCAGACATGTGTATGTTCATTTAAACCTGGTAGTGTTAGTCAGCGCCGCTAGTAGCCACGACGGAGAGTATAGAACACTCTTTTTCTGCCTGCTGGCATCATGAAGCACGTGATCTTTGTTACGAGCTGGAAGCTGACCAATATTACCTCGCGTACTACCTGAAGGCATCCAGTCTGCCAGGACCTGAACTTCTTTATGAACAATATAAGGGAAATTTTAAGGGCTTGTTTGCCTGTGTTAGGTACGGTAATTGGAACTAACGCACAAGTGTTTGGAGCATCGGAGGCATTATCCGAAGTTGTCAGGTTTGGTCCCTGCCAAAGGCAAACTATCTTTTCGTTCACTTTACGTTCCTCACATTTACATCAAAATTACTAGAAATAACATCCCCTGTACTTCTCTTGGCTTTCTTATTCTACTTAACGTTGTGTCTACGCATAAAACGAGCCCTTACAAATCTTCGTTATTTCATTCCATATGATTGAGTGATGCCCACTTTGCACGAAACAAATGTCTAGCATGCATCTTCTCACAGGCATTCAGGTTTCGCCTCCCATATTCAGATATAAATATTAACAGCGGTTGAGTAAACAGTGAGCACCACTGACCGCCGCATACCTTTTTTAAATTCTGCTAGACGTATGGTAAGGCAGTAGTTTCAACTTTCTTGTTGTGCGGCGCTTTGTCAACAAGCTTAGATTTTCCATACTTTTTTGTTTGTTAATCTTCTGTTTGTCTTCAAAACTAGCATCTTTCCTTACTTTGAACCACCGCAGGTGAAGACATGCTAGTGGCCATTTGAATTAGCGCCCATAGTTAGTGATGAACCTATCTGGTTGTGTTCATAAAGGACGTCGGTGCATGTCCGCCGACCCCCTTTAATTTCACCGAAAAAAATATATTTTGTTTCCAGATTCCCCAGGACCACAAAACCACTTTTTGTTTTGCGAGAAAAAATTTCGCCTTCTTTAAAAAAAATTCGCAAGTCTCCACTGAGCCGCCACCACCTCTTTTCGAATTTCACGAAAATGAGATTTCGATGAGACGCTACAAAAACACTATTGTAGCTATAGGTCTCAAAAATTTTCGCCACATACTACAGATAGTTTCCGTTGAGAAAAAATTATTACTTTGCAGTTCTGATGTTTTTCTGTTAAGGAAAAAAATCGCGAAATCGGCACAAAGCTCAATAATGTTCACATTTAAGATTTTTTTCCTCCGTCAGTATAAACGCCAGACTTCCCAAAGTTTTCAAAAACATTGCCGCATCTTTGGTGAACGAGTTTGCTGAACTAAATACCTGAGAGTGGCTTCAAACATTAACCAGAAATGTTCAACTGAGGTCATGTCTCTCAAAATGCAATAGTTTGAAGGTCATTTAAAAAAAAAACACCATCTGCGATTTTCTTTAAACTCTTCAGAATTAAAGCCAAGCACGTGTTCTAACTTAATCTGTAAAAACATGTTGCATTATTTTTGTGAGGTCGGAACTACGAAGCACAAAATGTGGTCAAATTGACGTATACTGAGTAACCACAACGTTGAGCCAGCATGGCGCAATAGTTGCCATTATCGTTATTTTTAGGTCGCGAATGTCTTCTGTGGATTGACGGATTGTCAGAAATAAAACAGGAACAGTTGGTTTTGTAGAGGAAATTATTACTACATTTGTTTACGCAAATCACAAAAAACTTCTACACGGGTCCCAGCCATGGAGCATGCCGCGATAATGAGTCGCACTCTTCGCAGGAATCGCTTTCAAATTTTTCGCGCATGTGAGCTATACGTAACGTTAAGACAACCGACGTGACACCCCTGAAAATTTCAGCGAAAGTGAAAGCACATTGCCGAGTGTCTTACGCCAAGCGTGAGAAAGCGGAGATAGAGGGTGCTATCTCCAGTACAATTTTCTGCTGTCCTTACAATATTATACGTCACTACAGAGGAACCTGGTCCTTCAGCGGAAACCTGCAACACGAGTTGCGAGTGTCTGCGCAACCTAAAGCACACGTTCGATAACTGCTAATCATACGTTGAACGCTTCCGCCTCCTGGCATTGCTCCCTGTGAACCTTTCTCATCAACAGATTCAAGAAATGATTCCATCCGCAACTCGGCACCTCATTCGGAAATCCTGAAAATAGAGAGACACCTGTGGGGTGTGGTCAAATCCGGACCTCTACACCAGATCGAAGCTGAGGCCAGAAAACATACAGGCAGCAATGAAATACTATACTGACGATGAGCTCAACTCCACCCAACAAAGCCCGAACAAGAAAGATTTCTTTGCAATTAGCGGCTCACCCAGACACAGGGATCGAGCTCACGAAGTTCTCCTCCTTGAGACCGAAATGGGTTGTGTGCACAACGTTGCTTCACCAGGAGCAAGAAACACAGAAATGCTTCAGTGACGTTTGTGACTGTCTAACTTGTCTGACTATGACTTGTGACTATGACTCCCTGTGTATACAACAGGGGTAAAAAATTGGGGGACCCTTAAGCTTCGCCTTTAACGCGATAGCAATATCCTGTCCCTAGTGGGTACTTCAATCACTTAGTGCATACTATGTAATGGGCTGCATGCCTTAAACCACGAGCAATTATGCGTGTGAAATGTTTTCGAACTTGCTATGTGCCCACTACGGGGTCTTAAGGGAATACGCGCAGTACCGTGTGTGCCTTTTGTAATGGGTGGCTCGCTTTAAACCACGATGTCGTTGTGATATTCACATGTTCTGACGCTTGATGGCAATGTAAGCTTGTACCACGCAATATTACTCGATATTACATGTTGTATTGAGACACCTGTATGCAGGACGCGTGTTTGTAAAGCGTGAAAGTTATTTTCACTGCATTTCCAAGCAGATGAAGTTATTTTTGCTGTGTTTCCAAGCTGACGCGTGGCTGTGTGGTAGAACACCTGCTTGCCACGCAGACGGCCTGGGTTCGATCCTCACTCGGACCCTGAAAATTTTATTATTTATTTCATTTGCATCTTTCTCGATTTTTCGGTCACGGACGAGATGATTTTTCGCCCACAACCAACGACGCCGACGCCGGACTTTCTGCGAAACGAGTTCTTTAACGCTATCGCGTTAATAAACAGTTCCTTCCGAGAGCTCGATTTGACTACATTTCTAGAAATCTTGCGGTTAGTCCTTACGCCAGGACCAAAACTCCGACGCGTGCACGCACGCGAATGTACAAATTTGCACTTTAAGGCAGCTCTTTGGTTTTATCTGTCAAGCGGTTGTCCCTCGAGCAGAAAAAAAAGATATTCGCGACCTAAAAATAACGATAATGGCAACTATTGCGCCATGCTCGCTCAACTTTGGGTTACTCAGTATACGTCAATTTGGCCACTTTTCGTGCTTCGTAGTTCCGACCTCGCAAAAATAATGCAACATGTTTTTACAGATTAAGTTAGAACACGTGCTTGGCTTTAATTCTGAATGGTTTAAAGAAAATCGAATATGTTTTTTTTTAAATGACCTTCAAAATATTGCATTTTGAGAGACATGTCCTCAGTTGAACATTTCTGGTTAACGTTTGAAGCCACTCTCAGGTATTTCGTTCAGCACACTCGTTCACCAAACATGCGGCAATGTTTTTAAAAACTTTGGGAAGTCTGGCGTTTATACTGACGGAGGAAAAAAAATCTTAAATGTGAGCATTAGTGAGCTTTGTGCCGAATTCGCGATTTTTTTCCTTAACAGAAAAAACATTACAACTGCAAAGTAATAATTTTTTGTCAACGGAAACTATCCGTTGTATGAGGCGAAAATTTTTGAGACCTACAGCTACAATAGTGTTTTTGTAGCGTCTCATCGAAATCCCATTTTCGTGAAATTCGAAAGAGGTGGTGGCGGCTCAGTGGAGACTTGCGAATTTTTTTAAAGAAGGTGAAATTTTTTCTCGCGAAACAAAAAGTGGTTTTGTGGTCCTGGGGACTCTGGAAACAAAATATATTTTTTCGACGAAATTAAAGGGGGTCGGCGGACATGCACCGACGTCCTTTATGAACACACCCATCTGAAAAATTCTGTCAGTACCAGGCCCGTAGCCAGGGGGGCGGGAAGGCTAGGGGCCCGCCCCCCCTTCCCCGAAATTCGGATGGAGGGGGGGTGTTTTACCGAGAATAAATTATGAAAATAGGTGTTTTTCAAGGTCTTCAACAGGTGCCCCCCCCCCCCTCCCAAAAAAAAAAAAATTCCTGGCTATGGGCCTGGTCAGTACAATGCTCTCTTTTTTATGCCTGTTTTTTTTAACTGATGTGCCCCACACTCTGCAATTCTGGCTCACAAAGCACTTCTTGACATGTGCTTCATGCAAAACAGATAATAGTTGTCGGTGACACTAGCCGGACTAAATAGAATTTTCCCACCAAAATAATACATAGTTGCGAGACGTGCCTTGCCAGCCTTAATTGGACAGACAATTCTTGTGTATTTTTTTATTGGTTCAACACCATCGACACTGAGTGTAACAATTTTGCTCAGTAGTGTTGCTTCTTCTATTACAGGAACAAGCCCTGCTTACCCATACCTGGTGCAGAAGGACATGTTGGCACCGCACTTCACTACGGCAGATAGCTTGTTTTTCAAGTGTAGTCACTGTGTTCTGGAGTAGCTTACCTTCTTGCGTCTCATTTGGAATACACATGGAAAGCACATGGAGTATTGTTGTTAATAGAGCAAGTATTATTCTTTCATACACAGCTGTGTTTCGAACTCTTGATGTGACTTTTTTTTAAAAAGCAATGCAGATTTCTGCACTACCGCACTTTTTTCACAAAATTACTTCTATCCTAGCACTAGTTTCGTAAAAGTTTGTCATTGCTGTTAATGGTAACCTTAGGATCGGCTTTACCTTTGCGTAAGGATGGTAGCGGCGTATTTAAACCATCACATGAGTGCTGTATAGGCGATGCCTGTATATGATTTTTTATGGTGCCATGGTTCCTGACTACTCAACTACTCGTTCTGTGACTGGTCACTGATAGGTCATTGACCCATGTATGCATATTTAGTGTATTGTGCCTTGGGAGCCAGTGCAAGAAAATGCAGCGTGAAATTTAGTTAAATGTAAAAGCTCGGTGTAAGTTACATTCAGTGCAGCAGTGATTTTTCACCTGCTGTGATCTCTTCAATTTACATCATAATTACCACAGTTAAGACAGTTATTGTCCCCAGTGCTTTCCCTGGCCTAATTGTCAGTTGAATCACTGTTGTGTTTAACAAAGAAACGAGCCCCCTTGAAAAAGCTCCGCTTCTTTCATTCATTCGCATTCAGCTCGCATATTATAACTGCAAGTATGCTAGTTAAGGTTAGTTACAATCAATGTGTAGTGTGAGTTTAGGTGATGTAAAGCTGCATTGCGTATTTAATTTCTTGTGTGTGTGCTGGTTTGCCACATTGTCATTTCAAGTGCATTACGCTGGAAGAGTTGAAGCTTAGGCTATTTGGAATGGATTCATTAGAAAGCATTAACAGAGCATACATCAGGAAATGGACAAAAGAAACAGTGCGCCTTGTATCTGCTTGATAGTGCCTTCAGGTTCTTCATTTTGTTAGTGAAGTATATAGGTGTATCCATGTAATGTATATGAGGATATCTAGGCTACCTCTTTTTCGAAGTGTTATATATGCGTATAAGGGGAAAAACGTCCATAAACCTCTAGGGGAATTTCAGTCACTGGTATTGTGTTTGATTAAAACAAGTGTGGTAAGTTAATCTCTGTACGCATTATAGTTATTTCTTCATACTTCTTTCTTGCGCATAGTTATCTACAGCACCAGAGCTGCAGAAACACGCGTTTTTATTAAATTAGGTGGCTTCAGGGTCGTAAATAGGGGAGTTGAGGGGGGTTAAAACACCCCCTGAAATTTATTCATGCTTTAACATCTCGGGTGATACTAAATTATTTACATGCCTTCACATCGAGCACCAGTTGCCAAAGTTAGCCGTTCTACACATAAACACCCGCCGAAAAAAAATTCCTGGGTACGGCCCTGGGTGGCTTTTCCTTAGAAGTTTTGATGATTTCTAGTCAAAGGCAATAACGTTATTGGCAAAGTGTGATTGAATTACTGTATTTCAGTTAATCGTAACTTTTCAACTGTACGGTACCAATACGTGATAAGTATGTGTACTTTAAGTACTCTATTTGATGGCATTTGGCTGGCACTGATGCGCCGTGCCTGTGCTGTACAAGTCTTGTTGTCCATAAATATGCTCATTCCTAGAAACAACACGAGCATTACTATGTGTGCATTTTGAAGTTCACAATAAATATTCTGTCAGTCTTCAGTCTGTGTGCTCTCGTATTGCATAAGCGGGAACTTTCAAAAGTTCATTTTTTCTCGCTTTGGTGTTTCCGCCGTAAATAAGCCCCACCGTAGCTTTAACTCGCTTCTGAATTTTTTAAATTGCAATCTTGCAAGAATGCTTGCTCAGAGGGAATTATTTTGCAGAAGTGTAGAAAGCTGGGCCAGTTGGTATGGATCCATGGAAGTTAGCAGCGCGAAAAACGAGACGACGCACACAGGGAGAACAGACAAGTACAAGCGCTGACTTTCAACTAAGCTTCTTTAATCGGAAATAAAACATATATGCATCACACCGCCAAACGGTGCATGCGCAAACAAAACTTGCTCTTCTTTCCTCGCTCTTTCGTCAGTCAGGCGTCGGTAACACTGCATGATAAGGAAATTTCATATCTTGGGATTACATGAGACATGTGACATGTGTGTGCTTTTTGGTTTTGAGCGAAACGAAGTTTTGAACTTCGTTTTTAAGGGAAGCATGACAAACGGAGGTCACTGGCTGCTCTTTGCCTCACTGATATGCATTTCGTACACTGTTCCTTTGTTTTTGCGGGGTAGGTTTGAAAGCGAATGAATGTTTGGACGTAGGATGGATGAAAATGAGCAAGACTGAAAATGTTCCTTCAGGTCGTATTAAAAGTACTGATATTTACTGAGCCGTCATATATGGCTTTAGACACGTAGCTGTGTACCAGGTTTGCAAAGCATGCTCTCATTGCTGCGGTGAGTTGACCTAATTCACCATACTGGCTACTTCTAAAAGCTTCCGAACTTAAAACATTGTAAAAGTGGCCACCAGCAGAAATTTGAGAAGTGCAATCAGCGTTAAATCAGTCCAAAAATCAGCACAGCTCGCACTAAGTCGCGGAAGGCTGGGTCACAGCATAGCTGGGGGGGGACCCAGCTGGTCCTTAGTTGGCTAGGCTTTTACCAATTATTCTGTCTCTTTCTAAACCATTGCTATACTGTGATATACATGGCTATGCTTGCGCTCTTTTTTATCTCTTTTAGTCTGTGTCTTTCTATCTCATTC
Organism: Rhipicephalus appendiculatus; assembly: GCA_030522465.1. NCBI lineage: Eukaryota > Metazoa > Arthropoda > Arachnida > Ixodida > Ixodidae > Rhipicephalus > Rhipicephalus appendiculatus. The sequence continues at coordinate 35,105 of JALIZH010017018.1, read as the reverse complement.
TCTCTCTGCATGTAGGCAAGCCTCGACCGTAACAGCTCTGTGTAGAACGGGGATATCTATCGCATGTACCACAGAAATTGGGTCGAATCCCACTGCTCAGCCCACTGGTCCACTAAAACTTAAGGGAACACACGGGCGGCGAAAGAGGCAACACGTTGCAGCTTCTCTTGTTAACCATCAATACTGAGTACGTGGGCGGGGATTGAGTGCGTGCCGGTTCATGATAATGATCATTTTCTATCTACGACACAGGATGAATCTCGAACTTAACACCTCTGGCGTAAAAGCAAGCGATCATTAGTTAACTTTACAGCGTAATTGACGTGTATTATTCGCAAGTAAAGCATTATGGTTTGGTTAATGGGATATTTCTTTTTACAGACACCTCCAAAGGACTTTATAGGACCCTGCATTGTCTGGGGGAAAAAAGGCTCCTCATCTGCGGCAGCGAGCTGGAAACTTTTCGTATTAGCGAAGATACGCCTCCAGGGAAGGAACTAGGGAGGCGCTTATGCCCTGTACAGCAGGAACGATTTGACATATCCGGCAGCATATGGCCAACTGCATGGCTTCGTCCAGTCAGTCACAAAGCGGAGTTCGGGCAAATAGGTATCATCGACACAAACAACACTAAGTGGTTTGTTCACTGCGTTGCGCATTTAAGTAGACGATTCATTCCGAATTAAGTTTCCTCAGCATTACGAAAATATTTCTGCTCTCAGCTGTGTAACTTCTGTTTTGCTATGGTTCCGTTGCATCGCGTTTTCTGGGTGTGTATACTACATGAATAAAAGAAAATATACGGGTCCTATATCTTCTATTGCTTATAATCTTCGCTTTTCTTGGAATAAAACGCCAGAGATATATAATTTGGCAAGGTATTTTTGGCGAACAACAGGGAGAATTGAATGCTTAATGCGAGAAATACGGTCCTATCGTCCCATACATTGTGCGCATGGTTCACTATCCTCGAGCGCCCAGCGCGGCACAGCGTGTTTGATATAGAATTCACCGCTCTGTGCAAAGAAATAGGGAGATGACTGTTTACACTTTCTATTATTTTTGCATCCTTGAAATGCACCAGGGCTTACCCAAACCGCTTGTGAATCAATTAGTTTCAGCGTCAACGGCGGGAGTGTCTCGTGCAATCTCTCTGCGCAACATTCAGCAACTATTTCGCCTGCCTGCTGCTAAAGTGGAGGGGAAAGAAGAGCACTGTGGGCAAAGCTTGCTTCAGAGAAGCGATCCAAGACGACAGCGGCCGGTGCTTCAAGCTGACTAGTACCTGCGCCCAAGGAGAGACGGGGGAGGGAGTGGGGTCACCCCACTCCGTCTCTTTCCTCTTGTGGCGCAGATCCTCGGCGCCGTATCTAAGCGTGCGTAATGGTCACGCCATAATAAGCGTGTAAAAAAACTTGAAACGCACGCTTAGGTAAGCGTGCGATTCTTCAGAGTGTAGGCGTGACCGGTAAGCGTGGAGAAATATCACGCATACCTTAGGCGTGTAAAAAAACTTAAAACGCACGCTTAGGTAAGCGTGAGATTTTTTAGAGTGTAGGTTGCGTGCAACGCCACCGAAGCACCTAGCTGCGGCGATTTTTTTCAACAAATGTTCACAGTTGTTAGTAGCGCTTCATCCTGTGTGTCTCTCCTTTTGTTCTCCCGTATATTGCGCTTAATTTTTTTACCAAGTATGCATAACCAACTGGCCCAAACCTCTACACTTCTAGAGCACCTTTCCTTCACATCAATTGAACACTACAATATAATATTTTATGGGAACAGTTTTCTGATGAATTACAACATCGCCATGCAGCAATAATCTAAAGATTACATGCTGCAATGTGACGGAACGCCCACATACCGTCAGTGTTGTGAGATCACCACAGCTGTTTCACATACCCTAAACTTTAACGAAGAAAAATTTGTCCAACCTGGAATAACGTAAACTCAATCGTGGCCCAAAACACGGTTTTCAAGAAATATTTTATTTTTAATATGATGTCGTGTAAACGTTTTTCTTAGTAAAGCTGCAACAGCATTTAGAAAGATGCAGCATCGCCTCATGCTAAGATAAGTAAATAATACAACAAGTGAAGTGAAATACCTTATTACGTCTTCACTCTACTTAAAATGAATAGCCGCGTTTCTGTGTGTATACTTGCTCTAATTAGCAACGCTTAGTTACGCCTTTCCATGTGAGAAAATAAAATCTCTTTCCCAAGGCCACGCCCTTCCGATCATTCAAGGGCGCTCTCCGACATGGAAGCAGCCAGCGGCGAGCCTGAGGTCCCAACGGGTCCTTCACGCCTAGTTCCTTCAAGACTAGCTGCGAAAGTCCATTGAAGTGTTTTTTGTCTACCCCAAAGGAGTGTGCTAACTGGAATTGCATCAATAATAATTCGTAAAAAAAGAATCAATTGAATTGTTTTAAAAGAATGCTCAGAAGATGTATATATGTTTATGTCACATCCGTACATATAAAACATAGACAAAATTGGAGGACGCTTGAGCTTCGCTTTCAAGAGCAGATCGCCATAGCGTAATCGGGCCTCGTGCAGATCGCCTTCTGAACTGCTAGCCTGCTTCGGTTCTCGGTACATGCCTCAACCATGCCGTAAGGTAACGGACGAGTGTGCGCGTAACAGTGGCCGTTTCAAAGGTGTCATTGAACGCCTAGTGCAAGCGCAGTTATTAAGTGCCCACTACGTCATAATTATTCTTTTTGAGAATCAGCGAAGGGCCCACTACGCGTCTGTAGGGCAACACGTAAACCTGCGCAGGTGTTCACTTTGTTGACAGTTCACATTTTTTTTAGGCCTGACACGATTCTACATTTCTGCTTCGCAAAAGTATGGGAGAGCGTTAAATGTTTCGTGAAAAGAAAATGAAGCTGCCCGGTTTTATTTTCCCTGCTCCAGTAAGGATTAGACATGGTGATTTCAAAATATTCCGGGGCAATATTCTATCTATAAATCATGACGCTCGTTTGAAATCGCAGTTATCTTGAGTTCCGAAGCGACCATGCATCACCACCAGCATCCATAGGCACTAACGCGGAATTTCAGCCACTCCATGCTCTAAAGGTTATAAAGAGAGCGTTCGCTTTATTTTGCTCAAAAATAATACATTGCTGTCAACCTAGAAAAGAAACCAGAAACACGAAGTGGAAGGAGATTCCTTCTACTACATGACATTCGTGTAGTGTTATTTTCCAGAGTAGTTTCAACAAATATCATGGCCCGTTCCGGAGTGACTTGCACTTCTGGACGCTTGTGTTAATGTGCCTCACTATTAAAATGACTCCGACTGCATGAAGCAATCTAGGTGTTGTGTATGTTAAGGCAGTTGTAATGTGACGAATTATTTGGACGCAGTTTACAATAATTACAGAACATTTCCTTGCATTAAAAAAAAAAACAAATTTCCTGGCTCTGTGGTACAACGCCTGCTTGCGATGCGGACGGCCTGGGTTCGATCTTCACTCGAACCTGAAAATGTTTATTATTTACTTTGTTTCCATCTTTCTCGATAGTTCGGTGCCATACAAAATGATGATTCTTTGCTCACAACGAACGACGCGAACGCCGACACAGGCGACGGAACTTCTGCAAAACGAGCTCTTTAACATTGTCGCGTTAAAAGCACACTTCTTCTTCCAAAGTATAGTGCGAAGAATTTCATTGTTCATGCACTCTACAGCAGAAAATGCGACAGTATAAGCACAGTACTTGCTCGCTACGTCATGAGGAGGGAGCGATATGTGCACTCTAAGGTCACCTATGTTTCGCAGAAAACGTGAACAAGCGAGAAGGAAGAAGCACTCACGAAACAGTTGTCACAGAGACGGAAAGCAAGCCATGAACGAAAGCCGACTCAGGAAGGATTAGGACAGGTGTGCCCCACTCTTTTCACGTGAGCAATGTGGAACTTCTGCATGTGTGTGCTTAACCTTGTGGGAACACGTGAATGAAGACGGATTTGGCCACGAAAGAGCGATATGATATAACAACGCAGTAAGGAGCCTTGCAATCTGGACGTAACGATGTGATGCCACTTTTTTGCATATTGTACAATGTATCCAATATTAAACGATCGCTGAATAAAGCAACGATGGAATTTACTGGTGAAGACGGAAAGAGTTTCCAGATGCGACTTTTGCGAGGCCCACGGAGAACTAAGCTTGCAAGATGGAGGCAGAAGTAAATCTGGAAAAGCCCTTTTGCACCGTCAGCAACTGTGCCTGCTTCCCTTTTATTTAGTAAAAGCAAGAAGCTCATTCCATTTTAAGCATCGGCAGCCGATACGTCTTGCGTCAGATTCTATGAACTCGGCCGTCAAAGCAAAGATATTTATCCCTTTTTAATATATGTTTCAAAATTTTATCGATGTCGAATTTTTTGTGTAAAATAAAAAGTGAATTCTGAGGGAGGGGAAGCTCTTTGGAAGCCAGTCTACGTCCTTTTATTTTACTAAGTGTACCGCCATTGATAGATGCACTAGCGCTGCACGCTCTTAGTACGAGTGGCTTGCGAGCAATACAGCGCGCTGTACAAGTAGGGCTGTGCGCCGCCGCGCCGCGCCGCCGCCGCTGCCTGTTTTTGCTCACGCCGATCGCGCCGCCGCCGAAATTTTCAGAGTGACAACGCCGCCGCCGCCGCCGCGCAATATCTTCGGCGCGCCGCCGGTAGCCTTTCGTTTTAACCCGAACGGGGAACAAGGGCCTAAAATGCATCACTTCACTTGGCAAGCTTTTTCTCGATGTGTCGGTGTAATGGACTCTCCATTTAGCCACCGCTGATTGGAGGAAGCTCGGCCAGCAGCGTGCCCCCCTCTTTCCGATTCTTCCTCTTAACGTCAATATTACGTCATGAAGTTTTCACAACTCTTGACTCAAATTAGAGGAACGGAATGTGCTTCAACCATAGAGGGAAAATATAGTCGAGAGCACGCCTAGCATCCATAAGTTAACCTCCTCCGAAGCCACTACCACTTCGGGCTCGTGTCACAATTCCCATCATGCTCTTTTTTTGTTTTCCTTTTTCATGGTGAGCTCATGTGTAAATAAAAGAAAATTCACGAGCGAACGGCTCACGTGCACAGACCAACCTCCTCCGACGCCCCCTCCCCCCTCGTGCTCCAAGTTCTGGTGAAAGTTTCCAGCATGCTCCTGTTTCATTCTTTATGGCTGGGGAGTTAGTTATTCTCGATGTGTCACCCTAGTGAACTGTCCATTTTGGCCGCAGCTCATTGGCTGGACCAGTACGCTCCCTATTTCCGGATCATCTTCCGGAACGTCATTTTGATGCCAGAAAGCTTTCACAACTCTCGACACTATGAGAGGGACGAAATGCGCTTAAACGCAACGAATTTAGTCCACTTTTTCTTACGCTGGGAATGTGCGGACGGGTTGGGTGCATTGACGTGGTATATATATATATATATATATATATATATATATATATATATATATATATATTGTAAGAAGAAGAGAAGTAGACACAGCGCCCGTACGCTAGGCCGGCTGTTCTATTCTGACATCATCCTTTTCTTCTTCGTGCTGGTTGAGCACGAGGCCCAAGCTCCACTGCCGCTCATCGTCATCACAATATATATATATATATAATATCTGGGGTTCAACGTCCCAAAACCGCGGTATGATTGAGGGGCGCCGTAGTAGGGGGGCTTCGGAAATTTTTGACCATCTGGTGTTCTTTAACGCGCACTGACATCGCACAATTCACGGGCCTCTGCCATTTCGCCTCCATCGAATTGCGACCGCCGCGGCCGGGATCGAAGCGGTGACCTTCTCGTGAGCAGTCGTCGAGCACCCTAACCGCTACACCACCGTGGTGGACGCATCGACGTGGTCAAGAGCAAACATCACGGCCAACCGCTTTTTCGAGTAACTGAATGCGCTCTGCCGAAATGGACTGTGAACATCTTCTTCAGATGGTCACATCGAGAGTGCATCCCCGGAAGTTGTCGTATATATATTTTAAATGCGAAGCATTTCTTAGCGAACTTCGGCGACTTTGAGCGTATCTATCTATCTATCTATCTATCTAGCCGCCTACGACTTTGTGCTCTCCTGGCCGTATCGTTAATGGGACTTATACCAAAATTGGTGTGGCATAACATGACTGTATGACAAACATGAATGGCTGGTCATGTCATGAAAATCATGAATAACTTGTCATGAAAAGTATGATTTACACGCCATGGCCATAGTGCTCCTGAGGCCGTTTCCTTAACTTGATCTATCTAAAAATTGGTACGATGAGACATTTCTCGATAATCAACATAAATGACTTGTGGTAATATGAAAATCATGACCTGCATGTCATGTACAACATGATTTACATGCCACGCTCATGGCGAGCTGACAGCCGCTTCGCTAGCTTGATATACACCAAATTTGGTATTACGTGACGTGAGTGTATGACGAACATAAATACCAAGTGGGTATATGGAAATCATGACATGTCATGTGCAGCATGACTTGCATGCCACGCTCATGGCACGCTCGCGGCCTTTTCGCTGGTTTGATATACACCAAATTTTGTATTGAGCGACGTGATCGTATGATGGTACTAGTGGTACTATGGAAATCATGACATGTCAAGTGGTACTATGGAAATCATGACATGTCATGTGCAACATGACTTGCATGCTACGCTCATGACACTCTCGGGGCCGTTTCACTAGCTTGATATACACCAAATTTGGTATTGAACGACGTGACTGTATGACGAGCATAAATGACAAGTGGTAATATGGAAATCATGACATGTCATGTGCAACATGACTTGCATGCCACGCTCATGACACTCTCGGGGCCGTTTCACTAGCTTGATATACACCAAATTTGGTATTGAGTGACGTGACTGTATGACGAGCACAAATGACAGGTGGTAATATGGAAATCAGGAAATGTCATGTGCAACATGACTTGCATGCCACGCTGATGTCATTCTCGTGGCCGTTTCGCTAGCTTGATATATGTCAAATCTTTAAGGCATACGCCTTAATTGTCTCATGCTCACGTCCGTCCGTCCCTCCCTCCAGCCGTGCCCTGGCACGGTGCCAGTTGGGCACCGGGGCGCGCAAACGGACGCCGGTCGCGTCGGACTGTACAGTGCTCGCGCTTTGCTTACGTAGCATGCTGTGCCCAGCGTCTCTAAATCATGCAAGGAGGGAGACGCACGCATGACGTTCCATTCTGACCGACCCCGTCTCAGTGGGCACAGGCGTTGGAGGAACGCGCCTTGGAATTGACAAAGTGTCCGTCAATTTAAACGCTGGAACGCGGATGGCGTCTGCACAATGCGCAAAGCGCGAGATTACGAATGCATGCCAAACGGAGGCAGATTGGTGTCGCGTCTCGCTGCGATTCGAGTTAAAAAATTAAGCGAACATAAGTGGCAGGTGGTAACACGAAAATCTTGGCATGCATGTCATCTACAATGCCACGCTCATGGTGCGCTTGCGTCCAGTACGCTAGCTTGGTATACACCAAAATTTGTATTGCGCGACGTGACTGCACGACGAACACAAATGTCAGGCCCTAAATGTAACTAATGACATGCATATCACGTACAACATGATTTTCTCCTTGCTGGCTGCTTCGCATTACATCGATTCCCACAGTGCGTGGGATCTGCCGGTTTTCTTTCCTCCAGAAGTCTCAAGAGTATTGCCTGACCTCAATGCTGCGGCGTCCTACAGCCTTAAAAGGAGACGATCCAACTCGCTGGATAGCATATTCGTGGAGTCCCGGGGCTACTACATTGTACATAGATAAATCAAATAGATAAGTAATATATATCGATGGTTTAATACACTTTTTTTTCCTTACTTTTTTTACTCGAGTAAGTCGATAAATAAATAAAGAAGTAAAGGAAATGAAACACTTACAATAACCGATAGCTGAGCTAATTGGTAGGTATTCATGTTAAAAAGACATGGCGTGAAAACACAAGGGTTTTAGTCAAGAGAGTGACCAGTTATCTCTCATGTTGACCATCACGCGCAACTGACTGATCGGTATCGCCTCTTGCCCGGGAATGCGCACATAAGTGTTTTAAGTGCGGAGCAGTTTAAGGGCCCGGGCTGTTGTATGCAGTCATCGCATGCTGTCATCGTATGCTGTCGTAGCTTGACGTAACGCAGGAAAAACCATCTGTCGCATATTGAGCGCCCGCTCGCGCCAAGGAGAAGTCTTCTTCCTCTAGTTCTTCGAGCACATTCATGATAATGTTAAGTGCGGAGCAGTTTAGGGGCCCGGGTTGTCATATGCTGTCGTATGCTGTCGTCGCTTGGCATAACGCAGGCAAAGCCAGGTATCAAAATAGAAGAAAAGGAATCAAGCAATAAATAGAAAGATAGAGAAATAAACGAAAAAAAAAGGAAGAATAGAAAGAGCAAGAAAGAGAAATAAATAAATAAAGAGAGAGGAAGAGATCAGTAAACATTGAGAAAAAGAATGTCACAGTTTCACCACAAGGGTGAAGCAATGAATGCGATAGCAACAAATTGTAATGTTATACGAAGAGAGGCTGGCAGCTAACTCTTTTGGATCCGATCTCACGCAACTCTACAAAAAGCTGGTTTAAGAGCATACGGCCGCTCCAGGGACACTCTGCTCACCACATTCTCTTCGCGTTGAGAGCGCAGCACGTAGAAGGGTACACCGGCCCCCCCGCTGTCGGCCGCCAAGGGGAGATAACGCGCGCGCCCGCGACGACCGCGCTCGTAAAATCGAAGGTCGCTCGAGGGGACCCCCCCCCCCCTCGCGTCTTTTCACGCTCACGAACGACGGGCGGGGCCGGTTATATAGATACATATACATATACGGGAGATGACGGCGGCCGCCAACGGTGGCGGCGACGCCGACGGCGAAAACCAGCCGAGAGTGTCCATATAATTGCTATCGCAATAAAACAAAAAAAAAAGAAAAAGAGAAAAAGAAAGACAGAGAAGAGGAAAGAAATGAAAAAAAAAAACCGAAGAGAAACAAAGAAGGCTGCCCAACTACGCGCTTCCTTCAGGATTGGCACCACTGGTGCAAAGGTGTTAATTTTTTTTGTCTATCCTTCTTTTCCGCCGCTGCACGATTTTTCTGGTGGCGGCGTTTGCGGTGTCTGGACTACTTTCTTGCGTCCGTGTTTGCACACCCTGTCTGTATAACGGCCCCAGTACAGCGTCTGAAAATACAATATCGAGCGCGGTATCCTCCCTTGGCATTACGCCAGAATGGTGATTCACGTGACATGATTAGAGCAAATACTTTCTATTGGTCCATATACGAGAAATATCAGTTGTGAATTGTCTCCTACCCTGCTTTGCCATGCATTTGCCCACCCGTTCTTCTTCACTTCGCGTGATTACCGTGCGCGATGAACTTATATTGCACTGTTTTGTGAGTTTCCGATTTCGCAAGGCGAAATAACAGAGTGCAGCCAGCAAGCTCGAAATTCTGATGGGCTCCACGTTTAGTGCTCCAGTTGTACACGTGCTTTATGAAGAAATAAGTGTCGAGGAGATATGGAATGGAACGAATGGAAGAGGAACTGGATTATTTGATTCTTCCAACGTACGGACTCTTTACGGTGAAGACGATGCAGCTCTCCAAAAAATAGGCCAACCCGCTTCCACGGTTACTGTATACTTTTTGATTGCAATAACAATTATATGGACACTCTGTTCAGGTTTTCATTGTCGCTGTCATGTTCCTTATAAAGCCCAAATCGGTAACTTTTGTTCGCGCGTTGCATGCTGTACCCGCAAGTAAAAAGCTCGCGAGCGCTAGCGAGGAAAACGGCTGGAGCACAGATGAAACAAGCTGCCCATCGCCATCGTACGTAGGGCGCATGCGATTACATCACACCGCGTGCGATGCCTGCCATCGGTTGCTCCTCAACAAGAAAGGAAGCCTTGTCCGTCTTTCGCTGGGCGAAGGAGCATGATGAGATGTTGGGGGGCTGCGTGGCTCGATATCCGCACCTGTGAACTTGGACTATAAGGGGCGCGGTCGCGAGCGCTGGCACGCGCGCTAACTCGGCAGGCATCAGCAAACGCGTCTCGTATACCCTTCTACGCACTATCATCTCACCGCGTCGTGCTGTGACCACTGATACGACAAACTGCACGAGAACTGCTTCTTCCCCGGGAGCGGCCGTATTCCCATCCACCAGTGTTTTGCAGTTTCGCGAGATCGGATGAAAAATTGAAGGACACTTTGTACATTCTAAAGTGTGTTCGGCGAAAGCGTGTGGCCGTTCCACTGACTATGCCATGTCTTTTTTTTCTTTTACACTCTCAGTGGGATAACACACAAAGCGAATGTGTGCGTGTTTTCTTTTTTTAATTTTTTACCGCGAGTCGCAGCGAGACGCGAGACTAATCTTCCTCCGTTCGCATGCGTTAGTATTTTCTCGCGCTTTGTGCATCGTGCAAGCGCCATAGCGTTCCAGCGCTTAAGCTGACGGGCTCTTTGTAAATTCGAAGGTGTATTCCGTGAACGCCTGTGTCCATTCAGACGGCATCGGTCAGAATGATTGCAAACGCTGGGCACAGCGAAGCTACTGAAGCAAAGAGCGAGCGCTGTAGAGTCTGACGCGACCGGCGTCCGTTTGCGCATCCCGGCGGCCACCTGGCTCCGTGCCAGAGCTCGGATGGACGGGACGGACGGACGGACGGACGGACAGACGGACGGACGGACGGACGGACGGACGGACACCGGACGGACGGACGGACAGATGGACAGACGGACGGACGCACGGACGGACACCGGACCGACAGACGGACGGACGAACGGACGGACACCGGACGGACGGACGGACGGACAGACGGACACCGGACGGACAGACGGATGGCCGGACGGACGGACACCGGACGGACGGACGGACGGACACCGGACGGACGTGAGCATGAGGCATTAAAGGCTCTCGCCTTAAAAGAGTTAGCTGCTAGCATTAGTTTGTTATAACATTACGACATGTTGCTGTCGCATTTGGTGCTTCGCCCTTTAGGGGAAACAGTTTTTTTTTCTATCCCGACAAACTCCGGAATCATGAATCTAACCCCCCCCCCCCCCCGCGCGCCGCCGCCGATCCGATGAACCCCGCGCCGTTGACGCGCCGCCGCCGGAGGTGGAAACACCGGCGCGCCGCCGCCGGCGATTCTGGGTCCGGCGCACAGGTCTATGTACAAGCCTTTAATGCGCGCTCTAGGTATGAGCGGTGAGGTAACGGCGCAACACCTGCCCGCGGTCGGTATGCGCGCTGCGTGCTCTCTGCGAACAGTTCTGCGCATGACGTCGTGCGCTTGCTCGGAGAGGGGTTTCGGAGCGGCGGCGCCGCAGCGCTACACAGGTGCGCGGTCGGTATGCGCACTCCGTGCGGCGCTCTACGAACGGTTGTGCGCACGACGTCATGATCTTGATCGATACGCTTGCTGAGAGAGAGTTTCGGAGCGGCGCCGCGGCTGTTCCGACGGGGACCTATGACGACGACGGCGACAACAGACATCGCGCAAGCCTTACGAGCTTCTCTCCTAAAAAATACGGCATAATACATGTAATAAAATATGTATTTCCATGGAGCAGTACAAGAAAGTAAGCAACCTGAAACGTCGCATTAAAGCTCTCTGCCAAACATAGAGATTTCGCACACTTTGTTGGTTCGAATAAGGTACCCCCCACATCCTTGTGGAACACTCGCGAAGCATTATCTTCACGTTATGCCCACTGCACGTAAAAAATCCGCACGAATTTCACGACAGTCCCTAACCGAAAGATGAGAGAGAGAGAGAGGAACTATATCGCAAAGCGTACAGTCAACGTAAGGCGTACGAACAGCCGTTGACCATTACATCGTAGACCAATGGATTCTGCGCAGTCTTGGGTAGTTTTTAAATGCGAATGCATTTCTTAGTCGGGCTATGTCAGGCATCCGGCGGCGGGGTCCGTGGGGAGGAGGATAGGTTGAGGTGGTGTCCGCGCGCCGGCAGGTGTTATCTCTCCGCTCTCACTCCATCTCCCATAGCAACAGCTGCGGGCGCGCGCGCTTATCCTCGCCCCTAGCAAAGTGGAGAGGAGGAGCGCGCTCTGGTGCGTGAGGGCGCTGCATCGCGGGAGCTCGGCGGAGCTCCCGCGATTAAAAAAAGAAAGAAAAAAAAGAGAGAGAAAAAAAAAAAGAAAACAGGCGCTGCGCCATGCTCCCGACCGGGCTGCAGAAATTAGGCGCCTTTTCCTTCTTTGAACCACAACCACCATATATAAATGGAGTGAAGCGCGCGCGAAATGCATTCGCATTTTCTCACGATTCCCTTCGGGGAGGTGGGGGGCATTTTTTCTTCGTAAGGAGGAACAGCTAAATAATACTGAGGAGCTGTAGGTTTCACTTGAACGTTTTGCGAGCAGCTGTGGTCCCCATACAAATAAAAATATATGTACCTCTGTACTTTGGTTGATTATCAGGTAGATTAATATAAAGACATTAATATCAGTGTTTCTTGTGGCACTGAACACATTGAACTAGAAATGAACGATGTTGCCATTAAAACTCTGTATCAGTGTGAACTGATTTGGTGGTGCTTTCCAGACAATATTTATTGAGAAAGAAAAAAAAACAGGATTTACGCATTTCCGATATAGGGAAGTTGTTTTCTTTTATCGTGTTTTGTGTTGATGTTTTTCGTACTGCGTTTACATTCAAGCTCATTCAGTTTCGCTGTTAGCCCATTCATGGCTATAACGAAAAAAAATTCGGGGGCCTTAAGCTTCGCCTTTAAGAGTTGAACGCGATAGCGATATCCTGTCCCTAGTGCATACTTCAATCACTTGGTGCATACTATGCAATGGGTAGCATGCTTTAAACCCCGAGCAATTATGCGCCGGAAATGCGGGAAATGTTTCCGAACTTGCTATGCACCTACTGCGTGGTCTTTAGGGAATACGCATTGTAACGTGCGTGCCTTTTGTAATCGGTGGACGGCTTTCAACCACAATGTCGTTATGATATTCACATCTTCTGACGCCCGACGGCAATGTACGCTTGTACCACGCAATATTACTGCGATATTACATGTTGTATTGTGACGCCTGCATTCAGGACGCCTGTATTGGTAAAGCATGAATGTTATTTGCACTGCATTTCCAAGCAGAGGAAGTCATTTTACACTTAATCCCAAGCAGAGGCGTTGCTGTGTGGTAGAACACCTGCTTGCCACGCAGGCGGCCCAGGTTCGATCCTCATTCGGACCCGGAATTTTTTATTATTTTATTTGCATCTTCCTCGATTTTTAGGTCACGGACAAGATGATGATTTTTCCCTCACAACAAACAACGCCGCCGCCGACACCGACGCAGATGCCGGAATTTCTGCGAAACGAGCTCTATAACGCTATCGCGTTAATACCATTACAGTGAGTGCAGAAGGGTGTTTGCCCCATTTTATGGCATTGGTCGACTTTTACAAGTGCACGGAACTCTTCGTTTTCTCAACACAATGAAACAGCCGTATCATCTATCTATCTATCTATCTATCTATCTATCTATCTATCTATCTATCTATCTATCTATCTATCTATAGATAGATAGAGAGATAGATACTTGTGCAATAAACATACACTCGCCAAGGTAAAAATAAAGACAGGCATTGACGTTTCGGGCCCCGTATGGGGCCCGAAACGTCAATGCCTGTCTTTATTTTAACACGAAAGTGTTTTATGCCGGAGTCCACCAAGATTTCAGTGACGTATTTCCGTCACGGAAATGACGTCGAAAAAATACACATGATCAGAAGACAAAGAAAAAAAAGTTCCGTCGACGGGATTCGAACCTGCGACCTCTTGGTCCGCGACAAGAGATGCCGGGCACGCTATCTACTGCGCCACGATCACATTCTATGCAGGCTTTACAAACGCGCCTTTTATATCTACCACTGTCCTCCTACAGTGCTCTTGCTAAAGTGAAGTAAAGCATTATGCCCGTAGAATCTACGATTTGTTTCTTCAAAGCGTCGTTTCTACGCGTCCGTCCCATTCGGCGCGTTTCGAATAGCAAAAGTGCAATTTTGTCCACGCATTAACAAACTGCCAGGTGGCGACCTTACCGCTAGCGTCGGCCTCGCTCATAGCATGCTCTCCGACGCGCGAGTTCTTAGCGTTCCCAACTTACCCTCGCCCCGCGAAAAATCGCAGCTGGCCAAAGGGGAAGACGCGACGCGCGTTGCTTATCCCTCTGGTCGGGCAGTAGTGTTCAATAACTCTAACATGCCGCGAGTAGCCGACCTTAGCCCCTTAGCCCAAGTTCGGTGTCCAATCAATGACGCTCTTCTGGTGTCACTCCGCTTTCTCTGATTCCGCTCTCACCGTACAGCTACCACAAGCATCTATGACTACAAGCGTTTGTTTAATCATTGATCATGAACGTTAGTCGTAGCGATACAGATGTGTCACCAAATGTCGACGTAGATGCATCTACGTTAAACGGTGCTATAACTGTCAAACACCAATAGACGCTGTGCAAGCTTTCTTATATCAATGTACAGTAAACATTCAACTATTTCTGTAAGGACACGTTTCACTTTCGTGTTATACCGATTCCTATGACGGAGGGATCAACCATGTTTTTTTTACCTTGGCGAGTGTATGTTTATTGCACAAGTATGATTCTTCGCCAGACGATTGTTCGTCAAACGCTTGATTATAGATAGATAGATAGATAGATAGATAGATAGATAGATAGATAGATAGATAGATAGATAGATAGATAGATAGATAGATAGATAGATAGATAGATAGATAGATAGATAGATAGATAGATAGATAGATAGATAGATAGAAACGGTCCAAATCTCTACAGTACGCAAAGAAATGCTTCGCATTTAAAATCTTGTTGACCAAGGAGACCAGTGAAACAAAGATACATGTGTAATGGTCGATGGTATTGAAGCATAGACGGCCAGACAAAGTTGTTTAGCTTGCAATGTCTCTGAATTGAGGGCAGCCTCCTTTCACAGAATGCGCTATTTACTGTTTTAAAGACTTTTTTCTTGTTCAGCAGACGCTTCTTCTGTGGTACTCGGTAAACATTGGTAAGGGGAGAGAAAACCAGCGAAGCAAACGTGCGCTCTACAAGATCCACTCTGAAAATAAGGAAGCAAAAGCCTAGCTTTTGGCGCGCGTAGGATTGATGGGTAAAAGTGGTTTCAAACAGATGACGCAAGTGGCTTTGGGTGAACCTCTAGCTGTTCAAGGACTACGTTGATGAAATAAATTAATGTATGCCTTACAAACAAGCAAAATTCACGTAGAACTCAGAGAGAAAATTCAGCCGTTTTAAACGCAAAAGTATTCTTTGATGAAAGTCTGAACAGTGTTTTTTTATATCAAACAACCAAATTTGCCGCAAACCCCCCCGCACTCAGGGAGAGATGGTCCCGGTACAGAACGATTCCGTGAAATCTTCAGACGAATATTCCTGAGTGGCCGGCGTCGCCAGAAACTGATGGAGAGTCGGGGAGAGGTCCGAATACAAAGGCCTGTGCCACTGTTGTCCTCCCTAATTTTCCTCTTCAATCTTTTCATAACCTCTGTGCACCGCTTCATGACTTCATCATTGCGTTTTGTCTTCCTTTTGAGTTCATTTAGCTTATTCTACTTTCACTGGTTCTCCGCACGAGTGCTCTGGTATTAGAGACGAACATTCAGTGGTGGCCTCCATAAATTGCCCGACCGATGCTCCAAAGACGTATTTACCATCCTAAATTCCAATACTTTTATCCGCAGAGGGCATGAGGGGCGCCTACGAAACGCATATGAGAATTCCTGCGAGCGGCATGGAGGCGGGCGATGGATGTCTTTGCAGCAGGGAAAGTCATTTCTTGGTGAACGCTTTTGAGCACACGCACTCATTCTTCCGGTATTTCAATCATGATGCTTTTTTTCTGTGCGAATGCCAGCGTCTTCGCAGGTCTGCAGGCGCAGGGAAACAACCTTATTCCGGCCAGAATCCTGCGCAATAGAATAAAAGTTTCCGTAAGACGAAGCGGACTAGCAGATGAATGTGCAATAAATAAATGTCAAAGAAAGTGCTCCGAAGCGTGTTCAGGGCTTGGTGAAGAGCGGAGAAAACAAGAAACAAGGAAGGAAAGCCGCACTTCTCTCCACTTTGCTGGTCCCTTGAGAAGACATATCCGAGTCTGACATCTGTGATCCCAATTCACGCGCATTGAGTGAACACATTTCACCGCGTTATTTTCTATGGACACCTTTGTTCACTCCTTATACTATTCACCGCGCAAGACGATACCCATAACTGCCACTCGCAATGGTGCTTTTGAAATAATTGGCAGCGAAGTGCGAAAGTTGGAGATGTAGGCTCTTCCCATCTTTCTTATCGCTAAACAGAAGGACTTTGCATCCCTTATAGCAGGGGGTCTCAAACTCATCTGAGCCAGTGGGCCGCAGTCACGCAGTGTATACCCAGAGGGGCGAAGACAGTGAAGAAAAAAAAAACAAGGGTGGGGGGTAGTTTGTACAAATTGTCTGCGAACATTATCATTTGAAAAAAAAAAACTTTCTCATATCTCGTATACTGGTCCTTGCTGAAGGAAATTTGGCGCCAGGATTCTAACCACATGTCGATACTAATAGCCAAAATCACTGCAATCTGGAAGCTGATTCTGAAATATAGTTTTTGTTTCCCGGCTATGTTTCAACACATGGTGACCACATGAGGTGTCTCACGAAAACAATGCTTTAGACCAGTAAGCCCTGTGTAACTCACGAACATACTAATTAAGACTATTTTAAAATTTGAGACCAAAACAGTCATGTGGGGGCCACGGGCCGCAAGCGAGAGGGTCGCGGGCCGCGTGTTTGAGACCCCTGCCTTAAAGGAACGCACCATCATAACAAATCATGTTCGTCGCATTACCTCACTTGTTTGTTTGCTTGTTTTTTAGAACTACGCTTCCTTTAGTCCATATCACCACAACCGTTCAGCACTACCAAGGCTACGGGATGTAAGCAAGCTACACGCTTGCGCAACAAAACATAGTTCCAGCTGTAATTATCTTCCAAGTGGCAGAGTTGTGACAATCGCGCTTGTCTGGTACGTGCTACGGCACATTCATGCCTGATATGTTTATTCTTCTTAGCATTGATGTCGTATGCCTTTAACTGATGTATCCGTAACTGCCGGTAACTGCGGTTACAAATGAACATGGCAGCGCCTATGCAGACGCGACCACCCGGCTTCGATCCGAACTTGCGCTTGTTCTTCGCCCACTGCGCTGGCCGCAACAAATAAATGGTGAAATCAGCCACCGCTTCGTGCCAACTCACACTTAGGACAAAGCATCAGGTACATTTTGTCGTTATTTGCGAGATAAAGTGTTTGTTAAGCCCCGCCTGCTAAGCCTAACGTACCAAGAATTTGATAATTATTCTTAGCATTAACGCAATATAGTCACGAATACATTGCTGCAGAAGTATCAGCGTATTAATCTAAACCAAATACAAGCGTTAGCTTGTAACTTACGGTTCCCACAGCACGCGATGACGACTTGATAAAGTCGAAGCTGAGGGCACCAGCTGCAAAGGGTGTAGTCATTTTTTTTTCTCTCGGCAATGCCGTCTGTGTTGTGTAGTGACTTTCAGTTTTGGTTTGCACTGTACGCATGCCGCTTGCCAGGGGGCGCCGCTCTGACATGCGTGTTCTGTTCCGCGCCGCTAGGCGCATTCTGGCGTCTTGTAAATAAATCAGTTGTGAGACGAGCATCCGTCTCGAGTAGACGTTCTTCTTCGGCGCTCCGCGCCACCCCTGTTGTGCCGTGGCTAGCCGGCGTCCCCGCCGGCCGCGTCGGTCCCGCGTGCCGTTCTTCGTGCCCGGTCTTCTGCTTCGTCGGAGCCGCTAGCGACGACACAACAAAATGGCGACGAGGACTTATAAGAACCGCATTTTATTATCTACGCTCGTCTTTCTTCTGCTTCAACCTGCTCGTCTTCGTCTTCGCCACTAGGCCTACTCGCCTTTGTACTACCTCTGCTTCGCAGCCTGAACGCGACGTCGCGTCGCTTGTTTCCTGCATTCATTGCCAAGCTTCCGCTGCTTTTTCTTCCACTGAAGAGACTTCCACTGGCGTCATTTACTAGTTTCCGGCCCTTCACTGCTTCTTCTGATGGCGTCTCCCATTCCCCCGCCTTTGTTTCTTTCTTCGCCCGGGGGATCCTCCAATCCCGTGGGCTGATTGGAAATTAATTTTTCAGGCTTACGCCGACGCTGCCGGGGAGGACGCCGTCAAGCCCGAGCGTCGCAAGGCCGTTCTTCTTAACGCATTAGGACACGCCGGACTAAAACTTTTTTATACTCTCCATGCCGCCAACGCGTCTGCGTCTACGCCGTCTGCGTCCACGCCGGCGTTGGATGTGTTTCAAGCCGCGCTCGCTCTTTTCGACGAGCATTTCAAAGACGCCTCGTGCGACTATCTCGCACGCGCGAAGTTTCAAGAAAGGCGACAACTGCCGGGCGAACCAGTCGCCGATTTCATTGCAAGTTTGAGATCCCTCGCCGCGTCATGCGGATTCGGCGCGCTCGAGGACGACATGATACGCCACCAACTCTTCACTGGCGTGACCTCACAAAACGTCCGCTGCCGACTTCTTCAAAAAGGCTCCTCCATTTCATTGTCCGAAGCCCTCTCAATAGCGCGAGAGGATGAACTCATTCGCTCCCAGTTGGAGCAATTCGGGCCGCACTCGGTGCAGCAGCTTTCCGCTCCGGGGGCCCAAGGCAGCGGTTCTTTGTTTCATGGGACGCGCCAACATGGCGGCTCGTTTTTATCGTCTCGTCGCGGCGGTCAACATGAACGCCCGCCTGCACAGTCTTTCCGTGGCGGTCAACATGGCGGCCCCTCTGCATCGCGGGGGGCGAGGAAGCCGTCAAAATGGCGACCCCAGGCCACCGAATTCATTCTCTCCGGGTCAGGATCGAGCTTTCAGCTCGCGTCCGCACATTTCTTCACAAACTTCAACCGCACATTGTTTCCGTTGCGGATCGTCTCGGCATTTGGCCAATTTTGTGCAGTGTCCTGCGAGAAACCGCACTTGTCTTGCATGCGGAAAAATCGGACATCATCAGTCCGTATGCAATTCTTGTCGTGCACATTTTCTTCAACCAGTTTCTTCACCTGCTCCTTCGAGCACTGAGCAGACCAGCACGGTCACTGTTCTAAATGTGGATGGCTTCCACACAATGTCCGAGCCATGCGTCACAGCTTCAGTGGGCGATGTCCCCTTGTCTTTTCTCGTAGACACAGGTTCTTCAGCTTCTTTGCTTAGTGTCGAAGATTTTTCCACTCATTATCCAGGCCTTCGCTTAGCGAAGTCAACGTTCCGTCTTCAGAATTATTCTCGGCACCCCATTACTAATTTCGGGCAGTTCGCTGCAAATGTTTCTTTCGGTGACACCAACGCTCCGGTCTTGTCCGCGTGGTAGGTCACTTCTTGGCCGTGACGCTATTCGAGCTTTGGGCATTAACATCTGCGGTGCCACGATGTCCTGCATTCCTGCGAAACCCGGTCCTACTTTGGCCGCATCTACAGTGACTGTTCGTCCTGCTTCCGTTCCGGCATCTACGACTTCCCCTGCAGTTCCCTCCTTTTGTGTGTGCTCCGGCTGCACCTTCTTCTACAGCGTCTGCAAATTTTTCGCGTTCTTCACCTGTGCGTGTGCCTCCGACGGGTTCTCCTGGTGTGTTCCCCGTGCGTGCTTCACCTGGTGTGTGCCCATTTGCGTGCTAAAGTGCGCCGCATTCCTCTTCTGCCGCGTGAGCAAGTATCTGCAGAACTGTCCCGTCTTCAAGCCAGCGGAATCATCGAGCCTGTCTCTGCTTCCGACTGGATTTCTTCTTCGGACACTCACACTTCTTCGCCAAGGGGTGGGGATTTTCCAGTTGGTGTAGCTGGTGAATCTACACCACGTGACGTTCACACTGAACCTTCGCAAGCGGCTGAGGCCGTAGAACCGGTCGTGGGTCCGACAAGTATCGCTGCAGCTGAGACTGCGATCCCAGGTGATAAGGCCGTGAGTTCAAGTGCTCGGTCAGAGCCATCACCTTCTTCTGCACAAAGGACGCCGCTCCAGAAGGAAGCGCAAAAAGCCGAGGCGCTTTGTGGATTTTGTTACATAAAGTGTTTAAATGTCTCATTCTTACAAGTACTCCTTGTACTTTATGTAATTCATTAGTACCATTCTTGAGTGCTCAAAGATGTTCATTCTTGCAAGTATTTCTTGTACTTTGTATAATTCAATATTAGCATTCTTGAGTGCTTGAATATGTTCATTCCTACGAGCAATATTTCTTGTACTTGTGTAATTCATTAGTACCTCTCTTGGAACCTAAGCTCTGTGGTTGCATAAGGAACTTCTTTCGAGGGGGGGATGATGTTGTGTAGTGACTTTCGGTTTGGGTTTGCACTGTACGCATGCCGCATGCCAGGGGGCACCGCACTGACATACTTGTTCTGTTCCGCGCCACTAGGCGCATTCTGGCGTCTTCTAAATAAATCAGTTGTGTGACGACACGGTCGCCTGGATCATCGGTGCGCGCGACTGTGTTGCTCTGGCCGTCCCATTCGGTGCGCGCCCCATAGAAAAAATGTAATTGCGGTAGTCCCGCCGCGCGCCGCGCCGTGGCGCTCTTCTCCCACACCCTTGCCGACGATGCCGCGCTGGCCGCGCCATAGACAGCCACAGACGTGCTCAGAGAAATGGGCATAGGCATGGGCACGAGGGGGGACAGAGGAGGCAGTTGCCTCCCCCCCCGCCCCCCAAGTTGCCTAAGAGTGGGGGGGACAAATTCGGTCCTATACATTGACTTCATAGGGGAGGGGGGCGCTGCAAGAACCTCCGCCCCCCCCCCCCCCCCCCTGAAGGGGGAACCCTGCGCATGCTTATGGAAATAGGCATTGGAAATCGCGCGCGTGGTGACTGGAATCATGGCAAGCTGTTATGTTTTCTTAATCGGGCTTTACACGGTGAGTGTTCACATTACGATCCAGACTTTGTGTGATGCGGCGCGTTCGTATGCCGTGACAGATGTATGGGGCCGGGTATGTGATTTGTCTTGCTTCTCATTCTTTGTCTTGGCGCTCGTTTCTGCCACGGTCGCCTGTATCAACGCGTTCCATGCTTCTTCTTTTTTAAAGGAAATGCATTTCGTCGTCGTCGACACTGCACAGCTATGTTTTGCGGTCAAGCGCTGTCTTAAGAGCATCACGTTGCTGGAAAACTAAATTGCTGTAATGATAATGCTGTAGTCGTTTTCCCCTTGCCGATGGTAGGGAAGATTTTATTGTGGGCACGTTTCCTTGCATTGTGAAATTTCCACGTTACTCCAGCGATGCGAATGCGACGTTCTTATGAAGGCGAAAGGCTTTGATGCCTCATGCTCACGTCCGTCCGTCCCTCCGCACGTGCCCTGGCACGGTGCCAGGTGGCCGCCGGGGCGCGCGAACGAACGCCGGTCGCGTCGGACTCCACAGCGCTCGCGCTTTGCTTGCGTAGCGTCGCTGTAGCCAACGTGTCCAAAAATTGGACACTTCGTACATTTCGAAGTGGGTTCGGCGAAAGCTTGTAGCCATTCGACTGACTATGACATGTTTTTTTTTCTTTTTACCCTCTCAGTGGGATGGCACACAAACGGAATGTGTGCGTGTTTTTTTTTAGGGGCGAAGCTCCTTATCCCGTGGGTCGTGCGTCCCATGTTTGTTGTAGTAGCCACCTTCTGATGACGATGACGA
This sequence comes from Rhipicephalus appendiculatus, assembly GCA_030522465.1. Lineage (NCBI taxonomy): Eukaryota > Metazoa > Arthropoda > Arachnida > Ixodida > Ixodidae > Rhipicephalus > Rhipicephalus appendiculatus. The sequence continues at coordinate 13,292 of JALIZH010017018.1, read as the reverse complement.
TCGCGATGCCATACAATACGTCAGCGTGCCATACAGCACATCAGCGTCATAACGATGACGCTGATGACGATCGCGATGCCACCACATGGAATGTACCCACTATGCGTCATAACGATGACGCTGATGACGATGACGATCGCGATGCCATACAACACATGGCATCGCGATATGGTCTCACATGCATATCGTTTGACCACATGCAAGCAACCACCATCACGTCTTTGATGATGTACCTCCGATGCTTCGCCCACTCATCATCATTCACTCCGCGGATATTTTTTTTATTTTTTACAGCGAATCGCAGCGAAAATAATCTTCCTCCGTTCGCATGCGTTTGTATTTTCTCGCGCTTTGCACAACGCGCAAACGCCATCTGCGTTCCAGCACTTAAACTGACGGACCCTTTGTAAATTCCAAAATCTGTTCCGCGAACGTCTGTGTGCATTGAGACGGCGTCGGTAAGAATGGAACGCGATGCGTGCGTCTCCCTTCTTGCATGATTGGACAAGTTGGCCACAGGGCCTCTGCGCGAGCGCTGTAGAGTCCGACGCGACCGGCGTCCGTTTGCGCATCCCGGCGGCCACCTGGCTCCGTGCCAGGGCTCGGACGGACGGACGGACATGAACGGACGGACGTGGTCGGATGGACACACGGACGCGGTCGGACAGGCGGACACGGTCGGACGGAAGGGTGGACGGGCGGATGGACACGGTCGGACGGACGGACACAGCCGGACGGACGCCGGACCGACGGACGGACACACGGACGGATGGATGGACGGGCGGATGGACAGGCGGACACGGTCGGACGGTCCGTCCCGCCTTCCGGCGTCCCACACCACCAGAGCGCATGCGTGTCTCCTCCCCCCCCCTCTCTCTCTCTCCTCTCCTACGCTCACCTCCTTTCTCTCCTCTAGGAATCCTCCGCTCCACGGAGCGGCCCCCGTGTCCCACACCCGACAGCAAATGCGTGTCCCTTCCCCCATATCTCTCCTCTCCTACGCTCACCCCCTTTCTCTACTCTACGGAGCGGCGCCCATGTCCCACAGCGCATGCGCGTCGTCTCCCCCCTCTCTCCAACGCTCACCCCCTTTATCTGCTGTAGGAATCCTCTACTCTACGGAGCGGCGCCCGCGTCCGACATCCGCCCAGCGCATGCGCGTCCTCTCCCCCCTCTCTCCTACGCTCAACCCCTTTCTCCACTCTAGTAATCCTCTACTCTACGGAGCGGCTACCGCGTCCCACACCCCCACAGCGCATACGCGTCCCCCCCTCTCTCTCCTCTCCTAAGGTTTCCCCGTTCTCTCCTCTAGGAATCCTCTACGGAGCGGCGCGCGACAGGTGGTGCGACAATTGCATACTCCGCTGGGGGGCACCACGGTAGTTCCGCGGTATAAAAATGACGGAGCGCGCCTCACTCTCTCTCCTGTGCAGCGCCGCGATGAACGCCCGGGCCGCTGCCGCGAAACGAGAGCGGCGACGTTTCTCCCGCTCAAGCTAACCATCTTCCCGCTGCTTCGCATCCACACATAGTTCCCTTTAGCGGGAGATGGGGAAGTTTTTTTCCTAACGCTGTCGCCTTTAAATTACCAGTGCAAACGCCACCGATGTTAGTTTCTCTTAACGATCTCGCTTTTAAATTACCAATTTCTGTTCTCGCCGATCGTGAGTAGATATAAATGGTGAAACTGCCGTGGCGCATACCTTCATTCCTCGGCCCGTGGTATACGGGTATGAGCTACACATGTCTGCAGAAAGGAATTTGATGATGTACGCGACGGGATTTTTAAATGCGAAGCATTTCTTAGCGAACTTCGGCGACTTTGAGCGTATCTATCTATCTATCTATCTATCTAGCCGCCTACGACTTTGTGCTCTCCTGGCCGTATCGTTAATGGGATTTATACCAAAATTGCTATGGCATAACATGACTGCATGACAATCATGAATGACTGGTCATATCATGAAAATCATGACTAACTTGTCATGAAAAGTATGATTTACACGCCATGGCCATAGTGCTCCTGAGGCCGTTTCCTTAACTTGATATATCCAAAAATTGGTACGATGACACATTTTTGCATTACTAACATAAATGACAGGTGATAATATGAAAATCATGACCTGCATGTCATCTACAACATGATTTACATGCCATGCTCATGGCGCGCTGACGGCTGTTTTGCTATCTTGATATACACCAAATTTGGTATTGAGAGACGTGACTCTATGACGAGCTCTGATAACAAGTGATAATATGGAAATCATGACATGTCATGTGCAACATGACTTGCATGCCCCGCTCGTGACACTCTCGTGGCCGTTTCGCTAGCTTGATATACACCAAATTTTGTATTGAGTGACGTGATTGTATGACGTGCACAAATGACAAGTGGTAATATAAAAATCATGATATGTCATGTGCAACATGACTTGCATACCTACGCTCATGACACTATCGTGGCCGTCTCGCTAGCTTGATATACACCAAATTTGGTATTCAGTGACGTGATTGTATGACGTGCACAAATGACAAGTGGTAATATAAAAATCATGATATGTCATGTGCAACATGACTTGCATACCTACGCTCATGACACTATCGTGGCCGTCTCGCTAGCTTGATATACACCAAATTTACACCTGGCACGGATATACACCTGGCACGGCGCCCACCTGGCACCGTGCCAGGTGGGCACCGGGGCGCGCTAACGGACCCCGGTAGCGTTGGACTCTACAGCGCTCGCGCTTTGCTTGCGTAGCGTCGCTGTGCCCGGCGTCTCCAATCATGCAAGGAGGGAGACGCGCGCATCACGTTCCATTCTTAGCGACCCCGTCTCAGTGGGCACAGGCGTTCGAGGAACACACTTTGGAATTGACAAAGTGTCCGTCAATTTAAACTCTGGAACGCGGATGGCGTCTGCACGATGCGCAAAGCGCGAGAATACGAACGCATGCGAAACGGAGGCAGATTGGTCTCGCGTCTCGCTGCGATTCGAGGTAAAAAAAATAAGCGAACATAAATGGCAGGTGGTAACGTGAAAATCTTGGCATGCATGCCATCTACAATGTCATTTACATGCCACGCTGATGGTGCGCTTGCGACAAGTTCGCTAGCTTGATATATACGCCAAAATTTGTATTGCGTGACGTGACTGTCTGATCAACACAGATGACAGGTCCTAACGTGTAAATAATGACATGCATATTATATACAAAATGATTTGCTTCTTGCTGGCTGCTTCGCATTACATCGATTTCCACAGTGCGTGGGATCTGCCGGTTTTTTACGTTATTCAAGTCACGACCAGCCAGACGTATTCGTCAAATCCTCTTACCCTGCCATACTAACTTTGGTCGACATCAAGTTGAGGAGGTGATCACGAGAGCATCAAGACGTAGGCGGCTAGATAGATAGATAGATAGATAGATAGATAGATAGATAGATAGATAGATAGATAGATAGATAGATAGATAGATAGATAGATACTACAGAAGCGCTCAGTGTTGGCGTTCGTTATTGTCATCATGCAGTGATTCATCAACCCAGACTGCGACACCACCCCTCGCCAACCAATGTCACTGCGACAGGGAGACATTGTGAGAGATATGAGACACGTTTGTACAGTCTAATACATTAGGATCGGTAGCGCAGTGTGTAAAACGTCCCACTCCTATCGCTGCTAACGGAGATGTCGTGGGTTCAACTTCCCACAAATCAACGAAATTTATTCTTCTTGTTTTTCTTTGTCATCTCTTCGTGTGCATTTTACTGACGTCACATCCGTGACGAAAATAATGTCAGTTAAGTCTTCAGGGCCCCCCTGCATAAAACACGTACAGTCTTGGTAATAAAAGAGACTAGTTATCAATTCTGGTGACCATTTATTTGTGAAAATGTTGTATCGTCCTACTTATCACCAGTTGGCCAAGACAACATTTTGCAACCTACTTGACGCAATGGTGTTAACTGCATCACAGAAAAGGAGTAAAGTATGGACAAAATGGACGAACTTGAGGGATATATATAAAATGAATCGCAAATACCGCATACAGACAAAAATGCGGCGAGAAAAATGTAAAGGTTCCCAAAACGCGCTGAACATTTCGCATAGCAACGAATTGGCGATGTTAAAATCAATGAAAAAAATTATGACGCGGCTCGAGGGTATGCGAGCCGAGCACCTTCCAACTCCGCCCCTGAGGAAGCTGTTCTCGTCCCTTACGACTATGCGGCCATCCTAAACCATAATAGAGCACTTAGGAAAACTTATTTCCTACGACACCGAACACTAAATACAGAGGAATCGGTCAGATGGAGGCAAATTCTAACCGAAACGTTTCCAAATTTGCTCACCCTCAGTAAAATGCTTCTCTCGGCATAGTCTATTCACTTCCCATGGTGCTAAGCTAAGGCTACCCTATTCCACGTTACATAGGGAATGTAAGGCATTAAGCCTTAGCACCAATACAAAATTCCACAGCGGAGCGATGGGAAGAGCTGCTGGCCAGCGAGAACCTGCCATGTAAGCTCAGTCTGATTGACCGGGCCCGCAGAGCGGCTGCTGCAAGCGGAGCCATCGACTGAGCACCCCCCCCCCCCCCCCCCCCACCTCAAGCTAAAAACCTCCGAGAACCCGGAGCTTCTCCGCAGAAAATGGCCAGCGACTAAATCAGTTTTCACCACCGCCACCTCCTTTGAGCTTCTGCGCCTTCGTTTCAGACACTGCTGCAGAGTTAGCGGAGTGGCTTCGGGTGCCCACTGTGCGGCCACGCTCACTGAGACGGTGACCTCATTAGCTATTGTTCGGAGGTTCGAAGGTGCTGACGTCGTACAAGTGCAGGAAGGGAACTCCGTCTTTTTCAAAGTTTTCTTCCTGGCAGATTTCTGTGCTCTCATTTCCTAAGGTTCTAACGTCGAGTTACTGCTGCGTCAAAGAAAGATTTTCCGAGGTGGCTGGTACATTTTTTCGTCTTTAAAACAGCGAATACTATCTGCAGTGCGTGTAATGGTCATGTATCTGTTTGACAGCCATAGCAACTGTAGATGCACACTGGTTACCCTAACATCAATGCAGCAAATTACCTTTAAGCCTGAGTTTTCTATTGACCCAATCGTCATGCATACAACAAAGCAGGAAATATATTTTCCCGAGACAGGAAACACAGAGCACAAGAATACGCAGTCTAAGAAGAGGAGAACAGCTTTTTGAAGACACCGAAATACCTCATTTAATTCCTTGAGTTAAAAAACTGCTGTTAAGCCCAACGTACGCCATCTTGTTGTTATTCACCTAGTCATCGTGTGGCTAATGTGGCCATCATGTATGTCGTCTGTACGGAACGCACGCAGCAATACTTAACGACTTGAAGAATAGGTTGAGCATTCACCATATTTAAAACTGAGCACTTTCCTACTACCAACTACGCGTCAGAGGATCACGAGGATCACGCGAATGACGGCCGCTGCTTAGGTTGAACATGATGAGGCATCAGTACGCACCCTGGAGCACGATATTTTGCGTAAGTTGTTTCGTGCTAATCACTTCTTTCTTAAACACTACTATGACGCGAAGAACGGGATTTGCAGCCTGTTGCACTGCGCTAAGTGTTTTCTTTCGCCCATTGTAGGAAGCCTGCGCGTGTACCCGCGAAGTGCCCGTTGCTACAGTTCAGCTGACTGCTCGGAAACCGACGGACCGTCACGCATCAACACGGACTTTGCTGCCTCGTGTCTTGGTCCCATATCGCCTTGCGTCGTGGGAGCCACCGCTGTGCGATCTCGCGCAGGTGATTCCGGGACACATCGCAGTGCCAACCAGTGAACTATGAAAGGCCTCAGCAGCAAGCAGCATACGGGATTTGCAGCCTGTTGCACTGCGCAAAGTGTTTTCTCTCGCCCATTGTAGGTGAGTCTTGAGCGTTTAGGCGCATTTTTTAGATGTGAAGCATCTTATGGCGAAGCTTAATCCGGTGGTGGTGTGCGGCGTGGCCTCCCTTACTGCGCATGCGCAGACCCTTTAAAAAAATAAAAATAAAAAAAACCTCCTCTCCCCCCTCTCTCTCCTCTAGGCATCCCTCCCCGCCGCAACCACAGCCTCACTGCGCATGCGCCTCCCCTCCTCTCTTTCCTCCTATGCTCCCCCCTCTCTCCTCTGGGCATCCCTGCCTGGGCTCCCACTGCGCATGCGCGTCCCCCCCCTCTCTCACCCCTCCTACGCTCCCCCCTCTCTCCTCTAGGCATCCCTGCCCACAGCGTCTACACCCCACTGCGCATGCGCGTCCCCCCCCCTCTCTCTCTCTCCTCTCCTACGCTCCCCCCCTCTCTCGCCTCGTGACGCCGACGCAGGCAGCGTCTGCTAGCGAGTTTCTTGGTTGAAAAAACCGACTGCTCGCGCTGCACAACCGTTCACTGTGCATCCCGTATATATGGCAATGGACTAGACCTCCAAAGTGGTGCCGGTGGGAGATTTCTCCTATGCGTTGTTGAACAATAAAAATTCGCAGCGTGCGCGTTAACTAAAAGCGCACTGCGGGTCTCTGTGTCCAGTCGGAGTCTTCTGTCTCTCATTGCCCATTAGCAGCGATTGGCATGTTCCAGTAGGAAACACCGCTCAATCACTGCGTGCTTTGAGCCTCCTCAGTTTTCTCTCCTGCGCAACGCTGCGATAGCGCCAGCGTCAACGCCACCACCAGTGTAAGCGTTAGCGCCCGCTGCTTCACATCTACACATGGTTCCCTTTAGCGGGAGATGGTGTAATTTTTTTTGCAATTTAACCAGGCTGCAAACCCCCAATTGATACAGTGCATGATTTTTGAGAAGAAATGGGTATTGATTTATGTTCCTATCGCGCCAGGATCGGCTGTTTTGTTCCGCATAGCAGAAATACTACGTCGTGTTCACCCGTGCGGCTGCGGCCACCATCTGCGTTTGGGTCATGCAGTGGTGTGGGACGACTGTTTGTTGTTTTATTCTGTGTTGCACACCTGATTATATGTGCTGGGGACGTGGAAACAAACCCGGGTCCTGATAAGGTGGATCAAGTTGTGAATCTACTCAGAAAACTATCTGCTACTAACGAGAAGTATCAAAAGGATGTATCCACTAAGCTGAAGGACATTCAGTTGAACATTACAGATGTAAAAAAAAACGACTGTCACAAATGGAACAACGCCTAGAAGCAGTAGACAGTGTTCACAGAGACGTATCTGCAATGGGCCCGCTCTTGCAGGTAACTCGGGATCAGATCAAAACCATTGAAATAAAACAACTTGACCAAACCAATATTGTCGTGGATGATTTGAACAACCGTATGCGCAGAAATAATTTGATATTCAAAGGAATTCTTGAGGAAAAAACTGAAAAATGGACTGACACAGAAAAACTAATCACAGAATTCCTAACAAAATCCTTCGGTATTCAGCCTAGCGTAATTGAACGTGCTCACAGACTCGGGCAAGAAAAGCCGGGTTACAATCGCCCCATAATAGTAAAATTTCTGAACTTTAAGGATAAAAGTCACATTTTAAAAAAACGCCTTCAAACTCAAAGACACTGCATCTGCCCGGGTATGGGTAGAAGATTTCTCGCCTCATCTGCGTCATATCAGAAATAAACTTCGTGATTTCTCTCGGGCTAACCGCCAACCCAATGAGAAATTCAAGCTGGTTTTTGATAAGCTAATTCTTGCTAATAAGCACTATACCTTCGATTCCTCAGCAAACAGAGTGGTAGTGCTCCCAGATTTCCGTCCTTCTGAGACAAACAAAGACGTGATAAAATCCATCCCAATCGTACCTTGTCAATCATAGTATCAAATTTTCGAAGTCTTTTAAACAAACAAGATCACCTGCACACTTATATTGAATGCTGTTCCGCGGATGTAGTCCTTGGTACCGAGACTTGGCTGTGCGCTGATGTAACTGACAGTGAAATATCACTATCAAAAAGTTTTTCTTTATTTAGAAAATACAGAGTTACATCACGAGGTGGTGGCGTAATTATTGCTGTAGATAAGAAGTTCAGTGCGCATGTCGTCGACACTTTGTGTGACGCGGAAATATTGTGGATCGCGCTGTAGTTATCGTCTTCTGTAACTTGCGTTGTCGGAGTTTGCTATCGGCCACCCAGTTCTACCAATTTTGTTGAAATATTTCACGATTCGTTAAACGTTATTCAAACAAAATATCCGTCATCCGAAATTATGGTTGCAGGTGATTTAACTATCCTGGAATCGACTGGCTGAAATGCAAGCCTACCGATGGCACAAGAAAGCATGAATGCTGGCAGTTCCTTGATGTTATTTCCTTGTTTAGTTTAAGCCAGATGGTAACATGTCCCACGCGTGGTGTTTCACTGTTAGATATTGTGCTGACTACAGACCCACAAAGCATGGTAATACGTGTTCTTGACTGCATGAGTGACCACAACGTTGTCCACTGCGAGTACACCATAAAATGTAAAAAACCTTGCAGAACGAAGAAAACAATATACGACTACAACAGGGCCAATGTACACGGACTAAATACCGACCTACTAACATTTTCTGAGCAGTTTTTTATGTCATTTTTTGATCGTGATACAAACGAAATTGGCGGATTCTTGAAATTAGGCTACATGAACTTCAAGAAAAACATATCTCAAAGATTACCATCACATCTTCAAACAGAAATACGTGGTTTACAAAACAAGTGAAGCGTTCCATAAATAAGAAAAAAAGAAAGTACTTAAAGGCAAAACGTTCCAATGCGGCCCACGACTGGGAATGCTATCGCGAACAGTCAAGACTGTGCAAAACGGAAATCGACGCAGCGAAGGGGAAGTTTTACAACTACGACTTATCACAACTTCTGAAAAGCAATGCAAAAAATTTTGGGAAATAGTGAACCCGAAATCGTCATCCTCGTCCGTTGTGTCAATAACAAAGAACGGTGAGCCACTTTTGCAGTCCGATGTTGCAGACGAATTAAACAACTATTTTTGTACGGTATTTACGTCAGAAGAACCAATACCACCGAATCTCAAGTTCATCAAAGTAAACACTTCCATGAATGACCTCATAATCACTCGGGAAGGTGTAGAGGCTGCTATAGATCGCATTCCAGTTAATTCGGCACCCGGACCAGATAACATCTGCGCAAAAATGCTGAAACTAGCGAAACCAGTTATATCACCCATTTTAGTTGCCGTTTTTCAGCAATCGGTAGATGCAGGATGCGTCCCTGACGCCTGGAGAACTGCGCGCGTGGTTCCCATTTTTAAATCCGGTGATCCATCCTTAGTCTCTAACTACAGGCCTATTTCACTAACGAGCATATGCGGTAAGCTACTAGAGCACATCATATCATCCATCATAATGACATTTCTAACAGAACAAAACTTCTTTTCCAGCAGTCAGCATGGTTTCCTTCGTGGTTGTTCGTGTGAAACCCAACTGTTTGAATTGGTAACTGACTTACAGGAAGTCATTCATGGTGGTTTTAAAATTGATGCTGTACTTATCGATTTTGCAAAAGCATTTGACAAGGTTCCACCCATCCGCTTGATAATGAAATTAATGAATCTGAGCCTAAACAGCAAAATCATAAAATGGATAAATAATTTTTGACACCCCGCAGCCAATCAGTTTATGTGAACGGGAACACATCTTCACGTTCACTTGTAAAGTCTGGTGTTCCCCAGGGATCGGTCCTGGGACCAATTTTGTTTCTGATTTATATCAACGACATTGGACAAGGATTATCATCTACAATCAGGTTATATGCAGACGACTGCATCATCTACCGACGAATTAACAACACCCAAGCTAACGAGTCATTACAGTCGGATCTCGATAAACTCGCATTTTGGTGTCACCAGTGGCAAATGCAAATTAACACTTCTAAAACTAAGGCCATGACATTCACAAAAGCTCATAAAACCGAACTAAGCCATTATGTCATTCAAGGTGTCCCCATTGAAAAATTATCCACATTTAAGTATCTCGGAGTTCATTTATCATGTGACCTATCTTGGAATTAGCACATCAATATCATAACTAGTAAGGCGTCAAAAACACTTGGCTTCATTAAAAGAAACCTTTACTTGGCGAACTCTGCCACTAAATTGTTAGCATACACTACACTTGTCCGTTCAAAGATAGAATGTGCATCCGTCATCTGGAACCCACATCAATCATATCTGATCGATCAACTGGAATTGATACAAAATAAAGCGGCAAGATTTATCACCAAGAAATATTCACACAGCTATAGCATTACAGATATTAAACACTAACTTTCATTGCCCCTTCTTCATAAACGCAGACTGTTAGCACTGTTATCGCATTTTCATACATTTTATCATAGTAAATCCTGGTTTCGTGAAGGTCACATTAACATACCTCATAATATTTCCCAACGTTTCGATCACCCATTCAAAGTACATCCTTTCTTTGCACGCACAAATATGTATCAAAACTCACCATTACTTCTAGCCATACATCACTGGAACAAACTGCCGAGGGACATCGCTTCAGTCATTGATCATGCTGCTTTTCTTAACAACTTGAAGATTTTCTTGGGTATATGACTTGCCTATTTATGTGTGAGTGTGTGTACGTGCATGTATGTATGTATTACCTTTTTTTTCTCTTTTGTTTACTCTTTTTCCAGTGTAAATTTATATTTCTTTTTTTATGTCAATTTTCATAATATATTTTTTCTCACTGTAGCGGCATTCCCCTTGAATGATTCATATATTCCTTTTTTTTTCATGTCAATTTTCATTATATTTTATTTCCGCGGCGGTCGCATTTCGATGGAGGCGAAATGGTAGAGGCCCGTGTGCTGTGCGATGTCAGCGCACGTTAAAGAACACCAGATGGTCGAAATTCCCGGAGCCCTCCACTACGGCGTCTCTCATAATCAAATCGTGGTTTTGGGACGTAAATCCCCAGATATTATTATTATTATTATATTTTATTTCTCACTGTATTAGTGTTCCCCTTATTGAACATTCCATTCGTATGTTACCAATGTTTTTTTTCTCCTCTTGTTCATGGAACTGTATTTTAGTTTGTTTACCATTTTTATTGTATAATAACAATGTTTTTTTTTTGCAAGATTTTTGTACAAGTGACTAAAACCCCCTATGTAATGCCCGAATGGGCCTTTAGGGTATATATGAATAAAAATCTGTTTCACCTGTCCACGAGAAGAAGCGCCGCAGTGCCAGCCGCGCAGTTTTGATTGTCTCAGTAAAATAAAATGTTGGAAATTGCGGTTTTCTTTGGCACTTCTGGAAAGAAACACATATGTACGAAACATAACACGCAGAGCGTAAGCAGCCCACTTGTGTGTTTAGGACGAGTTTCCATTTTTGCTGATCGAATTCTGCTGCGACGAGCCTTCATTTAAATTTTGTCATGGAAAGTTTCGGTCTGCCGTAACACAAAATAAACATTTCCAGCACGCGCGATGCGCTGTTTGGATGTCATCTGTATCGGGATCTAACGTTGCCATCATTAACAGGACAAATTACGCCTGTTTGCTGGCATTTCAGCAAAACGATATGCCATCAATTGTGACTTCCTGAAACTTCTTTGTGTAAACAAACGCGCTTAAGTTCATAATGGAGAAGTTAATATGTTTTTGTTATTAAACATTTCAATGTAACATTAGATGCGGCAGAATATTTCCGCCTTGACGTAGATTACGCGTGTGAAGGTGACAGGAACCTAAATGTGATAACATATCTTTTTAAAATGTGTACAGTTTCAGAAAAACGTCATGTACACATAGAGGTGCAGAGAACAACACGTGGTGTTTTCAGACACCACGTGGACAGCACTGCATACATTTTCTGCCTCACGGACGACTAAGAAAATTTCTGACGCAATGCAGAATCAAATTGGCTTGATAACTTACTATTGTTCCTCATAATTTGTTTTTTACGTAAAACGATTAATTTATTCAATAAAAATCATACACATACCGCTATTTTCTCAATACGTATTGTTAAAAAAATCCTTTTTTAAGCCTTTACGTAAGCACTGGGTAAGTCATTACTTGTAAACTGAAACACCAATGTGATGCTCTTATTTGAAAGCTACGTAGAGTGCACGCAATCACTGGTCGAAGAAAAATATCATCTATCCTTGCAACACTAGAAAAATATAGCAAAATTCAAATATCATAAATATTTGGAGTGAATACTTGTACGGGCTAGAATGGTAGTATTAAAAGCGTTAGATTTTTACAGCGAAAGCTGTTATGAGATCAAAACAAGGGCCGTTCCTGCGCCGTAGTTGTCCGCCGCCGCCGCCGGTGTCCGTAACCAACATCGCACGAAATAAGAAAAAAAGTAAATAAATAAAAAACACCTATGGCAGAATGGGAATCGAACCCGGGTCTTCTGCGTGGCAACCCAGCACTCCACCACTGAGCTACGCTGCTTTTTTAAAGACGATAGCCTTTCTTGGGATACCTAAACGGAGAAATTTCGGTCTGTCTGTCTGTCTGTCTGTCTGTTTCTCTGTTTGTCGGCACGTCGCACGATTAAGCTAGCTGGCCAAAGTTTAACCCCTGCCTTACGACCTCCAATCTTGACCGAAAGGCATGTGTTCATACGGGTGAGCGTGGGCAATTAAAAATCAAATATTACGCATACCTGAGACACAACATCAATACCTTAGTACCATTCGCAGTGCTCCTTTAAAAACAAAATCTATAGATACGTATTTATAAAGATCCTAGTGTTTATTACGCGGCGCTGAAAATGCGCCGCTGTGTACAAAACAAGTCTCCGCCCAGTGATTGAACTTCGACGCTGTGGTGCTGCCACCTGGCAGCAGCATAGTTCAACACAAGCCGATGTTCCCCGGTAGCGCTGTAGATGGCGTCCTCCTCGGTTTTATCAATGCCAGCCAGATGCGGCTGATTCATCGTAGAAGAGCGCTGTCTCAGGCAAGGCAAAACATATATGGCCGCTTGATGAAATACGACCCACTCTACAAGACATGATCAGAAAACGCGGAGAAAAGACCGACGACCAAATTTCAGCGGAGAAACGCCGGCGTCCGTCTAAGCGTGCCCGGAAAACGTCCGAAAAACGAGCCCAGCGGCTAGCCCAACTATTAAATTGTGGTACTCATGCCGCTCATGCAGTGCAGTCGGCACAAGACTATCGTCTTTCGACGACATTTGCAGCGAAGCACGCAGATACGCGGCCAATTTTTTTTCTTTCATGGTATTTATTACAGATGTGCGTAATATGCATCCCTCCCAGCGAACAAAATAGTCAAGGGCGCCTCT
>JALIZH010017016.1:0-46347 GCA_030522465.1 Rhipicephalus appendiculatus | reverse complement strand
TGATCGTCAAATTGCGGTACTTCACCTGTACGTTATCACGATCGAGCACAAACTAGCCAAGCATTCAACCGCGAGGGACCATGCTACTTAGATACCTCGCCGTTTTGGTAGAAATGTGAAAACACTTGGCACTCAACATACACTGTGCTGTGTATTGCTGGGAAGGGGGGGGCGGGGAGTTTTCCACCGGTGTAGTTCAACAAGACCGACATTATTAAACAATTTTAGTTCGCATAAGATGAAATGCTCTTAACGTGTAGACACTCTCAAAAAATCTTGTGCTAGGGGGCAACAACCCCAAAATTATATTTTTCTGCAAACACACTCTGCTGCATCATATTTCTAATGCTATCTGTGGTAACTTGTAAGAGGCAAAGTGAAGCGAGCCTCTTGCGCACCCGGGAGTAAGTTCATTCGACTACAGTGGAACGGGACGCTACTGCGACATCTCTTAGTCTTAAAACTTCTCATAAAGTGTTCTCGAATATTTATGAGCACGTTGAATGGCGAGGCCGCAAGATAAATGACAGAAATCTTCCCTCCAAACTGGTTGTTGCTCGCGCGCAACAGCGGACATATGTGCAGGTGCAAGCAGTATAGGAATACACGCTGGCATTATTTTACAACTTGCGGAGCTGTTATGTTCGAGGTTTTCCGCGTCACGGAGAAATAAGAATATCATTGTCATGAGCCTACATGCACTCTGTTCGTCCTCTTCTACTTCGCTCCGATTTGTCCAGCGTGGGAAGAAGAAGAAGAAACATAACTTTTACAAAAAAAAATTTACACCATCTTCCCAAAGGGGAACCCTGATGGAATGCGAAGCAGCAGCTTTGCGCATGGAAGCGGTGGAGAGGGTGAAGGGAGAGAGAGAGGTGACACGTACAGACATGTTTCAACGCGTACGTTAGGCGCGCGTCAGGCGGCAGTTGCGGGCGCTGCGGCGAGCGCGCGGCAGGCGAGGGAGAGAGTGACGTCAGCGCGCACTGCGAGGGGAGCGTGATGTCAACGCGCAGCTGCGGCGTGACCTACTTGGCACCGCTCCAACACCTGTGGTGAGGGGAGCGCCTTGCGGCGTGTTCGTACGGACGCACGGACGGAGGGACAGCGTTACACAGCCTAGTCAAAGAGCTGCTTCGCATCTAAAAGTCTGCGTGGCTAAATAATGGGTGGTGTCCCCCGGTACGGCCCCACTGGCTGCGGCATCTCGCCGGGAATAAAAAATCTAGGGACTTTAGCTGGGATTGGTCTAGGGTTGCTGGTTGGCTTCCTGAGTCCAGTTCAGAGATTCGTGCATTCCAAGACCACGCTGTGATTGTTTCTGTTGTGAGCCCTGATTTGACTGCTTTGTCTCGGCGGTCAGTGCTTTTTTTGTCTTATGTGAGTAAGTGTCGTTCTGTGTTTGTTACACGAAAGACAAGTACGGGTCGCGTATGTGTAGATAGCGTGTAAGCGGGATGGATGAAAGTATATGTTGGGTTGTAGGCTGCGTCAGACTGTGCAATAATTCTCATAGGCGAGAGAACGAATACAGGGAGAGAAAAAAGAGATAGCGAGGAAGAGAACGACAAATAGGGGAAAGAAAGAAAAAAGATAGAAAGTGAGAAAAGGAGTACACAGGGCCACTGAAACACACAATCACTATCCCCATACTGTCAAAAGAAGAATCGATGAAAGTTCTGCAAGTTCGGGCATACATTTTTGTAATGCGCTAAGTTAAACATGCATCTGTACCCGGTCCCAAGCCGCGACTCTTTCAGGGCCTTTCATGTGTAGTAGTACCACAGGTGTCCTATGTCGCTCAGAGCAACAACTTATTACTTGCCTATAAATAGTCATAATTTTTTTTAATGCGAAGCATTTCTTAGCGAACTTCGGCGACTTTGAGCCTATCTATCTATCTATCTATCTATCTATCTATCTATCTATCTATCTATCTATCTATCTAGCTATCTATCTCTCTAGCCGCCTACGACTTTGTGCTCTCCCGGCCGTATCGTAAATGGGATTTATACCAAATTTGGTATGGCATAACATGACTCTATGACGAACGTAAACGGCTGGTCATATCATGAAAATCACGAATAACTTGTCATGAAAAGTATGATTTACATGCCACGATCATGGTGCGTTCGCGGCCGTTTCGTTAGCTTGATATACACCAAATTTGAGATTGAGTGACGTGACTGTGTGACGAACATAAATGACAAGTGGTAATATGCAACTAATGATTGTCATGTGCGACATGACTTGCATTCCACGCTCATGGCGCGCTCGCGGCCGTTTTCTTAGCTTGAGATACACCAAATTTGGTATTGAGTTACATGACTGTATGACGAACATAAATGACACGTGGTAATATGGAAATCATGACATGTCATGATCAACATGACTTGCATGCCACGTTCATGGTGCGCTCGCGGCCGTTTCGTTAGCTTGATATATACCGAATTTGGGATTGAGTGACGTGTCTGTATGACGAACATAAATCACAAGTGGTAATATGAAAATCATGACTTGTCATGTGCGACATGACTTGCGTGCCACGCTCATGGCGCGCTCCCGGCCGTTTCGTTCGCTTGATATTGTCACGTGGTTGTGACGTCGACGAAGGCAGCAGGCGACGTGTCCAAAATGAAACTGTTTATTAGGCCGAACTTGTGGCCGGTAAACAGAAAGTAGAATTACAGCAATACACGCTAGCACTGATAGCGGCGAACAGAGCGTCGGCCGGTGATCAACTGAACATCGTTGGAGCGCGCCGGCTTTTATGCATCACGCGTCGAACATTCTAGCCTTATCACTGGTCAACGCGCAAGCTCAGGAATAATCTGGACTGGTCGCGTCTTGCGCGCAATCTTAACAAAACGATCTACAATAATCGCGAAGGTTCTACAACAATAAGGCGCGGTTTGAGCTGAGCTTTGCTGACGGTCTTTGTGGGCGAAAACCGAATACAACAAAAGTGAAAATAAGAATAGCGCGTGGCAATGCCCCCCTCTGAAAAGGCATCGTCCCGATGCTTAAAACAGAACACGGGGGGAAAATGCATGCAACAATAAATCACAACAATAAAGAAAGAAAGTACAATAATTAAGCAATAAGTGCAGTCCTCTGGTTTGCTAACGCGCGTAATACGGCTTGAGGCGCACGACATGGACGACTTCAGGTCGCGCACGGCGCCCTTGAGAGTTCGTTATGCCGTCCGGGACGACCTCGTAGTCCAGAGCACCGAGACGTCGAAGCACCTTGTACGGCCCGAAGTATCGCCGAAGGAGTTTTTCACTAAGTCCACGTCGGCGTATCGGTGTCCACACCCAAACGCGGTCGCCGGCCTGGTATGCCACGAAACGTCTTCGAAGATTGTAACGGCGGCTGTCGGTCGTCTGCTGATTCTTGATCCGCAGGCGGGCGAGCTGTCGTGCTTCTTCGGCGCGCTGTAGGTAGGCGGTCACGTCGATGTTTTCCTCGTCGGTGACGTTCGGTAACATGGCGTCGAGCGTCGTTGCCGGGCTCCGTGCGTAGACCAACTTGTGTGGCGTCATCTGCGTCGTTTCTTGCACGGCCGTGTTGTATGCGAAGGTCACGTACGGAAGGATGGCGTCCCACGTCTTGTGTTCGACGTCGACGTACATGGCCAGCATGTCGGCGATGGTCTTTATTAGACGCTCGGTCAGGCCGTTGGTCTGTGGGTGGTAGGCGGTGGTCCGGCGGTGACTTGTTTGGCTGTACCTTAGGATCGCCTGAGTTAGGTCCGTGGTAAAAGCCGTACCTCTGTCGGTAATGAGGACCTCTGGGGCGCCATGACACAGTACGATGTTTTCGACGAAGAACTTTGCTACCTCGGCGGCACTGCCCTTGGGCAGGGCCCCTGTCTCGGCGTAGCGGGTGAGGTAGTCAGTAGCTACGACGATCCACTTGTTTCCGGAATTCGACGTGGGGAACGGCCCCGGTAAGTCCATGCCGATTTGCTGGAACGGCCGGCGAGGTGGCTCGATGGGTTGCAGAAGTCCGGCCGGCCTAGTCGGTGGTGTCTTCCGTCGCTGACAATCTCGGCAAGTCCTCACGTAGTGGGTGACGTCGGCAGTAAGGCGAGGCCAGTAGTACTTTTCTTGTATCCTTGCCAGCGTACGGGGAAATCCAAGGTGTCCAGCCGTCGGGTCGTCATGCAAAGCCTGCAGAACTTCTGGTCGTAATGCCGAAGGTACTACGACGAGGGAGTCGGCCCGGAGTGGCGAGAAGTTTTTTCTTTAGGAGAAGGCCGTTGCGCATGAAAAACGACTCCAGTCCTCGTCTGAATACCTTTGGAGCCACGGTGGCTTTGCCCTCGAGGTATTCCATAAGGCCCTTGAGTTCCGTATCGGCGCGCTGTCGCTCGGCGAAGTCGTCGGCACTTATGGTTCCCAGGAAGCTGTCATCATTCTGGTCGTCCAGCGGCGGTGGGTCGACGGGGGCACGAGACAGGCAGTCGGCGTCAGAGTGTTTTCTTCCGGACTTGTAAACGACGGTAATGTCGAATTCTTGAAGTCTCGGGCTCCACCGTGCGAGGCGACCAGAAGGGTCCTTCAAGCTAGCTAGCCAACACAAGGCGTGGTGGTCGCTCACAACTTTGAAGGGCCTGCCGTAAAGGTAGGGGCGAAACTTTGATGTAGCCCAGATGATGGCAAGGCACTCCTTTTCTGTTGTGGAGTAGTTGGTCTCTGCCTTTGATAGCGACCGGCTAGCATAACTGATAACCCTTTCCAGTCCGTCCGTCCTCTGCACAAGGACGGCGCCGAGTCCTACGCTGCTCGCGTCGGTGTGCACTTCTGTTTCGGCGTGTTCGTCGAAATGCGCAAGAAACGGAAGCGTTTGCAGTCGTCGTTTTAGTTCTTGAAATGCTTCCTCCTGCGGCGTTTCCCACTTGAACTCGACGTCGGTCCTGGTGAGGTTAGTGAGAGGCTCGGCGATGCGGCCGAAGTTTTTAACGAACCGCCTGTAATCGGCACACAAGCCGAGAAATCGACGCACGGCCTTCTTGTCGGTGGGTGGCGGGAAAGCAGCGATGGCGGTTGTCTTTTGCGGGTCGGGGCGTACTCCGGATTTGCTTATCACGTGGCCCAAGAACAAAAGTTCTTCGTACGCGAAGCGGCACTTCTCTGGCTTGAGAGTGAGTCCGGACGTCTTGATTGCCTGAAGTAGAGCTTCAAGGCGCCGCAGGTGTTCATCGAAGTTCGAGGAAAACACAACGACGTCGTCCAAGTACACAAGGCAAGTCTGCCACTTCAAGCCAGCCAGTAAAGTATCCATAACGCGTTGGAAGGTCGCGGAGGCCGAGCAAAGACCAAAAGGCATGACCTTAAACTCGAAGAGGCCGTCTCGTGTTATAAAGGCAGTCTTTTCTCGGTCTCTCTCGTCGACTTCGATTTGCCAGTAGCCCGTCTTCAGGTCCATCGAGGAAAAGTACTTCGCGTTGTGGAGTCGATCCAAGGCGTCGTCTATACGTGGGAGGGGATACACGTCCTTCTTCGTGATCTTGTTCAGGCGACAATAGTCGACGCAGAAACGTAGAGTTCCGTCCTTCTTCTTCACCAATACCACGGTAGACGCCCAGGGACTCTTAGACGGCTGGATGATGTCGTCGCGAAACATTTCATCGACTTGCTTCTTTACGGCTTCGCGTTCTCGCGTCGAAATTCGATACGGACTCTGACGGACTGGTCGGGCACTTTCTTCAGTTATGATACGATGTTTGGCGACTGGGGTCTGTCGAATCCTTGACGACGATGAGAAGCAGTCCTTGAATTGCAGGAGCAGATTTTTGAGCTTGTCTTGCTTCTGCTTTGGGAGGCTGGGATTGACGTCGAAATCTGTTTCGGGACCTCGATTCGTGGAAGAATGTTCGGCAGTATCGGAGAGGGCGAAAGCATTGCTGGTGTCCACGAATTTCTCGATGTTGGCGACCGTCGTACCAATGTTGAGGTGCCTATATTCGTGGCTGAAGTTTGTCAGTAGTACCTTTGCTTTGCCGTCGCGCAACTCGGCGATGCCTCTTGCGACGCAAATCTGACGGTTCACAAGTAGGTGCTGATCGCCCTCGACGACGCCTTCAAGGTTAGCGGGTATTTCGGTGCCGACGGAAATGACGACGCTGGAAAGAGGCGGAACGGTGACCTGCTCTTCTATTACATTCAAGGCATGATTCTCCGGCGACGTGTGAGGCGGCAACGCTTTTTTCTGAAGTCAGTGTTATCGACTCAGACCTCAGGTCGATGACGGCGCCGTGTTGACTTAGGAAGTCCATCCCCAGTATCACATCCCTCGAGCAGTGCTGCAGAATTAGAAAGCTGGCGGGATAAGTCCGGTTATTGATAGTGACTCTTGCGGTGCAGACACCGGCCGGTGTTATCAGATGACCCCCAGCGGTCCTGATTTCAGGGCCTTGCCAAGCAGTCTTTACTTTCTTCAGCTTCGTCGCGAAAGACCCACTGACGACGGAATAGTCGGCTCCAGTGTCGACGAGAGCGGTGACGTTGTGGCCGTCGAATATTACGTCGATGTCGCTGGTGCGTCGTCGTGCGTTGCGGTTGGGTCGCGGCGTCGGATCACGGCTGCGTCGAAATGTTGTGGTGCTTCCATGCTGCGTCGTCAGGTTTTCTTCCGTCCGCGAGGTTTCGCCGGTAGGGCTTCGTCTGCTTGGCGTCGTGCTGCACAGGTCTCGTCGCGTTGTCATCGTCGGCAGCCGCGGAGGATCTTCGGCATTTCGTCGAACAGCAACCGCACCTCCATCGGTTGCTGCCCTTAGTTTCCCGGCTACGCGCTAGGCGACCGGTCCCGGTTTGGGCCAGTGTACTGCCGGCGGTGCGGTGACATGCAGCGGCCGGGCGACGGTGAGCGGGAAGGTCGTCGGGGCGTCCACTGAGCTGCTGCCAGGTAGTCGGTGGTGTCTTGCGGTCGTTCACCCCGCTGGGGACAAGGCGCGTTGACGGCGAAACCGCGTAGGCCCATCTGTCGGTACTGGCAGCGGCGGTACGTGTGCCCGGCTTCACCGCAGTGGTAGCATAGCGGGCGGTGGTCTGGGGCGCGCCAAAGGTCGGTTTTCCTAGGTGTGTAGCGCTGGCCGCCGGGAGGACGGTAGGGCGTCGGTGGCGGTGGCGGCGGCGTCTGGCGACGGAAGTGCTGCGGGGCGGCATCTTGGTGTGGGCGCGGAGGGGGGATGTGACGGCGGGCAGCAGCAGCGTAGGTCATGGCTTGTGGCTGCGGTGGGGCTGGCTGAGGAACATTCAGTGAATGCTGAATTTCTTCTCGTACAACGTCTGCAATCGACGTCACTGCAGGTTGCGGAGAAGGTTCGAGCTTTCGCAGCTCTTCTCGCAGAATGGCTCGAATCATTTCACGCAACTCGTTGGAGTCGAGGGCATGAACAGCCGCGCTGTCTTGAATACAGCGGCGATTGTACTGTCCGGTGCGCATTTCCAGTGTCTTCTCAATTGTCGTCGCCTCCGACAGGAATTCCTGGACGGTCTTAGGTGGATCCCGCATCAGCCCGGCGAAGAGCTCCTGCTTGACTCCTCGCCTAAGAAAGCAAACTTTCTTGTCTTCGGTCATGGCAGCGTCGGCCTGGCGAAACAGTCGGGTCATCTCTTCCGTGAAGATGGTGACGTTTTCGTTGGGTAGCTGTACCCGTGTCTCCAGCAAAGAAGCCGCCCTTTCTTTGCGGGCCACGCTCATGAATGTTTCAAGGAATGGGCCACGGAAGAGATCCCAGGTTTGAAGTCCAGACTCCCGGTTCTCGAACCAGGTCCTTGCCGCGTCTTCCAGGTAGAAGTAGACGCGACGCAGCTCCTCTTCCGAATCCCAGTGGTTGAAGGTGGCCACTCGTTCGTACGTCTCCAGCCAGGTCTCCGGGTCTTCAAACGATGCTCCATGGAATGTCGGTGGCTCCCTTGGCTGCTGCATCACGACCGTGGTGGGTGTTGGTACCGTGGCTGTCATAGTTGCCGCAGTAGCAGTCGTGGCCTTGGTGTTTCGAGTCTTATCCGGTAGGGGCCCGAACTCTGGATGTAGCCCTCGTTGCCGGCGGCTAGCTCGCTGATCGAGGCTGGCGTCGACGTCTCCTTCACGACTGGGGCTGGGTTCACGACTTGACGGGGGCGTCCGGTACATGAACGAAGCAGCACCTCCACCGTATGTCACGTGGTTGTGACGTCGACGAAGGCAGCAGGCGACGTGTCCAAAATGAAACTGTTTATTAGGCTGAACTTGTGGCCGGTAAACAGAAAGTAGAATTACAGCAATACACGCTGGCACTGATAGCGGCGAACAGAGTGTCGGCCGGTGATCAACTGAACACGTTGGAGCGCGCCGGCTTTTATGCATCACGCGTCGAACATTCTAGCCTTATCACTGATCATCGCGCAAGCTCAGGAATAATCTCGAGTGGTCGCGTCTTGCGCGCAATCTTAACAAAACGATCTACAATAATCGCGAAGGTTCTAGAACAATAAGGCGCGGTTTGAGCTGAGCTTTGCTGACGGTCTTTGTGGGCGAAAACCGAATACAACAAAAGTGAAAATAAGAATAGCGCGTGGCAATATACACCGAATTTGGGATTGAGTGACGTGACTCTATGACGAACATAAATGACAAGTGGTAATATTGAAATCATCACATGTCATGTGCGACATGACTTGCATGCCACGCTCATGGTGCGCTCGCGGCCGTTTCGTTAGCTTGAGATACACCAAATTTGGTATTGCGCGACTTGACTGCATGATGAACTTAAATGACAGGTCCTAACATATCAAACATGACAGGCAAATTATGTAAAGCAGGATTTGCTCCTTCCTGGCTGCTTCGCATTACATCGATTCCCACAGTGCGTGGGATATGCCGGCTTTTCTAACAACGTAATTCGCATATTTTGTCCTTTGTGTACACTAGAGTTTTCTTGATGTTGTGCTCTGAAACAAAATTTCGGGCATCAAAGGGTTCAGCTGTAGTTGACGGTGATTTTTCTTTTCGTTAATATACTCAGGACAATAAAAATCAGATGCAAGAAAATAAAAAAATGCCCCCACCTCCCCGAAGGGAATCGTGTGGAAATGCGAATGCATTTCGCGCGCGCTTCACTCCATTTATATATGGTGGTTGTGGTTCGAAGAAGGAAAAAGGCGCCTAATTTCTGCAGCCCGGTCGGGAGCACGGCGCAGCGCCTGTTTTTTTTTTTTGCTTTTGTTCTGTTTTTTTCTTCTTTTTTTTATTTATTTTTTTTATTCTTTTTGTTCTTTTTTCCTGTTTTTCTTTTTTTTAATTTTTTTTTAATTTTTTTTTTCATATATAGCTCCGCCGAGCTCCCGCGATGCGAGCGCCCTCACGCACTTGAAATGCATTCGCATTTAAAACTGGAAATGCGTAAAGCACGCAGCGATGGAGCGGTGTTTCCTACTGGAACATGCCAATCGCTGCTAATGGGCAATGAGAGACAGAAGACTCCGACTGGACACAGAGACCCGCAGTCGGCTTTTAGTTAACGCGCACGCTGCGAATTTTTATTGTTCAACAACGCACCGGAGAAATCTCCCACCGGCACCACCTTGGAGGTCAAGATCCATTGCCATATATACGGGATGGACAGTGAACGGTTGTGCAGCGCGAGCAGTCGGTTTTTTCAACCAAGAAACTCGCTAGCAGACGCTGCGTGCGTCGGCGTCGCGAGGCGAGAGAGGGGGGGTAGCGTAGGAGAGGAGAGAGAGGGGGGGGACGCGCATGCGCAGTGGGGGGTGTGGACGCTGTGGGCAGGGATGCCTAGAGGAGGGAGGGGGGGAGCGTATTAGAGGAGAGAGAGGGGGGACGCGCATGCGCAGTGGGAGCGCGGGGGAGGGATGGGATGCCTGGAGGAGAGAGAGGGGGGAGCGTAGGAGGGGAGAGAGAAGGGGAGGCGCATGCGCAGTGAGGGTGTGGTTGCCGCGGGGAGGGATGCCTAGAGGAGAGAGAGGGAGAGAGGAAGTTTTTTATTTATATTTTTTAAAGGGCTTGCGCATGCGCAGTATGGGTGGTAACGCCGGCCACCACCACCACCGGATTAAACTTCGCCATAAGATGCTTCACATCTAACACCTGCCGGCGCTTACCTCCTCAACCTATCCTCCTCCTCCTCCTCCGCGGACAACGCTGGACAACGCCGGACAACGCCGGACAACGCCGGATGCCTGACATAGCCCGACTATGAAATGCATTCGCATTTAAAAGACCAAGGCTATCGATGTTAATCCCACTTCAAAAAAGTCTGGCCTGCACGAATACAAAAAAAAACAGTGAACATCGACAGTTTATAATATATTCTTTAAACAGTTCTGTTTTAGTGATTGTTTCTCACTTAGCAGTCCGTGTTTTACCACGTGGCTGTTCACAATATGTAAGACTATTATAAAGTTGAAACAAGTGATTTTCCGTTTTATATACCGGTCCAGACTTTATGAAAGGACATTCAATAGCCTCATTCAACGCGTTCTTGACCTACGTCTCATTTTGCGGTTTCTATGGCACTAAAAATTTTAGATTTAGTTGTCTTATATTATTTCTTCTACTCGATTTGATGAATGTGCCATTTTCCAAGCTTCTTATGTTCCGAGCACTGTAGGAGCGCAGTTTGTTGTCGATCTGTCACGATGTTAGTAATGGCCCGGCGCGTTTTGCTCGAGTCGGCGGACTGGACTCAGGAAAGGCGACACAGGTGTGACGAAAACACAACCTTCATTTCACACATATATATACACACCAACACACAAAAATAGAATTAGCTAGATATAGCTAAAGTTCCCCAAAACACACTAATTAGCACGTCCTATCCAGTTCTACGCGTGTCCTTTACGTATACCACAACAGGTACGAAAATTGTCACCCCCTTACAGTTGGTCTTCACGCGCTGACCCCGCACCGTTGATAGTCGCGTCCGTCGCTCGTTGCGTCCGTCGCCCTGACGTCGCCGCGGCTGCCGGCCGCTTCCCACACGAGACGTCGTACTCGTGCGTCGTTGACGTGGCACCTGGACGGGCGGCCGCAAGCCCGGGCTCGTTTAAGGTCGGCGGCGTAAACGCTGACCGGTCCCGACCTCTCGCAGCACAGCCAGCCAGCTGGACAACCGGACCGCACCGCACCTCGCCGAGGCAAAAGCTCAGGCGGGTCTCCAAGCCGTTCTTCCGTGCGCGTGCCCGCCCTGCCACCGTGGCTCCTCCCGTGCGCACACTCCGCTTCTTTTTCCTTTTCTCTTGTCATCCCTGACAAGATGGCCCCCACCTTTTCGAGTTTTTGCTCTACAAAAACTTCATTCACCAAGGGCATCACATCACCCTGCACAGCTCTTCACTTCGTTGCACGTCACCGACACTACACTGCACCATCACCGCACTTCATCACCACGCACGTCACCTGTCGTCGAGTATTCTGCACTATCACCAAACTTCACCATCACGCACATCACCACTTCCCTGTTCGTCACTTTGACTTCACTGTTCGTCTAAGACTTTAGTGTACGTCACTAACACTTCTCTACCCAGCACCAACACGCGCAACATCAAAAACCACTATTTCACCATTCCTCTATTATCACCCTTCGCTACACCAACGCGCGCAACATATAAGTGTCTTGGTGCGTCACACCACCACATAAGTGTCACCAACAAAACAAAAAAAACAAAATATCAAATGTCAAAAATTGATCCTCACCAAGTGCTATTATTCGGTTGGGTGCATCACTCTACTCACAAAATATGCACCAGCACTGCCCAATCCCTCGACCTATTTCTTAACTCTGCCTAAGTCTTGCGGCGTTCTTGTCCGACATTTTCTACAAGACCTCACAAACCTCTTCACGTCACTCTGCATGTACGGCCAGAAAAAGTCTTCTGCTACTCTATTAGTCGTCTTCCTTACTCCTTGATGTTTTGCCAGAATAGAATCGTGAGCCAGATTGAGAACGGCTCTTCGTAGATCTGCTGGCACTACTAGCTGTTGTTTGTCTCCTCCATCATGTGTCTTTACTGCACGGTATAGCAATCCTCCGACCTTCTCAAATTTATGCATCCGCTGGCTCTTCTTACAATGAATCCACTTACCTTGCGCTTTGAAGGCCCGTCGCAAGGTATTATCTGCTTCTTGTTTCTGTCTTATCTCATCTTCCGTTACGTTCAATATGGTATCTATAGTATCCCTTTTATCGTCTTCTCTCTTATTCTTGATTCTTGCAGTTTTTTCCACTGAACATATAGTAGCTTCTCTTGTTACCAGGTTCCCGCTTTCCTTGTCACGCTTATTCCTGACCTTAGTCACTTCTGGCTTCATGCCATTTGCCATTTTTGTAGTGGGGATTCTCCACAAGGGGTCTGGATTGTCCACTCTTCTAACACCTGGTACATTCCCTAGAATGACATCGTACGTCGGGTCTTTAACACATCGAGCCTCGATCCACCCGCAGTAATAGGGGGTCAAGATCAGTACTCGTGCTACCGGCATTCGCCGTACGGTTCCGTCCGCCAATCGCACCGGCGCTTCTCTACCTGTGAAATCTGTTTTGGAGACCATGGATTGCCTCACCAAAACAATGTTCGACCCTGTGTCTCTTAATACAGATACTTGTTGTCCTTGCAGGATTCCGGCCACCACTGGCATAGAAGTTCCTGTGTCTTCAGAACGTACTGCCGTTGTGACAGCACACGTCTCATCTCTGCTACCTTTCAGATGAATCTCCTTCGTACTGTGGCCATCCACCGGGCTTTCCCCTGGAGCAACGCAAGCAGTCTCCTTTTGTGGCCAAGCTGGGCATGTTTCTCCTGTGTGTCCTCGGCGTCCACACCTGCCGCACTGCAATGCTGACCCACTCGCACGGCCTAGCTGACAACTTGCAGCTCTATGCCCTGCCTTGCCACACAGAAAACATTTGGCAGTGCTTCGAGTCTGTTCTTTCTCCTCTGTCTCCTTCTCCTCTTTTCTCTTTCCTAAGTTCTTCTGTCCTTCGGCTTCCAAATACCGGTCCGCATGCTCGGCAAGCTCTGCCACCGTCTTCAGGTTGCGCTGCTTGAGGAAGACAGTGACTCCCGGATGACAAGACGCCAGAAATTGTTCCGCGATCATGCTGTCCCTCAAGTCTTCAAATGTCGATCTTACTTTTCCCATCTCCAACCAGCGATCAAAATAGTTGGAGATGCGGGCGGCGAACTGTTGGCCAGTCTCATTTTCCAGGGGCTTGGAAGTCCTGAACTTCTCCCGGAAACCCTCAGCAGTCAGCCGAAACCGTTGCAACAGAGCGACCTTCAACTTGTCGTAGTCGAGCGCGTCAGCTGCTGGCATCCGGCTGAAAACCGCCAGCGCTTCCCCTACAAGACACATACTGAGCCCAGTTGCCCAATCGCTCTTCTGCCAACCTTGCGCGGTGGCGATTCTTTCAAACCGCTGAATATAGGCATCTAAATCGTCCCGCCTCTCATCAAACGGCGCGATAAACTTTTGCGGACACACTTTGTCTACCCTCTGGGGTGCAGTATATGCTACCGCTCCTGCCCCTTCCGCACTGCTCAATGCACGCAACTGCAGCTTCTTCTCAGTTAACTCTTTTTCTATCATTAAATTTCTATACGCCCGCTCATCTGCTGCCTTCGCCATTTCTTCCTGCTCTTTTGCAGCCTCTCGCACCTCTGCTCGCTCCTCTCTTAATCTCTTCTTCTCCTCCTCGTACAACTGCATGATAGTCTCGGCTGACAAGCCCGCGGCATGCCCAGCCGACAACAACCGTTCCAGGTCCATCCCGCCTCTCAAACTAGTCCAGGGCACGTGACAAATTTAAATGGGCATCCTGTGCAGGCTCGCCAATGTTGTCACGATGTTAGTAATGGCCCGGCGCGTTTTGCTCGAGTCGGCGGACTGGACTCAGGAAAGGCGACACAGGTGTGACGGAAACACAACCTTCATTTCACACATATATATACACACCAACACACAAAAATAGAATTAGCTAGATATAGCTAAAGTTCCCCAAAACACACTAATTAGCACGTCCTATCCAGTTCTACGCGTGTCCTTTACGTATACCACAACAGGTACGAAAATTGTCACCCCCTTACAGTTGGTCTTCACGCGCTGACCCCGCACCGTTGATAGTCGCGTCCGTCGCTCGTTGCGTCCGTCGCCCTGACGTCGCCGCGGCTGCCGGCCGCTTCCCACACGAGACGTCGTACTCGTGCGTCGTTGACGTGGCACCTGGACGGGCGGCCGCAAGCCCGGGCTCGTTTAAGGTCGGCGGCGTAAACGCTGACCGGTCCCGACCTCTCGCAGCACAGCCAGCCAGCTGGACAACCGGACCGCACCGCACCTCGCCGAGGCAAAAGCTCAGGCGGGTCTCCAAGCCGTTCTTCCGTGCGCGTGCCCGCCCTGCCACCGTGGCTCCTCCCGCGCGCACACTCCGCTTCTTTTTCCTTTTCTCTTGTCATCCCTGACACCATCCTTGCATCTCATGTGGCGTGACCACGCTCACAGTAAAGCGCTCAATAGAGGCCATAATAAGGCTGCGGATGCTCCAAAACGAGTTAAAGTTAACGAACAAGGTATATAATAATATAATGAACAAAAATAATATAGAAGTGTTCACAACTAAAAAAATTCCCCATCTCCCGCTAAAGGGAACCATGTTTGGATACGAAGCAGCGGGGAGATAATTAGCTTGAGCGGGAGGAACGTCGCCGCTCTCGTTTCACGGCAGCGGTCCGGGCGCTCATCGCGGCGCTGCACAGGAGAGAGAATAAGTCGCGCGCGCTCGGTCATTTTCATACCGCGGAACTACCGTGGCGCCCCCCAGCGGAGTATGCAGCTGTCACACCACCTGTCGTTCGCGCCGCTCCGTAGAGGACTCCTAGAGGAACGGACGGGGGGGGGGACCATAGGAGAGGAGAGAGGGGGGAGGGGACGTGCATGCGCTGTGGTGGTGTGGGACGCGGGAGCCGCTCCGTAGAGTAGATGATTCCTAGAGGAGAGAGGGGGGAGAGGACGCGCATGCGCTGTGGGGATGAGGGATACCGGAGCCGCTCCGTAGAGTAGAGGATTCTAGAGGACAGAGGGGGGAGAGGACGCGCATGCTCTGTAGGGATGTGGGACGCCGCTCCGTAGAGTAGATGATTCTTAGAGTAGAGAAAGGGAGTGAGGGTAGGATATGATATGGGAGGGGACGCGCATGCGGTGTGGTGGGTGTGGGACGTGGGGGCCGCTCCGTAGAGTAGAGGATTCCTAGAGGAGAGAAAGGGGTGAGCGTAGGAGAGAGGGGGGAGGGGACGCGCATGCGCTTTGGTGGTGTGGGACGGGGGGATGGAAGGACGGACTAAGCCCCCTCCAAGCACATGCAAGCAAGACCAAGGAATGGGGTCAACCTGGGCGACAGACACCACCTGCCTAGCCATTGCTAAGCAGCCTCTCTGTGCTCTCGGCCATGGTAGTGGTTGACGGCCTTCATATTACTACAGTGTTCTGGTTCGCACAATGGGTGCTTCCCTACTTCATGAATGTGGCCGGACGCGGGACGGGGGACGCGGGACGGACAAAGGCCCGAGCATAAGATGCTTCGCATCTAATAACTTAAAATTGCTAAAAACGCCTCGGAGACATTCATCTGATTCCCGTGCAGCAAAAATGATGGCGCCACCGTCGCGCCAAAAACACGATCGCTCCTTCCACATGCACTTCGCCGGCACTGGGTCACGACACCTGAAGGGTAAAACAATCTAACGGAACTCGCTGCAGACGACATGTATATCAACTCCCGTAATAAGGAGGAAGTCAATGAAGCGCATCAAAATAGTGAACATGTTGCACACTGAATTTCCGAATCTCCCTTGCAAGATTCTACCCGTTCCGGGGAAACCCTGCATGCTTACTTCAAACAGAGTTCCCGTTAGTGGCTCCGTTGTGCCAAATTGGCTACATTACGACCCTGTCTGGCAAAGAAAATTTCAGCTTGGCTCTATGGCAACTTTTTGGCTACTTTGAACTACTATCTTAATTCCTTAAGAAGCCAATTTCTAATTATTTGCGGATGAAATACACTGTTTCCAAGCTTTTATGTCGTACCAGCCGATGCGCGCGCGCGTCCTTCCACCATCAGCAAGCTGGTGTGCATCCAGACATCCCAACGCAACGTGCGGCGCAACTGCGAAGACGGAGTGACGAAGTCGCGTGAACGCTGGCAAACGCATGGCTGGCACCCTTCTAACACTGCCCGCCAACTATGTTGATGCTACGCGCAAGTTCAAACTTTTGATTCACAGCGCATTTTCTCGTGTGAAGTTGATAAACAAAAATACAGATCCGCAACAAAATGAAGCTGGCCTGTCGATATCTAACAAGGTTTAACTATCTGAAGTTCAACAGGCATTATACCAACTCAGCTGGTCAAACTAAACCTGCTGTTTGAAGGGAAAACTGCTTCAGAGTTTCGTATTCCTACTGACTTCTTGGGTAGTGTGTTGCAAAATTACTGTGCAAATCGCGAGAACTCTATCGTACTTAAAGTATATGCAGGTGCACCGAATTAGGATCATTAATTTGCTTGCGACTTACCTGTGGCTCGTAGACCAAGCTAGAGTGAATGTACTACTTATTCCTCTACTTATTCCAAATATTCCAGGGCTCTACTTATTCCAAATATTATTTATCATTTAATAACAAAAACTCTACACATTTACCCTTTCTGTCCTATTTGGCTATGAATCTGGCCTTAAAATCAAATGGCATGGCTACATTGCCTACTTTTCGTCGGAGTTCTGGCTCTTTTTCAAATCGACTCAACGGCAACCCTCTCTTCAAACATTAACGCCATGGACGCTTTGTTAAACGGAAAAGTGCCAAGTCTACGAACTGGAATCGCTGCGTGACCATGCTACGCACTATCTCAGGTTTTATAGTGGGGGGAGCTGCGTCTGATTTTTATGTCGTTTTCTTTCAGCTTTGTGAGCCAACGAATGTCAATGGCAGCACCGCAGAATACCTGGGCCCTCCCATGTTCACGTACGGGATTATATCTAATTCGTCGAAAGTCCTTACAATGGGCGAGCTGAAATATACATTGGCTCTAAAGGTCAGTAGTTGCGAGGGGTCTCTCTCGCCTTTTTGTAGGCCCCTCACGTGCCAACTTAGTTAAGCATTGTATAGCAGAAAAAAATATAAAACTGGTGGCTTCTCCCGGTTGTAATATAATGTTATCTGGGGTTTTACGTCCAAAAGCCACGATATTCTTATGAGAGACGCCATAGTGGACGGTTCTTGAAAATTTTAACAATCAGGTCTCCTTTAACGTGCACTAGCACCGCACAGTACACGGGCCTCTACCATTACGCCTCCACCAAAATTCGACCTCCGTAGCCGCGATCGAACCCGTGACCTTCGGGTCAACAGCACAGCACTTTAGCCACTGATCCACCGTGGCGGACACTCTTCCAATGGTGTTGCGCGTATCTAATCACGTGTGATCGACTTCACTTTGAAAGAGCAAAGGGACAGAATTCATAGGTCCCGTTTTATCTATTATACAACCCTAATGAAAATCTACAGAGAATGAATTGCAATAAAACGGAAATTCGGGCTAGTTGGTTTGCCTGCATTATGAAAGTTTTGCGCAAACAACACGAAGACACAACGAAAAGTTCACAAGGACCAGCGCAGAATCTCAACTGACCTTTATTCAATAAGAAAACACACACACATTATATATATGTGGTGTATTCCTTTACATAAAAATAATAAAAAACGTTTACCATAGTATTGTTCATTGAATTCATTTAGTCATTTGTGTAATCAAACTGATGTTTTGTATGTTGACCCTAATCAGACAACAAGAGAGATTGTAGAAGCTTGGCATATCCCTCGACCTCAAGGCACATGTGTCAGTCGTCCATCCATATATATATAGCGCTGACTGACAACGAAATATACTTGCTAAACAAGATGTGATAGTGGAACGCTGCTGCTAAGGTTTTTGATTATTTTTATGTAAAGGAATACACTATGTCATTCTGCTGATGCGCAGTGATGTTGAGGTGCTTGTATCTAGTATATATATATATATATATATATATATATATATATATATATATATATATATATATATATATATATATATATATATATATATATATATATAGTCTGCGCTGGTCCTTGTGAACTTTTCATTGAGTCTTCATGTTGTGTGCGCAAAATTTTCATAACGCAGATAATGAATTCAATGAAGAGATAGGGGACGTTAATTGTACTAAAATAAATATATCTCTGTAATTATGAGATAAATGTGAAGAAAGTAAAGTGGATAAAAAGACAACTTGTCGCTGACGACGACCAAGCCTACAGCCTATAGTTAACGCGCCCGATGCCTTATAATTTCATTTGCGGTGGCAGCTGTCCACTGGTATACTTTATCTGGTAACCGACTAGCTTGCAGCAACAAGTCTTGCTCAACTGCTTTAGGGGGTGTTTTGATCAAGCCTTGTGAGACGTGTTCGCGTCTGCATTTGCTGCACTCAGTGTCCACTTTTGCGCTTATTGATTCGGCTATATTGGTGCACATTTATTGGTTCATACGAATAGCAAAACAGGTAGTCGAAAGTCGTGCATTTTATGTGTGCCTGCTTCTTTCACCGCCACCCTCTGCCGCACTTGCACATTACATCACTCAAGATGGCCGACTAACACAAATTATCACATTTCGTCACTTGCAGTTCGTCTACGCGGCAAAGACCTTCGCAGAATTGCGTGCACGTACGGCATGGCTCCTCTACAACGTGCACAATGTGGGCATCGGCAACCAATGCGGCAATCGTCTGTTCGACGTTATCAGACAGTTTTGTAACGCTCTGAAAGGCTACTCATATGTACCGTGCCGAGACTGAGCCGCCTTTTAGTCAATTAAACATGTCGAGAATTAAACATCTCAATTAAAGATTCATTGAATGTGTTCTGCAAACCAACAAACAAACAAACAAACAAGCAAGCTCGGTAGTGCTTCGCATATTTGGGAAATGGGCACAAGCAAAGCTTGCCGTGTGCTTGTCTGACGTACTGTTTTAAGGCGAGAGCCTTAGTTGCCTCCTCACACGCGCAGGTTCACCGTAGGCGTATGGCGGCTTTGATACGAGCAATGGAGAAGTCATAACGTGGTAACGTCGTCATATGACGTCATAAATCGCCAAAATCTACGACTTCGTTGTGACATCATGTAACCTGACATCATGTGGTCACGTCATAACCTGACGTTTTCGCTTAGTCAAAAATGGGGTCATCACGGAGGTGGGGCATAACGAACGATCGCTGAAGCTGTAAGAAAACCACCTTAGGCACCGAAATACCTGTGACGGGGCGGGGCGTGTTGAATACATAGATTGGTAAGAAAAATAAAAAGATGTCTTTCGCCGTCCAGTCGTCTTACGTGAGTGCACGAGGGACAATTTTTTGTTTCTTTTTCTCCGTTTCATTCTTCCTCTCTTTTGCATTGGGCAATGCTCCTTCATGACGTAAGCGTTTAGTTTTATTATTGGTAGCGGCCTTCCCCGGAACGTCCTTTTCGGACTCAAAGGGCTCGGTGTCTTTTATGTTCTCACCAGAGTTCGTGAGCTTCTTAGGGATGGCCCAACAAAAACACTATCACACGATCCCGGAAAAAAAGGAGGTTTAAGAATTCGATATTGTGGAACACGAAATATTGCTAAAAAGGGCGATTCCTGAAATAGACGTTATGCGCTTTCCGGCAGATCGCTTTTGTCCCGCGAATACGAAACATTTTTTTACGCAGCTTCACTGATTTAACGTCGGGAATGGTGGTTAAATAGTTGTTGTGGTAGAATCGCATTGCTAGGCATGGTCTGCATCGCTACAAAAGAGGTCATACCTACGTTCTTCCTGCTCTTCCCACCAAATCTGTTCCACAAGGCCGCTCTGACGTTTATTCTCTTTTCCTCTCTCTTCTCCCTCCCTCCCTTCATCTATTTCTCGTTTTCTTTTATCTATTTCGTTCTCTACTTCTGTTAATCCTGTGAATCATGATGACGACGATTGTGCTAATATTTATTTCTGTTTTTCTTTCTATCCCAGTGGCTCATACGCTTCAGCTAGCGGACTTCATTTTCTGGAGACCAGTGTGGAGTTCTGGGACCTCTCATAGTTCCTAGGCACATACCTACTGGAGACTGCGAACGTCGCTCGCCAGAAAATTAGATAGATTCTATCTATCTATCTATCTATCTATCTATCTATCTATCTATCTATCTATCTATCTATCTATGTCTGTCTGTCTGTCTGTCTGTCTGTCTGTCTGTCTGTCTGTCTGTCTGTCTGTCTGTCTGTCTGTCTAACCTTCTACGTCGGTGTGCTCTCGTAGCCACCTATTTATTTTGTGCATACCACAGCGTCTTACGCTCGTGAAAAAATGAGTCTTCACGAGTCTAGCAGGATTTTTCTTAAAATGATTAGATTACGACAATTAAAAATTGGCGTACCCTTAAGCTTCAAATTTTAGAGTTGAACACGATAGCGGTATCATGTCCCTAGTACGTAGATCAATCACTTAGTGCATACTATGTAATGGGTAGCATGCTTTAAACCACGAGAAAGTACGAGCGGGAAATTTTTTCGAACTTGAAATGCACCCACAACATGGTCTAAGGGAATACGCGCAGTAACGTCTGTGCCTTTTGTAATGGGTGGCCGGCTTTAAACCACGAAGTAGTTATGATAATCACAGGTTGTGACGCCCGATGGCAGTGTGCGTTTGTACCACGCTATATTACTGCGATATTACATGTTGTGTTGTGACGCCTGTATACAGGACGCTTGTGTGTGTGAAGCATGAAAGATTTTTTTTTTTTCACATCATTTCCAAGCAGAGAAAGTTATTTTCAAGCAGAATAGTGGCCGTGTTGTTGAACAGCTGCTTGCCACGTAGTAGCCCTGGGTTCGATCCTCAGTAGAAACCGAATATTTTTATTAATTATTTTATTTGCTTCTTTCTCGATTTTTCGGTCTCGGACAAGTTGATGATTTTTCGCTCACAACTAACGACGCCACAGCCGACGCCGACAACGAAGCCAGAATTTCTGCGTCGGTTTCGGCGTCAATATGCTTTATTTGAACGCTATGGCGTGAAAATAAAGTATACGGCATGAGTATACGGAATCCTAGTTGTATGGATTGAAACAAAAGCTGTAGTCCCTTTCGGAGTAATTTCTGGCGTAGTGACGAAATCCGAGCAGTTAGTATTCCAGTGTCGAAGTCGGTACCTGACACCTAAAATGACAAGCGGTTCGTCGGATGACCGATTACATACAAAATACCTTCGTCTGCTTGGAAATGCAGTGAAAATAACTTTAATGCATTACAAACACACGCGTCCTGCATAAAGGCGTCACAACACAACAAGTAATATCACAGCAATATTGCGTGGTACAAGCGTACATTGCCATCGGGCGTCACAAGATGTGAATATCGTAACGACATTGTGGTTCAAAGCCGCCCACCCATTACAAAAGGCACACGCGTTACTCCGCGTATTCCCTCAAGACCACGAAATGGGTGCGTAGCAAGTTCGAAAACATTTCCCGTATTTCGTGGTTTAAAGCATGCTACCCATTATATGGTATGCACTAAGTGATTGAAGTACGCGCTAGGGACAGGATATCGCTATCGCGTTCAACTCTTAAAAACGAAGCTTAAGGTTCCCCTAATTTTCTTTTGTTCTTGTGCGCGCGAGGGCTATTAGAATGACAGATTATAAACGTGCAGTTTTGTGAGCGAAGCTGAATAAGCTTTTCGTTGCGCGTGATGTTGTGAACGGGAAGTATCATCATCATGATCCTGCACGCACTCGCTTCGTCCTCTTCAACTTCTACTTGGCTACCTCAACGCATGAGCCGAAATGCTCGGCGTGGAATGTAATAACGTTAATGGACAAGTCTGTTACATGACTAAAAAAACCGCCAGGGCTGCGCGGAACGCGCAGCAATGTCAAAGCGAAAGCTGGGAGAGTCTAAACCTTTTTGAAACACTCTTCGGGCAGCTACTACAAGCACACTTGCATGGTACCTCCTACGCCTTAAATCACCATAATTTTTGTGTAGTGGGGAAGCGTCCACTATGCCATAATTCGTCATTCTTCGGAAAAGCGTGGTATCCACTACATGCTTGTAACGCATTATGTACTCTTGGTTGCTGCTGTGGCTGACGACGATGAAGAATTATGCCTGATGCTTTTGTAATGAGTTGGGGCATTGAACGACCCACTCCTTACGTAATTCGCATTGTGTGATGCCTGGTTGTTACTTTACTGTTCCAAAACGCTTTACAACACATGTTAACGTGATTCCTTACCCAAGGAATCGCGTTAACATGTGCCAGTTTCCAAGGCAGTTTCAAGCACCGGCGTAGCTCAGTGGCTGAGCGCTGGGCTGCCACGCAGAGAGAATGGGTTCGATTCCCATTCTGTCATAGGAAGTTTTTATTTATTTAGTTCTTTTTCTTATTTCGCGGGATAGTGGTTACTGACACCGGTGGCGGTGGTGGTGGCGCACAACGACGGCGCAGAAACGGCCCTTGTTTTGATCTCATAACAGCTTTCGCTGTGAAACTTTGATGACCCTTGAGCTTCGCCTAAAAAGTGTGGAAAGCTGATAGCGTTATCGGGCCCCTTGCACACCGTCTTCCAAATTCTAGCCTTGCTTCGATTCTCGTTCGATGCCTCGACCGGGCCTTAAAGAAACGAACGAGTGTGCGCGTAACATTGTTCGTCTCAAACTATCATGCGATGCCTACTGCAAGCACATTTAGGCGCCCACCGCGCCGTAATTTTTCCTTTTGCGAATGAGCCATAGGCTCACTACGCGTCCGTAAGGCAACACAAGAAACTACGCAGAGGTCACTGATAAGGACAATGCGCACACTCCTCACAGGATTGACAACCCAATCAGCCCGAAGCGTACTGCAAGTTCTGGATACCTTGGAGCCAATCCTTGCAAGCCTTCTTTAACATCATGGACTGCAGCCTACTTCGTCTACAACAGTCGAAGTGACGCGTACTCTGAGACAGTTCGCTGTTTTATGACCTTCCGATCATGCGTCGCGCACGCTGCTATGCATGCAAGCGTATTACTTGTCCTCTCTCTCGCTGTTTCATTATTTGTTCTTTTCCTCCCCTTTCCCCATTCACCCGTGTAGGGTAGCCAACCGGGCGCAACATGGCTAACCTTTTTTTTCCTTTCCTTTGCTTTTCTGTATCTCTTTCTCTATACGTAGCCGCTCATTCTGTTGATACTTTTGCCGTTGATGATGATTAAGTATGTTTGAGGGCTTTTTAATGGGTAGGCCTTACAACACCCACTCATTTCGCAATGGGCATGTCTCGATGCCAGGAGCGATTCTCGGCTTACGCCGCGCAATATGGCATGCATTAAGAAGACTCCCATATCGAAAATTCTGATAGGACACACATGTCATGTATCC
This sequence comes from Rhipicephalus appendiculatus, assembly GCA_030522465.1. Taxonomy (NCBI): domain Eukaryota; kingdom Metazoa; phylum Arthropoda; class Arachnida; order Ixodida; family Ixodidae; genus Rhipicephalus; species Rhipicephalus appendiculatus. Next base: position 22,851 of record JALIZH010017016.1, on the reverse strand, counting down.
AGTAATCGAGTATGAAAAGTATGAACACATATGAATCATATGTGTTCTCGTATGACCATACGAGATTTTTGGATATGTGTTAGGTATGTCTTATGAGATTTATTGGTAGGGGATCGTTGCATTACACAACATTCATATAGTGCTTTTTCCGTGGCAGTTTCATGCAATAGTGTGCCTGGTGGTAGAACACCTGCTTGCCCCGCGGTTGATCTGCGTTGTATTCTACGTCGAACTCAAGATTTTTGTTATTTTTTACCATCTTTCTCGATTTTTCGGCCACGCACAAAATAATGTTTTTTCGCTTGCAACCTACGACACCGACGCCGACACCTGAAAATCTAAGGATTGAGCTCTTGAACGCGATGGAATTAATATCCAGTAGCATCATACGAAAACCAGTCACGGAACTAAAATCACGTAACACCACGTAACAACCAGTCATGGGACTTAAAATCCCGTAACATCGCGTAATTACTACTCACTTGGCTAAGAAGCGAGGAACATCCCAGTACATCGAGTCAAGTGACTAAAATTCACGTAGCATTTAGTCACGTGAATAAAAACACGTAACACTTGGTTACACGCAAACACTTGGCTACACATGTCACGGGACATGTGTAGCCAAGTCTAGCCATACTTAGTACTACTAGAAAAATCTTAACATATCGAGAAAAAGCGCGACATTACTAGCGAAACTTCGCCAGGTCGAGCACTAGCTCCGCTCTGGCTTGCTGCGTGGGCAACTGGAGCATTAGTCACCTTTATCCATGCTCACGCCACTGACCTATTCATTTAAAGAAAGCTCGATCTCTGCGTAATGCAAGTGCTCAATTGAATTTTGGAAGCTGGAAGCACCCTTTGGCCGCCATGTTTTGAAAAGCATGCTGTAACGCCAGCGCCTGTGGCATCACAAGATAACACTAATTCGTCTCAAATTGAGAGAGGAACAAAGGAATCATAGTGTAGCCAAACGGCCAAGGCGTTTGTTCCGCCGCCACGTAGGCGCTGCGCCGTGCTCCCGACCGGGCTGCAGAAATTAGGCGCCTTTTCCTTCTTCGAACCACAACCACCACCACCGCCACCCGGCCTCAGAAATTAGCGAAACCTGGGCACCCTTCCTCACGTGAGTGGGATGTCGTACGCAACGCCTGCAGAGCATCTTACGCAGGGCCTGAGGCATGTGGCGTAGGAAGTACCAGCGAATACAGACACCCATGGGTGCCTGCGCCAGTATTTCCTTATTTGAGGAAATCGTCCTCGGGTAAAAACTGCTGTCCCAATATTCACCCTTCGTTCAATAAAAACGAAGAGGTTGTACGCGGGTAGGAAAACGTATGTGCCACAGAAAGCAGCAAATTGAACTAAGGTTAAAACCTTACGGTCCCAATCGGATTACATGGACCCCAGGTCACATGAGACTGGAGGGAAACCAGGCAGCGGATAGGGTTGCTCGAGCGTATGCTAGCCGAGCACCTTCCACTCTGCCCCTGAGGAACCCGTTCCCGTCCCTTGCGACTACTCAGCCATCCTAAACCATTATAGAGGACTAAGGCAAGCTTATTCCCTACCACACCGCACACTAAATAAGGAGGAACGGTCCGCAGGAGGCAAATTCAAACCGGCACGTTTCCAAGTTTGCACATCCTTAGTAAAATGCCCACACCGCACACTAAATAAGGAGGAACGGTCAGCTGGAGGCAAATTCAAACCGGCATGCGCAGTGTGTGTCCCGTCTCTTCTTCGTCCTCGTCTTTCAAGCGCATCCACTTCATCGACATGCAGAACCAACTGGCCCAACTAAGTGCATTGACGTTTCCAAGTTTGCACATTCTTAGTAAAATGCATCCCTCAGCATACTCTCCACACTGTCCGTGGTGCTCAGCTAAAGCTACCCTGTACCACGTCACGTGGGAATGTCCGGCCATTACAGCCTTAGCACCAAAACAAAATCCCGGTCGATCAGCTGAGTCTGATCGACCGGGCCCACAGCGCGGCTGCTGCAAGCGGAGCCTTGGACTGAGGGCCCCCCACCGCAAGCCAAGAATCTCCTACTACCCGGAGCTTCTCCGCAGAAATGTCTGGCAAATAAAAGTTTTCACCACCACCACCAACGGGGAGCCGCCTTAGTCAACCTAAGGGTTGATCGTCACGCTCTGAAAGAAGTTCAACATATTTTACTACTCACCGCTGGTCATCCAAAAGTGAAGCGAACTAAAATTTCTACACAGATATAAGCAATTAAGGAAGAAAGCTTATTCGATCATCACGATTAACTCAGCGATCAACATGAGGCCGGACGTTTCAAATTGGCTAGTTAACCATCTCTAGGGAATGCTCGGGCGACGACGTTTGTTTGTTTGTTTGTTTGTTTGTCCCTGTTCATTTGGCTCGTACCCACTACGGTTCACCACCGTTTCCGGGCTCTTTCTCTCTTTATCCATTCTTCTTCCTCACTGCATATAACGGCAGGTGAAAATCGCGCCTGCTCCCACCGACTCACATTTCCTACGGCTAAAATACTTTGTATTTCTGGATATATGAAGGGGTCACGAAGCAGCCTTGGTATTTTGTAAAAAAAAGACATCCTACGGAAAGCAGACACTGCGATGAACAGCTCAGACAAATATTGTATTAGTGAGTGACAACAATAGCTCAGAAGCGGAACGCGAAACTGCCGTTTTCTCAGGCCCACTCTTTTCAGTGAGCCTGTGCTCAGACTCATCGCGGCTGCCAGCACCCGATGTTTACCATCGAACAGCAGATAGCATTAAATAATAAGCCAGCGGCTGGCATAAATCAAGAATGACGTTTCGATCAGACGTGACTCTTGCCATGGGGTGGCGCCACGTTCCAGTGCCGTGCATCGTGTTCTGCTAGCTTTACACAAAAGCCACACTAGCGCATTTCGAAATCACAGCGAGTGAGATCGCGTTTCATCACTTGCGCTTAAGGTTCTGAGGCGCGCAAACGTAGCATCTTTCCTCCGTGCGGTGAATGCTGGCGGAAACTACAGCGGACTCTTAGGGAAGTGAGAAGAGAGTCAGAGCTTCAAGCGTGCGCCAAATCTCTGTAACTCTCCTCGTTCTTGACGAATTGAAGAAATTTTCGCGGCAAAGATCAATAAGCAATTAACTACGATACCGATGTCATTCCATTATTACATGCACAAGTGGTTAAAGGCCTACTGCAACGAAATTGTGCATACCTCAAAAAGCCGATTTATAGGCAGTCCAGCTGAAGATAATGCTGCCTACCAAATTTCACCTTCGAAATGCAAGTGGTTACCTAAGAAAAAAGCTCGCCAACAACGCAATTTTTCATACCGAAACTAGAAAAAACGACGCCATTACAGCTCGCCGGAAGTGACCTAGTCAACAGCCCGATGACAGACCGACCGATGCAGGCGAATCATCTGCTCTGCGCTCCGAACATGGCTCCGAAGTATGCGCTTCGCGGCCGCGCCCCAGGGTTTTCTCTTCAGATGGTAACGAAGAAATTGACTCTTCAAAAACATGCACAGGGAAGGAAACACGGATACATAATAATAAAAGTTCATTTAAGCGTTTGTCTAAATAACTGCTGCCCGCTTTGCGCCTACCGTCTCGTCCTGCTGTCTTGAAGAACTCGCTGGTTTACAATAAATGATGCTGCTGGTTTACGCTTCGGGTATTCTCGCTTCGTTGATTGACTACGGATGGAAAGACGGCGTTGTTTTCGATACCGATGCTCGGTTTGGCTCTCCCATGTCGAACGAAAACGTCCGTGCATTTCTGTAAACACTTGTGTGACTGCGCCCGAAGCTTTTGCCTTAAACCACTAACGTAGCACAATTCGTTTTCTTAAAATACGTTTACGTGCTTGAAATGCTTTGAACCGAGCATGACTACATTTCTATCGAACTTCACTGCTGCGACTACTGGCAACGAGAAGCGGGCCGATCAGCTTTTGGAGCTTTCATTAATCGCGCCTCGATGGCGCAGCTAGTCCAGCGCTTCGCGGGGCGTCGTTTTACCGGTTCTGTGTTTCGAATAGCGTTACGTTATGATTTAGCGAGCGAAACACGCTAACGCAAGCATTTTACGCTATACTAAAGCTGTCTAATACGAATACCTCTCGTCGCCGGCGCTTCTCCAAACGCTGGTCAGGGCTTCCCGCTGTTGGGTTTGCAGCGGCTCAATATTGAAAGCACTGCGTCAGGATTCAACATTTTTTTTTCACTATCAATACTATTTGGGCGAAGAGACACCGCTCGTGTTTATATTCGTCATCTTCGAAGTGCGCCGGGTAAACCACCGCGCTATTCGATACCTGTCTTTCCTTTCGCCTCACTCCGATAACCTACAGCTTTTTGAGCTTTACGTTTTTCGGAAAAGCGTGCAAGCTGGTCCCAGCCGTAACATATGTTCCAGTAGCCTACACTGTAAAAAATTTTTCCTGAAAAAAACAGAAATTTTCTGGCAGCTGGCCTGCCAGAAAATTTCTGTTTGTTTCTGTTTTCTGTTTTTATGCTTTCTGTATTTTTACATAGCTCTTCTGTTCCTGCTAACAGAAAATTTCAGTTTTTTTTTGTTTACACTTTGTTTTTAGTCCCGAAAATTTCGATAATTTTGCATAATTTTTCTGTTCTCAGTAACAGAACATTTTTGTGATTTCGCTGGTTTTTTCTGTTATCAGTAACAGAAAATTTTTGTGATTTCGCATAATTTTTTTTGTTATCAGTAACAGAAAACTTTTGTTACTTTAAATAAACTTTTCTGTTCTGACTAACAGCGAATTTCTGTAATATTACTACACTTCTGTATTTGCAGTACAGAAATCTTTTGTGATTTCAAAAGTTATTTGTTTTTAGTACAGAAAGTATCTGTAAATACAATAAGTTTTCTGTTCTACAGGCAACAAGAAATTTTAGAAATTGTATTTCTCTTCACATGCAGCAACGTCAGTTTCCTAATATTCCGTAATGTTATACGTTATGCAAAATTAAAATGATTGTGGTGGAAGAACAGAAAATCTCGAAAGGACTTTTTTTTTTCCATCTGCACTTTCCCCTTCACATAGCGTGTATGCTCTCTCGGAAATTCGTTAATTCAGTACATCATAGAGTGAAATGCAAACACGTTTATTGAAGTAGACCATAAAAGTTCAGCCACTTGCGAACGTGCGCATCTTGGAGAACGAGAGATTTGTGCCATGTGGTACGCGACATTTGGTACGCGACAAACAAAACGAAACAAAAAAAACTGGCTGTTAGGGCTGGCACATTTGTGGCATATGCCCTCACTATCGCAAGGGACCCAAATGCAGGCATCAATCAGAGAAACCGAGCGAGTTGGCCGGCACGGATGGTCAAAAGTCGTAGTCCTTGAGGGTGCTAATCAATGAAGCCACTTTCGGGTTCAGGTTGTGTTGTTTCCCACGTGTCCGCTCAACCTTTGTGCCCCTTCCGGGATTGATGGTGGCAATTGACCTAAAAAGAAGAAGCTTGTGCTTAGCAGTGCAGAAGTACCAGAATATTGTTAAATACGGTGTAACTACAATGAAACCCACTTGCTCTTCATTAAGAATATGCCTTTCTGCATACATGGATCTTTCCTTTAATTACCTTCACTTTAAATAAGATATCGCCACATCAGTGTAAAATTAAACTCCTGACCTTTCTAGCACTAAAGGTTGAATTTGAAGCTTCTAATGTCTATGCACTGACAGCCAGTATACTTGCGTTTCTCGCAACCAGTATACCTTAAAACAGGAAGCATATCATTAAACAGATCGCGGTTCAATGCTAGTAGTAATTTTGTTCCAAAATGCTTTGTTTTCCTTTTAACCAAATGAAGCCATCTCAATAAATGAAGGCAGTTTATGTGACCAATGTAACAAATTAAAAAAAATGTTATCGGAAAGCTAGAGTTATTGGCTAAAGTACTGTGTCGTACTGTGTCAAAGATTTAGCTTCATTCTCACCTCTGAGTGAACTCCAAGGTGAGACTTGTTTCTTTTGGGTAGGCAACGTTGAATGCGAAGTGTGCCAGGAATAACACTTTGAACGCCTCTCTCGGACTCGATGCGTGCATTACAGGAACGTTGTCAATGCTAACGGTGAAGGACTTCGCTGTTAGGAAACTACCACCTGCAAGTTGAAAATTTAGGTTTAAAACTTACTCACGTTTAGACGGAGAGAATAGCATACCTTTAGCAAATATGAAAGGCCAACTAGGCATTTCTTCAAGGTCATCATCACAGGTGGATTCCTTGAATAAAGAAACGAGTATTGATCGAATGATTCTTTAGTACCCTGTAAAAACTAGGAAAGCAAAGATACTTTTGTCCACAAATTCTGTCTAAAAGGTTTACACTGTCAGCTCCTAAAATGTTCAACTGAAGTATACGTGCATTGGCAAAGTATGGGCTGCTTTTTCAAGAGTTGGACGCATGACAAAATGTAACCAATTACAATTATTTTTGAATTCATCACATTTTCCAGTTAATCCATTGAATAATTAACGAAAATGCTGAAACATAATGGAATACTTCTACTCTAATTCCCCAGCTATTTCTTTGCCACTGCACAGGCACAGTAAATAGAAGCAGCTGATATGGCTATCTCACGAGCTCCTTCGGAGCTTTTCAAGCTTTCGTTGTAAACACTAGCAATTTATATTTTTTCAGTTATCTTCTCCTGCTTTTTAAAACAGAAGCACTCACACTGAAAGCTCTATATGTGCGCACTAAGAATGAGCGCTTTTAATCTGTCCGCCCACATCTAGTAGAGCACTAATCTGAGTATGCTAGATTGCCTGCGCTTGCGAAAATGTGGCTTGGGGTTTAATTTCGGCTGTTCAAGGTATTTTCCGCGAAAAGCAAGTGCTCAATGCAGCGTTGCCTGTTATACCTTCTCGGTGAGGGATGTAACTTACTGCGTACAAAAAAAGTTGAATTCTGAGCTTCAACAAGCAAGAAATTATTTTATCATTTGCAAACCCAGTAAATATGTAAGTGATAACAAATAATGACATGCTATTCATTATGTACGTTTCTCAAAAAAATAATTTATTGACATTCGTCCCTCATTGCAGCTCAGACACCTATAAATCGTGTGTGTAGTTCATTACAAAACTAGGAGTATTTACCTATTCCGTTTACATTACTTATGGCCCCTTCGAATGTACAACGAAAATTAGTATAATTGTATGACTTCTGTTGTTTTCCTTTTGCAGACGCTTTTTAGTGCACTACTGCGTGACGTAGTCTCATCTCACAGTACAGTACTCACGGATTCAAGCGCGACATCATATTTTTTAAGTATAACGACTTGTATGCGCGATTGCTCGAGATAACGACGTCATGTCGCAACGAATTTGGTCTCGAAAGATAATGTTGGCTCTGATCTACGCGTTCGAGTGGAAATTACGCCAACATGACCCGAGCTGAAGACGATGGAAATGAAATTATGTGCGTTACTTACCGCTAAGTTTCCCCCTTTCAATCCGTGAGTACTGTACATTACTAGGGAGACTGAAAAACTACATATTAAAAATTCGTTCAGCTTCTTTACCTCGGTTACTCCGTAGAGCAAGCCCTTGTCCTCATTGAAAATGGCAAGAAGTAGAAGAGGAGCTGCCTCATATTCAGCAGCTGCAGATTTCGTATGAACCTTGGCACTTTCTATCTCTTGTAGACAGCTCTTCACACGCTGGCTCTTCACTAGGGTATGGGCGTACCGGTATATTTGTTTTCCAACGGTCTCGATACATCTGTCGAATGTCCGTGCCACATCAAATCCAAGCAGTGTGTTCACATGTGAATACATGTGGTGTGCAACAAACAAGAATGGCCAGTTCCGCTTCACTATCATGATGCCACTAGACACGTTGATAAGGGCTCGCTGCGATGCATAGGTCTGAGACATGAGCTGCGCCACAAGCGCCTCATTTGGTGACGCCAGGCGGTACTCTGCTTGCATTCGATTCTTTTTGCTCGCTTGCGTTTCCACCGTTTCTCCATCTGGAAGCTAGAAAATCAGGGTACCAAGCGGTTCTAATACTCGAAATGTCTTCAAATGCGCAGATATTTGCAAACATGAAATAATTTAAAGAAACATGAGGCAAAATGCAATTTGTTAACGCAGGATGTTTGCACATATTTACACTGCGTACTATCATACACTTTGAACGCTACAACCATGCTTAACAAAAATCACAAAGCAAGAAAGAACATAAAAAAATCAACAAGCCATTGTCAGGCTATATTAGCACCGAATCCCTTGCTCTAAGTGGATCTCAAATTGTGCTTTTGAAAGCGCTGGTCTGCACCTGCGACAGTTTGCGCCACTTTTAGTGTACAGTCGAACCCGAATATATCGAACTAGACGAAGATGATAAATGGTTCGACATATAAGTAATCCGATATACGAAATTATGCTCCGAATAAAACCTGAGCACGTATCTGACAAACGTCTACACTTGCAAAAAACAGGAGATTGCCGATTGGCGTATCCAAAAGCAGCAACTTCAACAAGCACCCGACGGTGATAAATGATTTCTTTTATTAGAAAAAACGCGAACAGCTCAACGAGGATCCACTGGCCGCACACATGAAATGCACAAGAAGGAAGAAGCACTGAATAAAAAAAAACAGGTTGTTGCCGAGAAAGAGATGCCCTGCTGTCACAAGCAAGCGCTTACACCAGGTTCAACATTGACCGTCAAACCACGGCGCCGGTACCTTCTACGGAGCGCATTCATCAAAGGCCGCCAAATCTTCCAAGCACCCACCCTCACCACACGCCGGAAAAACGCGTGCAAGAACAGGCAGCCGTCAAACCACGGCGCCGATACCTTCCACGGAGCTCGCATTCATCAAAGGCCGCCACCTCTTCGAAGAACCCACCCTCACCCCATGCCGGAAAAACGCGTGCAAGAACAGCCAGCGTGCTTCAAACAAGCAAACGCTTTAACCAAATTTGACATCGAGCGTCAAACCACGGCGCCGATACCTTCCACGGAGCTCCTCGCATTCATCAAAGGCCGCCACCTCTTCGAAGAACCCACCCTCACCCCATGCCGGGAAAACGCGTGGAAGAACAGCCAGAGTGCTTCAAACAAGCAAGCGCTCACACCAGATTTGACATCGAGCGTCAAACCACGGCGCCGATACCTTCCACGGAGCGCGCATTCATCAACGGCCGCCACCTCTTCGAAGAACCCCCCCCCTCACCCCATGCCGGAAAAACGCGTGCAAGAACAGCCAGCGGGCTTCAAACAAGCAAACGCTTTAACCAAATTTGACATCGAGCGTCAAACCACGGCGCCGATACCTTCCACGGAGCTCGCATTCATCAAAGGCCGCCACCTCTTCGAAGAACCCACCCTCACCCATGCCGGAAAAACGCGTGCAAGAACAGCCAGCGTGCTTCAAACAAGCAAACGCTTTAACCAAATTTGACATCGAGCGTCAAACCACGGCGCCGATACCTTCCACGGAGCTCGCATTCATCAAAGGCCGCCACCTCTTCGAAGAACCCACCCTCACCCCATGCCGGAAAAACGCGTGCAAGAACAGCCAGCGTGCTTCAAACAAGCAAACGCTTTAACCAAATTTGACATCGAGCGTCAAACCACGGCGCCGATACCTTCCACGGAACTCGCATTCATCAAAGGCCGCCACCTCTTCGAAGAACCCATCCTCACCCCATGCCGGAAAAACGCGTGCATGAACAGCCAGCGTGCTTCAAACAAGCAAACGCTTTAACCAAATTTGACATCGAGCGTCAAACCACGGCGCCGATACCTTCCACGGAGCTCCTCGCATTCATCAAAGGCCGCCACCTCTTCGAAGAACCCACCCTCACCCCATGCCGGAAAAACGCGTGCAAGAACAGCCAGCGTGCTTCAAACAAGCAAACGCTTTAACGAAATTTGACATCGAGCGTCAAACCACGGCGCCGATACCTTCCACGGAGCTCGCATTCATCAAAGGCCGCCACCTCTTCGAAGAACCCACCCTCACCCCATGCCGGAAAAACGCGTGCATGAACAGCCAGCGTGCTTCGAACAAGCAAACGCTTTAACCAAATTTGACATCGAGCGTCAAACCACGGCTCCGATACCTTCCACGGAGCTCCTCGCATTCATCAAAGGCCGCCACCTCTTCGAAGAACCCACCCTCACCCCATGCCGGAAAAACGCGTGCAAGAACAGCCAGCGTGCTTCAAACAAGCAAATGCTTTAACCAAATTTGACATCGAGCGTCAAACCACGGCGCCGATGCCTTCCACGGAGCTCCTCGCATTCATCAAAGGCCGCCACCTTTTCGAAGAACCCACCCTCACCCCATGCCGGAAAAACGCGTGGAAGAACAGCCAGCGTGCTTAAAACAAGCAAGCGCTTGCGCAAAGCCTCGAAAGTTCTAGAATGCTTGGCGTGACGCCGTCTCAAACGAGACTGCTTTCAGCGGTGCGTCTGCCGACGACGCGGAACTGGTTTTACAGTCCTTCCGAAGCCGCTGCTGTATTGCGAATAGATAAGTCATGTCCAACTATCCCGAACCCTGGCGAGAACCAATAAGCGCGCTGAGAAATTTGGGTCAGTCAGTCAAAAAAGAAGCTAGTGAGCTAGAAGTGAGGAAAGACTGTGGCGCTGACGAGGAATGATCTTTCGGCACGCATACATATACTGAATTAGCGTAATGTTCAAAAAATAAAGGTAAGAAAAATAACTAGAGGAATGAAAGACAGGCGTTACACTCAGTACGCTGCGCGTGCGCGGACTTCATGCACGTGTAGTGCAGTGCACTTAACGGCTTTCGGGGTGTCGCCGTGTTCAATATATGATATGTTCAATCTATCGAAGCCCAATGCATCAGTGTGATTTTACAACTGTTCAACATACACAACAATTATAGTGGCCCCATATATGCGGGTTCAACTGAATTTTTTCGCTAAATACTGTTCATGCAGATGAGGATACACAATCAATGCGGTAATATGGAACGCGTCGAGGCATTCCTCATAAGAGACACTGCATAGCGTCACTTTTTTAAATGCTTATATTATCGAACAGAATCTCTAACGATACCATTCAAGACATTAGCGTTGCGGTGTTAAGGGCCCTTTATAATCCTACGCAAAGTCGACGCGCGCGCATGCTCGGTATGCAGCCGCGACTGTCGCGTCCGTCGGCGTGACCTGCTGCATTCCGCGCCGGCGACATCACCCAGAGACGCTGACGCCACCGCGTCTGCGTCTCTTCGTTCTCCGTGACGAAGCGGCGCCAGGCGTGCTCAAATGCGCGTGCGTCAAGGCAACGAGCGCGGCCGGCGCGGCGCGCAAGTGGGAAAATATAGGGAATATGAGTGCTTGGTTTTCGTGTCAACGTAACGGGACGAACCTGACGTCGCGAACTCCCGGTGACGCTGGCTGAAGCGAATGCGGGCCCTTACAACGAGTCGATTACACCGGCAAAGAAAAATTAAAAACCACGCTTCATAGGCGGCTAAGGACAAGCGCGATCGACACAAATGGGGCTCCTACAGTGCCACATGGCGCGAGCACAATTTTTGAATGCAACGTTAGCGGTGCACCAGCATCGGCGCGCCTCAACTGGTTCTTTACAGATGAGACAACGGTCAAAAATTGCAGTGTGACGCAATATCACACACTGAATGCCTCAACTGAGCTCGTACGATAGTAAGCCTATGCTCTACGCGGTAACAGCAAAGCACGCTGCGCAGATCGTGGGACCCGCTCGCCACATTTCAAATGACAATACTGCTCTGATTACTCATCCTGCCAGTATTTACACCAGCTGCCGCACGGCTAAGCGCAGCCGCACAGCTAAATACGATGCACTCTAGCAACCAACGTTTCTAGAACCCTTGTTCTCGAAACATTGCTAGTTGTGTATGGCTACGCGAACCACCCTCATCGAGCGCTAAAGCAACAACGTTATCACGTAATAGCACTTCAAGTACACAAAATATAGTTCTGTAATTACATAAACCTATAACGAAACTCTCACTCACCCTATAGGGGAACTGTATCAAAGCGCAGCAGTTTAATGGCACCAGACCTCCGACGAGGAAACAACAAAGCTCGTCAGTTGGGCCCATCCGCAAAGAAGAAACTATGCCAATAGAGGAAGCGCGCACTGAAGCGCGCCAAAAGCAAGGACCGCAGCACCTACTAATACGCATTTTACTTGGAACAAAATTAATTGCTACCGTTCGCTTGCTCCCTAAAATATAAGTAATTTAATGCTTGGTGAAGTGTATTTTTTATAGTTGTTTTTCATGTGATAAAAGACACGTGACCGATCGTCTGTAGAACGCCAACATCAAAAACAGAAATTCTCTGTTTTTTTCAGAAATGTATTTCTGTTAACAACGAAAAACAGAACTTTTCTGTGCGACCACGGACTTTTTCTGTAAAGAAGTTTGTACTTTTCAATATATTTTTTACAGTGTACGGCTCCGCATTTCGCATTACAAAAGAATTCACATCTTCTCAATCAGCCGCTCGTAAAGGGGCGTCACGCAGAAAAGGAAGGGATGCGGCTGCAGGGAGTTCTGCTCAGGAGCGGTGGTGAGCTGCAATTGACGTCATTTCCGTTTGTGTCCTATTTGCCCAGGCACACCGCTAGGGCTCCGCGTCGTCTGCTAGTTGACAATTAGAGCACCGATTATAAATGAAATATGCGATTGCAAGCTTTTTCACTGCCGTTATCATTGCTTACCCAACATATACTACACATTCCGAGCCAATTCTGCCCAAGTCAGATTTCGTTGCAGTTGGCCTTTAAGGACCTCTCTAAGTCGCGCGTTCTGCGTTAGTACTGCAGTTCACGTACGGTTAAAATAACACTAGTTTCAAGTTGAAATACACATGCTGTTACCCATTTGGCTGGCTTTCACTTCCTCAACAATATTTAGCGTAGATTAAACATACTTAATCGAGCTTCTCACAGTAGCCCGTTTTTCGGCAATCTATGAGTATAGGCCTTAGTTTCGAACGTCATGACCATCATCACCACATCTGCTCTCATCTTTAAAAATATTCTTTCCCTTGGGGCTGTTTCTATGGTCCATAGAAACAGTAAGGTCTGCTTAGCCGTATGCGAATTTCCTTGAGACAGAAGCGAAATTCGTCGTCCACATACAACCAATGAAAGATTGATGCTTCGTAATTCCCATCCCTGATTGAATGTTTTCTGTACTGTTGTTCGATTGTTGTTTTTATTGGTACGTAAAGTAATCATTCCTCAATTTTTTTATATACTCTAGAGAGCCTTTACTTTCTCTTCATCCATCACATTTAAAAAATCTCCCTCTCTCTCTTGACATGGGAGCGGCCCCCTGCCTCAATAAACTGATCTATCCATCAGTCCTTACATTAACCGCGGCTTCATGGCCAATGACCTGTAGTGGGTAAGAGCCAAAAATTGAAGTGTCTAGGAAGGAAGCAAGCAAGCCGCCGCTTGTGAGCTCGGCAAACACTTCTAGAAATTACATAATGCAGAAAATATAGCAACACATTCGCGTTATACTCGGCCAACCCCCTCCATTGGCTGTGTGCCATGTGCGGACGTGAAGAGGAAGAAGAAGAAGAAAAGCTCACAATAGACAATGCACTTTCCTTTGGTGCTTCGGCTCTGGGCTTCAGCCACAAGAACGTTTTTGATGCCGTTAGCAGATACCTTTAGGAAACAAAACGGATGCGACTCTAAATCCCTACTTGTATAAGTATTATTATAGCAGTAATGAGTCACCTCAAAACAAAAAACAGAAAATTTGTTTTTTTTTTCAGCCTGTTACTGAAATTCTAAGCAAGATCGGGAATGTAGTGTCTGATCTGATCAATTATTGCACTCTTCCTATTTTTATGTACGTTCTTTTTTTCCTTTTGTTATTAATATTTAATACTTGCAATATCAAAAAAAAAAAGATTCATATCATCAATTCTTGGCCAATCCCCCTGAGTGGGTATGAGCCATGGTAGAGGAATCATCATCATCATCAGCTTCTTTCGCAGCAACTGGGCTCTACCTCAGTGTCAAAGGCCACTTTCTGACGGGCGCTGAGCTACGCCTAACCTGCTTCTTCATGCGCTCGCGGTTGTTATGAAGCCGGCTCCTCGAAGCACCTAGGAGGTAAATTGCGCGACTGAATTGGTAACTTCTGTTAATACGGGTGAGCCAGCTGTCGCAGAGGGCTAATACCCAGTATAATGGTCGTGGCTCAACAGAGGGAAAATTTGACGAGAGGCGGCTGCTTCTTCTGAGGTGTATTCACCCTTGTGCGTAGAATCGAGTTGTATTCAGCTTGACCATGAATAATTCTCTCAGCTCTTACGATGCACGCTGTGTTCCTTGTTTGTTGAATAACGCACCGGAAAAATCTTGAAATGATATTTGGCTGGTATGTCCACCTCTTATCTCTTCCAAACAACAGAAATTCTACAGCAGCCTGTTACGAACTGCTGGGAACACTGCGTATCCACTGAGCCGTTCATTGGCTTCAGAGTACCACAGAGAAACCAGACAATGGGTAAGCAATAAATAATTGATTGTATAAGAAATGGAACTCGTGATCTTGGCAAAATCGTCCCCCTAATCCGAGCAAATGCATGCGGCCTGAGCGCAGCCACGTATGAGGCTAGAAAAAAGTGGCGCTGACACGGGCCAATAGTTGGCCGCAGAGACCTGGCGTTCTGAAGCAAACAATTAGGCAGCAGCACTTGAAAGAACTCTGCAGAGAATTGTGAACTCTGGGTCTGTAGCGCCGACATCCAATGATTTCCCAACTAGGCCACAGGTGCATGCCTTGTAAGGAGGGACATGAAACGTTATAGAATGTGCCGCGACCATTAAAGTGCTGTCGGACAATATCGCTACGTAGCGGCATCAGCTGCACTGCACTTGATCGAAGACGCCTCGAATATGATAAAGACGATGAGAACGTTCGGGTAAAACTGGCGCAAGGGGCTCGTGCTTGGCAGTGCTGGATGTATGCGCAGTGGTAAAAATAATCTGTATATTGTCCATCCCGTGGCTGTCTTTCCCGAAATAATACGCACATTTTTCCATAGTGCCAGCTATTCCCCCTAGCTCGTCGAAGCCGGCTCCTTTAAAGGCTTCGATCGTTTTAAGGACGCTGACAGTTTACGCCCGGTTTCATTTTGTGAGGACACGATTTATGATGTGAAGGTTGCACCATCACTGGCGCCGCTGTCGACCATTCGAACGTTCTCCTCGGCTGCTTGACGCCGCTGCATTAACCAAGGCAGTGGTGACGGATTTCGTTAGCACATAGCGCTAAATCGACAATGAGGGTTCTCACTTCCTATGCAAACTATCATGGCTATATTTGCACACCTAGAGAAACTCCGAAAGTTACGTTTTCTGAATAAATTTTGTAGTCACGTTTTGTTACAGACGTTTATTACATGCGAAACATTTCTTAGTGAACTGCACGCATTTTGACTGTTTTTATCTATCTATCTATCTATCTATCTATCTATCTATCTATCTATCTATCTATCTATCTATCTATCTATCTATCTATCTATCTATCTATCTATCTATCTATCTATCTATCTATCTCAATAACCCGCCTGCGTCTTGGCTCTCTCATGGTCGTCTCCTTTCCATGAGACACACCAATATACGCATGGGAGGACATAAGTATATTACGAACATGATGAGCAGGTCATCGGGTCAATAGCCAGAGACGCTCTTCGCCTAGGTGATGGAACAGTTTCCTTCAGTCACGTGTGGCACATACCCATATACAAAGCCCTAAGAATGCGTGTATGAGCCGCAGGTGATACACAGTTTGTTTTAACTCAAAAACGCGAACGCGAGGTAGAGCTTGTGTCGCAGAAAATGCGGGGCAGGCATCGGCAGCGGTGTCGTCGAGGGAAAAGTCGCAGGGACCGAAAGACTGAAGATCACGCTTAGAGCTAGAATTGAACTCAGGCATTCTGTGAGGAAGTGATGTATCCTACCACAAAGCTACGCTAGTTCTTGAAAGTGCTTACGAAAAAGTCCCTGCAATAGCGTCATATTGCGGTAGCTTTAACTGTGGCTGCAGTGTTCGCTACGGGCGTTTATAAATATGTAATGAACCGTGCACATTAACGACTATGACTCGGCTAGCTATGGTCAACCATTGCTCAACCCGGAGAAATACGGCGAAAGGCGCCTGTTATGATGCACATCTGGGATGTGTAGTTCATTGCGATAAAACTGACTTCTGTGCTGCAACGTGGGTGCCGACGTTACTTCTTACCATAGATACCTTTTGGGTGTCTACTGCTCTCGAGGTGCCTCGGGAGGCGACGATCAATCCGTAGTCAGGGGTGGTGGGAGAGGCGTAGTATCCCCCCCCCCCCCCCACATACCCATGTTATTGCTACCTAATATAGGTAGTTTCCTGAAAATGGGTGCCTTCCTAAAATAGTTGAGGCCTTCCGCTAGTGATCCCCTCCCCCTCCTGAAAAAATTCCTCGCTACGGCCCGTCCACAATATACCAATAGCTACTCAAGATGCACGAAGGAGCTGGTCTCACTCTGAACGCTTGACTGAAAGCAATAAGATTTGTGGTATAGACTCGCCTACTGCTTGCATGACTTTGACTCCCAGAATGACTGGACCTGCCGAATTTTTTTCTTCTGTTTCAGAGGAGACACCATTAGTGCCTGGCTTCCCACCGGGTTCCCAGCCAGACTCTTTGTTCCCGTGTAAGTGCTCCGCTATTTAGGCTTGAACTGCTTGACAGGGTATACTGCAAGCGAATTTTCAGAAATAATTCGATCCATAACAAGTGTTGCGTAATGCAAAGTGCTGGAATACAAGTGAGCCATTTAGGCCTGTTTTACACCCTCAACAAAAAAAAAGCAGCGCCATATAAAAATTAAGAATATATTAGAACTCCGAAAGAGCGCCAAAGTTTCAAGTAAAAATATACCGACCACACAAAACCAACCATAAAGGCTCGCCAAGTATGCGCGCACGGAGAAGGCGTAGCACGTCATGACCCTACGCTGTAATGTAACTGTCATGGTTGTAGTAATTTTGTGCAGACATATTGAAGTCGCATGACAATTTGATCTGCCAAATTTTTAAGTAAGCATATAATAGGTACTGCGGACTTTTTACACAGACTTCTCCAAAAAACCACAAGGTACATGCAGTTATCGTCAGCGTCAGCCAACTATATATAATTCACGGACGCTGCAACAAGGGAGTTTTTTTTTAAATTCAGAATGACGAGGTATTTTATTTATGTAACCCATATTCCTGCCAAAAGATTCATGATTTTTTTTTCAAGCGTTCTCAAGTTGTCTTCAGCTATGTCAGAACCTCGACTTAACTCTTTCATAGATGCTAGTGCTTCGTTTTTGTTATATTCCATTATAAATATGTTTAAGGAACAGTGTGGGAACAACTTGCAAAAGAATATGCGGATGCGTCCAGAAAATGTGCAGGAGTTAAGTGCTCTCTCGTAGAGCTATTTACTGTATGTGCCTGTAAATAAGGAACACACAACTTCATTCAACTGTTTCAGGAAAGCGTGTATTATATGCTGCATAGGCATGGGCATTTGGATATGTAGGCTACACCTCTTTCAAGCAATAGCACATAAGCAGTGTCAAAATACAGTGAAACCTTGGTGACAAGAAGCTCACGCGACCTCCAAAAATATTCGTAGCATCCTAAATTCGTATCACCAGAAAGCATGGACAATTAGCATCCAACAAAAGAAAGATGGCGTACATTTTAATTTATTGTCTTTCAGGGCCACAGCAACATCAGGAAGAACTATGAATGATTGTCAGTTCAGATTTTACATGTCTGTAATCATACGAGCACTCGTGAACATACAGCCCGTATGCGCGTGTTTAATTAACGAACCAGGGGCATTGTGAGCCGCGGAACAGTAGCCCCTTCCAAATTTTAGTACGCGTTTCGCATCACACCGGAGTACTGTGCCGAAGGTAACGGAAGAAGCGCTTTGACGTGATATATCAAGGCGACAAAATTTCAGAACCATGTTTGCATGTTATGATTTTGTTATCACGGAGGTGTCGGGGATGGTTTTCGGGATATTTAAGGCCGTGCCTGCACAAGTGCGACCTCAACAGTGGCACATGGCGACGTTGCGACGCCTGCCTCCTTCGCCAAAACCATCCTCGCCTTCTTTCTTTCGGTCGTTATCCACCTTTTTATTGGTTGCCTCATGCACGAGGCAGGCACGTCTAAACACAGTACAACGACAGCAGCCCGCGTCGACGTGTTAGGAAAAAAAAGCATGGCGTCAATGCCCTCTGTCATCTAAACGCGAAGGCACTCGGAGGCACATTACAGTCTCAAAGATTCGGCCACACAATCTAGGAGGCCGTGACGCGCCTTTGTAGGTTTATTCTGACCGTAAGAAAAAGTATTTTTCTTACATCATGATTCTGAACATTTGGCGGTGAGGCGCGCATGCCCACGCTTGCGTGCCCGCGCTCGCACGTGCTTGGCGCGTCTTCGGCGACAGCGTGGACAACACGTTTTCGTGCCTGCGCGGTAGTGTACGTTTCGTACGAAACGTGGCAGGGTGAAAATCGGTTCGCAACAACCGTACTCCATTGACATAGCAGGACGATGGGCCTTGGTGGGCACCAAAGAAAAGTTCGTATCACCCCGAAAAAAGTATGAGCTGTGATCGTATCACCGAGGTTTCACTGTTGCTCATCAAATTCTCGAATTAAGGTCCCGCATTTTTTAAATATTACGTCATGCTTGCTTTTTTCTCTGCAGCCTCAGAAGTCGATGATCCGTAAGTTATTATTTGTCATGCGTTTTTTTTTCTTTTGTGCTCTAGAGATGTAGGAATGCATCCATACTTCCTCAGAAGAACATCGCTAGCAGCGTATTAGTAGTTTTACTTGAGCTTGCATTTGTATGATTGAGTCGCAAAGGATGTCGCAGTAATACACTTTATATTATAACGGCTTTTAACAAAAGTTACAACCATATACAGTACCTCGACTGTACACAGTACCTCGACAGCAGCTGCTGCTGCTGCTGCTTGATGAAGTGGAAGGCTTGACAAGCAGTCAGCTTGCTCACTTTATATTATAACAGCTTTTAACAAAAGTTATAACCATATACAGTATATTGTCTTTAGTACAATAATAACTGTATAAACGTTGCCAAACGTTGTTCACAGTCTTTGCGGGGTTAAACAAAGCACTTCAAACTAACACGCGTGGCAATATCATCATCATCATCATCATCATCATCATCATCATGATTTCTTAACCTTTAAAGGCTCCTGTTGGGTTATAACATAAGGGGGGGAGCATACATAAGAGAAAACGAACGTTCAAACAGGCATGAATTAAGCAAATACAATAAAAGTAACATTATTTCTCCCTGTGTATTTAAAATACACAGGATTCTTCCTTTCGAGAATTGACGAAGTGTCCACTACGCTTTCACAAGTCAACGCACACGCGAACGTGCGTAACTGCTCACTCTGTCGATGCTTTCGCTGCTGATGATGACGGAATATGTCAGTGCTGTTTAATAAGTGGGCCTTTAGAGTCCTTATTCATTGTGCAATTTACATGTGTTGACACCTGGCGCGATCCTACGTTTCTGCGCAATATGAAATGCGTTAAGGAGATGCCTCGCATGATGCGACATTCTTTTAGGGTTTTTTTTTTCGCAAGCGGTTCTAAGCACTGGTGGTTCCCTGTGGTGGAACATCTGCCTACCACGCAGACCGCTTGGCTTCGAGTTTCATTTTGAGTAAACTTCTTTATCTATTGATTTGCATGCATATCCAATCTACGCTGAAGGAGAACGCTGATTTTTCGCTCACAACGAACCACGCTGACGCCGACACCAGAATTTCGGCGAAAAGAACTCCTAACGTTATTGCGCTAGTACCAGTGTGCGCGCGATGAGCAGTCCTGTGCGGCTCCCTTCTGCTAGGCTTATGCGAGAACCAGACACTCTCCCCGCTTCTTTCGAACAACGTTATCGTCATCCTTCATTTTGTGTCCTGAACGCTGCCATCAAGTTATACCGAAAGAAAATGTCAAGTGGTCGCGCTTGAGATGGATGGGATCTGTTGTACACTGTCGTCCTTTATGAAAGGAAACATGCGAGCGCGTGGCCTGTGCTCCGCGGCGCCTGCCTACAGCATCATGAACCGACATCTGAAGAAAGCGCGTCCCCTTTTGGCGGCATCGCCCCTTGCAAGCTATCAGGGCTTGTTCAACGGTCAATCACTCGTTATTTTGTTTGCGAACAGATGACGCCACAAGCGGACATGCTTTCTTCAGTTGTCGGTTTGATGACGCTGTAGGCAGCCGCCCCAGAGTGCACGGCACGCGCTCGCGTGTTCCCTTTCATAAAGGACGACAGTGTACTCCCGCTGATACATATCAGCATTCTTGTTCGTCTTCCTGTTGTTCACGCAGCACCATCCTAAAGCAACAAAAGTGTTGTAGGTAATACACGCCGCATAGAACAAGCCAGCCGGTAGAACAGCATGCCTTCATTTGATACCGAAGTAAGCGGACAGCAACCTGACTGCCGGTGAACAACTAAACATCAGGTTACAGAGTGGCTCGCATCTAGACCGTCGCAGCGGCTTATGAACGCTTGAGGTGGGGAGGCAGATAACTGATAGTAGAGCGCGAAAGAGTACTTGGCGTTATCTTACTTCGTCACTGATATAACACATTCCCCCCGCACTGAATCACACTCTACTAGCATATGCACGCAATCAGAACCCGTAACGATCAGGCTGTCGTCGTAGTCTCTTCGGGTATCGACAACCACCCCCGTTGCTTGAGCCGTTAGGTTGTGCCGATACTTGCACTCTTTGATCGTCGCTTGCTGGCACACTTGATTTTGATGCTGCTGCTGCTGCTTGATTGAAGTGGAAGGCCGTGACAAGCAGTCAGCTTCCTCATTTTCAACTGACGGCCTGAACTTCAAGGTGAACGTATGCGCTGATAATGCTACCACCAAACGCTTAAGCCTAGAGGCTCTAAAAGTTGCAATGTCTGTCTTCCGAAATATGGTTTTGAATGGTTTGTGGTCGGTGAGCAAAATGAACGGTCTTGCATAGACGTAATAATGAAATGTCCGTCACACCAAACACAAGTACCAAAAGCCAATGCGTAACATTGGCTATAGCCTTGCTCAGCCTTCGGTGAGCGTACGCGATGCATACACGACCGGATGAGTCTGCCCATCCTCGAAAACATGCGACAAGGACCGTGCCCACGCGATAAGCAGGGCATCACACTCAACCTGCAAGCGTGGCGACAGTCATTGCGTGCCAACATGAGCTGCGTTGCCTAACCTTCGCTTAACTTGTTTTAAAGCTTTTTCGCAAGGCGGATCCAACACCGAGACTGCATCTTTTCGAAGAACTTGGCTCAGAGGAAGCAAGATCTAGGAATGGTTTTGGACGAACTTTCCGAAGTAGTTAAGACCCAGTACGGCCTGAAGCTGTTGTTTGTTAGTTGGAGTCAGGCGCCTTCACGATAGCGCATAGCTTTTCATTTGTTGGTAGGGACGCCGTCTTTGGTGATCACATGTCCCAAGGCACAGCAGCTAATCTTGAAAAAAAAAATGCATGAGTGATCCTTCTGTCATATGAATCCGTATAAGACGAAAGTGAAAACTGTCTTCACAGGAAGTAGTGCTTATTGTGTTGTGATTCTGAGGTTTTAACTACTCATATTGCTGTTTGGCAGCTATAGCAATGTTTGACGAGGATGCGCCGACGTTGACGCCCAGTGACATATCTCTATCACGATAACTAACACCCATGATCATGATTTAACAGTTGTGGTGGCTGAAGTTGTCAACATTTACCTCTACACAGCGTATCGTGAATACCGCGCATAGACGGCATGAAGAAGCACATAATAAACACTCTTACTTGATAAACACTCCTTCAAAGCGTCGTCAATTAAGGATAGAAACTGCACGATACATATTCTGCCGAGTAATAGGAAGCGCACATCATGCTTCCTAATACGCCTGTGCTCATGCACACACGACCACACTGCGATTCAGCAACACGGCAGCAGACCTTCGCAGCTTGAGCTGCGAACGCACGAGCGTTCCACATCCCGCTGGCCTCTGTCTCACTCCTTCAAAGCACGACATTTGCCCTTTGACATCGCTGCCTTTCTGCAGCGATTACTACTGCTGTTTTATTATTGGCGGCGAAACGCCGTTGGTGCATGCGGATCATGCACAACTCCGACAATCGTGCCGTCACACGCTAACACGAAGCAAAAGGCAAAGAACATCACTGCGTCTAGGGCGACTCCTCCCCCATGCTACAGAAGGACTTGTTTTTGGGCTGGTTGCTGTTTGCTTATAATCATCATGTAGCGCGAAAGGACACAACGGACACAGAGAGTGGTTTGTGGTTCTCTGTGTCCGTTGTGTCTTTTCGCGCTACATCATGATTATAAGCAACCCCCATGCTAGCATGGTCAGTATTTGTTCCTGCTATGGAAACGCTTTAACCATGGCCTCCGAGATTGCGTGTCAGCGCGCAATCTCGGACGCCATGCTTTTACTGCATCGTCGACGAATTATTCTGTATCCGCTCTAGTAAGTGTCATGCCACATTCCTTCTCGTCACCGCTCAGAAGGACCAATCGCCAACAGGGACCACTGTGTCAGAGAGAATGTGTGAGAGATATGAGGCGCGTTTGTACGGAGTATTGCGTTGCCTCTATACCTCAGTTGGTACAGCACCGCGCACTTATCTTCGCGGGCCAAAGAGTCGGAGGTCCGGATTCTCGGCGGGGATAGTTTTCCTTGCAG
>JALIZH010017015.1:0-17756 GCA_030522465.1 Rhipicephalus appendiculatus | reverse complement strand
GCGTGTGGTCGCGAGTTCGATTCCTGTGTCGTGCGTGCTTGTATGCATATGTCATGTATGTGCATGAATACATCAATGTCCATTTTCTAGTATGTCCTAGCTATGAATAGTTGCAAGAAATGTCTCTAAAACGCTAGTATAGTGCCTGAAATACCTTTTTTTTCTCGCCCTCTCTCGGGCCGCTTATAAAGGGGCGTTTTAAAAGCTCTCAAAAGAAGCAGAAAAACTTCCAATGAACTCCGTTCAAGCCCCCCGAAATGAGTTAAATAAAAACACCAAAGTTACCTCCTTAATTCCCTCTTTTGACTCCGTTTACTTTGTAGACAAACCTTGTTAAGCCTTCTGCACCACAAATCGACTGTGTATCTCGAAAACGGAGCTGTTTTATCGGCAGTATACGCTTAGCGAAGCCTCATTACTGAAATCTAAATCAAATACCAGCATTATTTGGGAATGAATGAGTTTAATAATGCAGGCCGACGGCTAGAAAGATTCGAAGTGGACGGCTGTCGCTTGGACAGGCACCGCCATCTTGCCCTGCGTACCCCCCTAAAACCTCCTTTGGTAGGGGGGTTTTGCGTAGTACCTTTAGGATGCAAGTTAAGAGCCAGGCCCAAAACTCCCAAAAAGGCTCAAACCCGTTTGCTGTGTAGAACGCCTCGAGAGGGCGGGCTTTTCCAAGGAACTCATTAGTTCTGTGGCCGAAGTCCTCCTAAAGGAGGCCAGGACTGAAGGTGGTGCGCCTATCGAGGTCCTCCGGCAAGCCAAGTGCGAGGCCTGTGGCCTTGCCATACATTCACCGCTTCTCCCACCGGCTAAAGAAGGTGGCAGCAAAATGCGGTGTGTCGGTGGTATTCTCTGCTCCAGAGAAGCTGGCCCGTATGTGCCCTGTGGTGAACGCTCGCAAAGAAAAAAGTGCGTGCACCAAAAAGCACGCGACACCGTTCGTACCTTGCGAGCTGGGTGTTGTGTACAAGATACCCCTTTCATGTGGCAGATGCTACATAGGACAAACCGGGCGCTGTCTTAATGACAGATTGCGAGAGCACCGTGCGGCAGTTGATGCGCAGGCAGCGGGGGGACATCTGGCGGACCATTGCCGCAGGTGTGGTTGTGCTCCGGAATTCACCACTACACGTGTGCTTAAAAAAGGCAACGATCAGGCAACGCGAGAAATCATAGAGGCGTTTGCTATAAGCGAGAATGAAAGTAAATGTGTCAGTGTTGCGTCCGTCGCTTTGTCCCACAAAGAGCTTCAGTACCTGAAAGCAAATCTTGCGCATGTAAGGTGGTAACATGTGGGAATATAAGAAAGCATCTCGAAGTGTGATGGTGCGCATGCGCTCATGTCCGACGGATTTTGGCTTTTCCATGTTGTTTTTCAGTAATAAATCAGTTGATGTCTAGCGCCCGTCCTGTGTGTGTGTGTTCTGTATTTTTTGTCTTCGTCTGGGTTTATTGCGCTACAAATATGACTACAAGTGACTCAAACCAACTAGCCCGCATCACCGCCTTGAGTGCGTGAGTTGTTCTATAGACCTTGCGAAATGATGTCGGTGTTTAGTCATTACCGAGCTCGAATAGTGCATTCATGTGCAAAACATTGTACAAACAACACTGTGCAAACAAGAACGAAACATGGCACCATGTGAATCAAACGCATCGAAAGTCATGGCTGGAGTTGTGTATATATATATATATATATATATATATATATATATATATATATATATATATATATATATATATATATATATATATATATATATATATATATATATATATATATATGAGTTCGCACTTCTTTCTTTCGTTCATAGCGAGGGTCTCGTTCCGGCAGACATGTTGCCTTCAGGTGGTATGCGAGGGATTACAAGATCACGTGCTACGTGACGCCTACAGGCAAAAAGAGTGTTCCACACTCGCCGTAATGGCAACACGCGGCGCTGACTGACGCTCCCACGTTTAAAATGCACATATATACCCTAAAAATTGGACGGAGGGATGACCGCCCCCTTAGCTCAGTGTTAGAGCATCGGACGCGTTATTCGAAGGTCGCAGGTTCGGATCCTGCCGGTGGCAAGTTATCTGTTCGTCCACTTTTCTTTCTTCACATTTACATTACAGACTATTTACAGTTACTTCTAATAACGTCCCCTACACTTTGCTTGGCATCATTGTCTGTTAGTACTCATTAATGATGTGTTTAACAAAGCAAACGAGACCTTAAGTTCACACTTCTTTCTTTCGTTCATAGCGAGGGTCTCGTTCTGGCAGAC
Source organism: Rhipicephalus appendiculatus (assembly GCA_030522465.1). Classification (NCBI taxonomy): domain Eukaryota; kingdom Metazoa; phylum Arthropoda; class Arachnida; order Ixodida; family Ixodidae; genus Rhipicephalus; species Rhipicephalus appendiculatus. The sequence continues at coordinate 15,477 of JALIZH010017015.1, read as the reverse complement.
TTGTTGCCTTCAGGTGGTATGCGAGGGATTATTAGTCAGCTGCCAGCTCGTAATAAGATCACGTGCTACGTGACGCCTACAGGCAAAAAGAGTGTTCCACACTCGCCGTAATGGCAACAAGCGGCGCGGACAGACGCTCCCACGTTTAAAATGCACATATATACCCTATATAGTGGATGGAGGGATGACCGCCACCGAAGGTCAGTGGTAGAGCATCAGACGCGTTATTCGAAGGTCGCAGGTTCGGTCCCTGCCGGTGGCAAGTTATCTTTTCGTCCACTTTTCTTTCTTCACATTTATATTACAATTACTTCTAATAACGTCCCCTATACTTTCCTTGCCATCATTGTCTGTTAGCAATGTCCCTCAAACAGTTCCCTCTATGCGAATAGCAGTAACTTACAGGGTAAATAAAAAATGAATTGAACTCTTGCGTAGCTTCTAGTAAAATGGGAAAACAGAAACGGTGTGTAATGCAGGTTTTGAAACATCAGCAAAAAATTAAATAAGTGAAGTGCACGAATACGAATCAGTGTTTTCTTGAGAATGTTTCCTATGATTAAAAAAAATAAAGCATGCTTCCTTTAAAGGAAAGATATACGTCCCTGATATCAAATAAATATAAAAGATACTCGCTCCCAGGTGCCCCTTAAAAAAAGACAACGTTCTGTGTTCCACAAGATTGCTTGAGACTATGAATATCTTATATTGACGCACATTATTTGGCAAACATGACTTGCGTAATGATTTACGCAAAAAGGTTCTAAGTTTCAATATACTTAAGTAGCAAACACGTTTGACTCTACGATTAAATATTCACCTTATAGGTAAAATTATCACTTGTTCCAAGGTGTGTTTTGCACGTGCTTTCAATATTTTCTTTCGCAAAATAATATTGTTCATAGATCCCCGCTACATTACCAATTGAAAGAAGGGCATGTTAGTACAAGTATAGTTTTCTCTGTGAAGAGCTAATATGCCTATTGCGAAAAGAAGGACCAACAATATGTGAGGGGATGTGGGGAATACATGTGATAAGGCTAGGGAGAAGTTCACAAATAGTTAAAGCGTTGCGAGTTTGCCATTCGTAATCATTTATAATGATAGTATAGGCGAAAGAGCGTACATTTAACAACGATAAAAATAATGCAATCCATCCGGGGCTTAGAGAAGTTTCTGCTACAATACTTCGTGTCACAAGTAGTGTTTCGACATCTCGGCGTTCTAAACTAGGAGGTTATCCCGGATGGCATTAAAAACTCAAAACGGCCGCGTGCACGACCTTAAATTGTCCAAGTCGTACTTTGTATTGACAAACTAGGTACATTGCATTGAAGAACATTGTCAGCACCGCGAGCTGTTCCGACACACCACGATACAGTGCTGGTGCAGATTTCGGCTTTGAAAAAAAAAACAAAAAAAACATGAATAAGGCCTACAAAAACGAGCGAGAAAAGTTACATGGCTTTAGCTAGAGAGTAAATGAGCATATAAATTGAAAGAACCCTTTTCAGCCAATCTAGAACCGGGAGCCGTTCTTGAGAAATCTTTGAGCTTTGCAATCGGCGTTGAAAGAGGCCAAACTTATTCTATATTAAGGCACCACTTAGGCTGTGTCGTCAAATCTTCAAATGGCCTGCGAAAGTAGGTGCAGCATGGCACGTTATTAGAAGTAAGCCTAAAATGATCCTGTAGTTTCCTAGTATTTGATGCCGGGAGTCTTTTTCGTTAACGCATTTCGTTCGTGATATATATATATATATATATATATATATATATATATATATATATATATATATATATATATATATATATATATATATTGGTTGCATCCCATTATGTTACGGCGAGTCGCCAGGCCACCGCCGAGAGATAGCGCCACTTGTACATGTCCCCAAACGTGGCAATGGTGGAGTCTTCGGATTCATCCACTGCACCTCAAATATTGTTTCTCAGACAGATTCCTATATGATGTACTGGTGGTTCGTCAATATTCATAACACACGAGATTTTATCACCGCAATGCATGATAAAAAACCCGGTGCCTACCACATTGAAAAAAAAAGAGTGTTCTTAGCATTCAGGAAATGTCGAGTGAGAGATACAATACGTGTTTGCAGCTTTGACACTTACGGAATGATTGTTTGTCGTTGCAGACATCAGCACCGACGCCTTCTTCTGACACTGGAAGAGTCGGGTCTCCTGGATCATGGCTTGAAGAAGCACTTTCCGCCATGTACTCAGTGCGGCAGTCGTGTTTCATTCGAAATTCCGTTCAGCTCTTGTATGTTCGTCTTGCTAGCAGGTTTCTCTTTGTCCCTGCTGGCTTTCTGCGCCGAGTTAGCTTATAACCGCTACGCGAGATGCCGAGACCACGGCCCACTTTTCGTCAAGCGACACACGCACACCCTTAATTAAGGGCACGACACCCGTAATCTTAGGTCCCCTGGTAATTTCGATCCAAGGCACGCATAAATTAACGTATTTCGAGCGAAATAACCTCCCTGATTATGTGGATATGGATAAAGAAGCTTCCCATGGGCAAGTCACGGCCTCTCTTGCCACTATTTCACTCTTTTTCGCACATACTGGTGCTCCCTCAAGCATCGCACGCTTCATCCCGCGGCACTTTTGATAGTGCTGCTCTGATGGCTCGTTCACCAAAAGACTTGATGGCCTGCTCCTCAATGCAGAATCGCAGCAATATATACTCTTGTGTCGCCTAATGCATAGGGCAAACGCAAACGATTCAAGATTTTGGGCACTACAGGCAATGCAGCACTCACTTCGTCGTTAGAAAAGCCAGATTTAGGGCATTGATGCGCACACTGTGAATGAAAAATGGAACACTAGGTTTTTACCACGCTGTTGTATCACCCTTCATGCACCATTTAACTCCCACGTTTATCGAGCTTCCCCAACAGATGTCCAACTTGCGTTTATTTGTTTAGCAAGCGTCAACAGGCGGGCGTAGCCCCTAAGCAACTGAACAAATTCTTCGTGCAAATCATTCATGCAACTAAACGGGTTCTTCAGAATCAACAAACTTTTATAGCAAAGCACCATTGTCATTTCTTGCTTGCTCTGATGTGCACTGACATTGGGTGTTATTCGAGTGGCAGAATCCAGCGTATATAGCGTCCACGAGGGCTGTTGAAACACGATTTTGTTGCAATATGCACTAAATGTTGTGAGCTCCGTGACGCACAGTGGTCAATTGTTGTGTAACAATAAAGGAACTGTCACCATCTATCATCGGTTTCACTGCTTGATATTTCAGGCGTCTTCAAGTGTCGGAATGTCACAGCTGAAATTAACACCTTCAGCTTGAGTACGCCGTCTATGGCTCCAATTGCTGATCTAGGTGTTGCTAGATTTCGAGATACACTATCACTGAGGTAGCATAGTTTTCCGCTTTCGTACCTTGTGTAGTGGACCAGGCCGTAAAATATTGTAGTAAGGAAACATTTCTTTAAAAAAATGTTCGGTAGATCCCACGTACCATGGGAATGATGTCATGCGAAGCATGCGGAGGGAAGGTGACTGTGGTGTAAATCTTTTGTTGTGGGAAACGGTACGAAATGACGCAAGACATGTACAAATCTTATACGCACAGACATGTATGTGGAGCAGTCGCATATGTTTTTAATAACCAGTTGTTTACAGTTGCGTAACGATGCCAATAGCAACATGGGTATTACCAACAGCCAGAAGCGGTAAGCTAAAATGTAGTGCTTGTGCTTGCAAGGATGGTAGCCCTGGATAGTGCTACGTAGACCGACTTAAGTGGATGGCGCTTATGTAGAATTGACGCTAACCCGACGGGACGCCTGTATCATTGCAGTAGATATGTAATGTTTATAAAATTAGATGGGCAGCAATGTAACCGCAGTTGACGTATCACCAACATTGCGCCTGTATAGGGTATTTTTCCAAAGCATTTCAGAGACCTCGCGTGGCTATGTGGTAGAATACTTGATTGCCACGCAGAATGCTTCCCTTGGATTCCTGCTGGGACTATAACATTCATTATTTGTATTCGTCGGGTCAACGCTGCCCATGTCAGGTTTTTCTTAACGCTGTCACAATTAAATGACCAATGCCTGTTCTCGCCGTTCTTCGGGAGACACAAACTGTCAGACACCTGTGGCGCATACCCGCATACCGCGGCCTGTGGTATACGGGTATGTGCCTCACGTGTCTTGAGGAAAGGGTTTGAAGTCGTACGCTACGGGATTTTCACATTATTGATGTCATGACCAGACAGTCGTAATCTCCAAACCAATCTTACCCTCCCATATTAACTTTGGATCTATCCCCAAGTTAAGGAGGTGATCAGGAAAGCACCCAGACGTTGGCGGCTATATAGGTAGATACGTAGATAGAAACGCTCGAAGTGTCTTCAGTACGAAAACAAATGCTTCGCATTTGAAACCATAAAACATTGCTGCACGTCATGCACTGCCTCCAAAAGAAAAGAGCAGTGCGCTTGCGCCGTACTTATTGAAATTAAAATATTAATGATGGGGTTCTCGTCAGCGTTACTCGCCAACCGCAACCGTTTTCCACTTAGGTTGTTAGAATATAATAAATTAAGAAACAAAAACAATATATATGCCATATATACAGTGCTGCATTTGGCAATTCCAAAAGTTTTCGCTGGAGCCGAGCACACATAAAATCACGGTGCACACTTTCAATGTGGTCCGCTCAATAGTCATTACATATTGGTGTCTTCAAAAAAATTAGTTTAAGGGACTTTTATTGCCTTGCGGTTTATCGGAAATGGCAATTGGCCTGGTATTTTCATGAACGAAAACGTACCCTTTCACGTGGTTTCTGCAGTATACAACAAACTTTCTCGCTTTTGTACTCAAAGCCACCAACAAATTGCGCCCCTCCTGAGATGATCAAGAGGACCACACCAACGTGAGCATACTTTTCACGCTTGTGGCACTGTTCTTTCCCTAGGTCATTTTAGCTGTAGCAGCAGTCACCGGTGTTGCCAGCTGATCATTGAAAATAGGGCAGATCCAAAACATGTTCAGGGAACGTATTTAAAGACAAGTATTTGCCTCTTTGCCACTGTCCGACATAAATTACATCTTGTGTATTTATTTATTTATTTATTAAACCATCAGGGCCTGATGTCACTTCAGAAGAGAGTGTTAATGAGAACTAACAGACAAAGATGCCAAGGAAAGTATAGGGGAAGCTATTAGAGGTAATTGTAATGTAAATGTGAAGAAAGGAAAGTGGACGAAAAGATAACTTGCCACCGGCAGGATCCGAACCTGCGACCTTCGAATAACTAATACTTCGAATTAATACTGTGTTTGACAAAGCAAACGAGCCCTTAAGTTTACAATTCCTTCCTTCATACAGAAGAGAGTGGGAATACATAAAACAACACTAAACAGCAATGTATAGCGGAAAAAGAAAAAAATATCCCTTTGAATGCAGGTATAACTATTTTTAGAAGTCCGGGATATTTTTAGAAGTCCCGTATGTATTTTGCACTTTGGCACTTTTGAAAAAAAAGCTTGGACCATCTCCCCGAAGGGAACCCTGATGGGATGCGAAGCAGCAGCAGTGCACACGGCGTTGACCCGGTTGAAACGGGCGTCGACGCAGGTGCTGGAAGAACGGTTTGAAGGCGAAACTCGGTGTAGCGTTTACTCGAGTAAACGTTTGTTTGAAACGCAAAGACACGGGAGGCGGGTCAGAGGTTGTTGCGAGCGGGCGGAGCAGCCGGCAGCTGCGGGCGCTGCCGCGAGCATGCTGCGGGTGAGGGAGAGAGTGACGTCAGCGCGCACCAGTGAGGGAAGCGTGCGAGGGGAAGCGTGACGTCAACGCGCAGCTGTGGCGTGACCTACTTGGCAACGCTCCAACACCTACGGCGAGGGGAACGCGTTGCGGCGCATTCGTACGGAACGCACGTAACGTACGGCGCTCCACAAATGAGTCAAAGAGCTGCTTCGCATCTAAAAAACTGTGACGTAGGGCATTCAAAATTCAATGAACAGTACACTTTGTTACGACAGTGCTGGCCACATATCTTGCACAGATGGACGAGCCGCGATATGACTACTAATGGTGGCAAGTGTTGAACAAGCTGAGCAACTACCGTCTTATCTTACCGGATTATTTATCCTCCACGGTCTAACAACCACCATCACCTCTCGTTTGCCTTTCGTCATGACAAATTTCTCACTCGTGATCACTAAGCTGTATAACGTTGTCCAATACACTGCACCTTATCTACCAATCAGGGAGGTCAGGCGCATGAATATTTCAACTCAAGAGCACTCCCAATACGGCTGTCATGAACTCTCGGAATAGTGAGGACTGACGGCCTCCGTGACCTACTCACGGCATGAGCTTCATTGTTTACCAACGTTGAAGCCGTCTATATATTCATCTAGGTTGACTAAAAAAAATAAAACTCAGGCGTCTGCTACTAAATTCTCAGGCCTCGAAGTCATCGCTATTATTAGTCCTATAAAGAAACATAGAGGCCATTGAAAGCGCTGGCTAATTTTGAGTAACACCCAAATTAGTTAGCATGATGGAAGAGGATAAATTCACGGATGGCAGTGTAACGAAAAGCGTTCTGCATGGGAGCATTTAATCACAAATCTCGTTGAATATAGTGTTCCAAAGAGCAAAACCCAATATTTTCTTTTTGCACTCTTTTGACAGGCTATGCATGGCGACACTGATACGAGCATTATCATGAGAAATATGCTCTTCCTCCTTCATCACAACGAGTTAATTGTGAAAGCTAAAGTTTTGCCATTCGTGTCTTTCTATCACAAAGGAGAAATTATGACCCATTCGGGGTTTCTTATAAGGAAAGCCACAAGCTATACCCCGTCTAGGTCGTCAGCTATGAGTGGTTCGGCTCTGGTGCCACGGGCGTTGCATGTATATCATGTACAACTTGATTTACATGCAACGCCCGTGGTGCGCTCACGGCCGTTTCGCTAACTTGATATAGAAGAATTTCGCTATTGCATTACGCGATTGTATGAAAATCATAAATGACTACTACTAGTGATAATATAAAAATCATGACATGTCAGGTACAGCCTGACTTGCATGCCGCGCTCGTGGTTCCCTTGCGTCCAGTTCGCTAGCTTGATATACACCAAAATTGGTATTGCGTGACGTGACTGTATGACGAACACAAATGCAGATGGTAACATGAAAATCTTGACATGCTTGTCATGTACAACGTGATTTGCAAGGCATGCTCATTTTGCGCTCGCGGCCGTTTCGCTAGCTTGATATACACCAAAATTGGTATTGCGTGACGTGACTATATGACGAACACAAATGACAGGTCGTAATACGTAAAATATGACATGCACATTAGGTGCAGAGCTCCTTGCTGGCTGCTTCGCAATATACATCGATTCCCAGAATGCGAGAGATCTGCCGCTTCTTTTCTTTGTCTTCATTGCATTGATTGGTAACTCTGGGGACACTCTGGGGACAAATTACGACTCATGATTACTGAACTTAACCCAGAAAGCAAAAGAGTAGTTCTGAAAATTAATGTGCGTAAGACTAAACTAATATGCCACAGTCTCGGCAGAGAACATCGCTTTCAGTTAGGTGGCAATGCACTGGGTGTTGTAAAGGAATACGTCTACGTAGGACAGGTAGTAACCGCGGAGCCGAGCCATGACATCGAAATAACTAGAAGAATAAGGATGTAGTGGAGCACATTCGACAAGCATTCTCAAATCATGAATGCTAGTTTACCACTATCCCTCAAGAGGGAAATATATAACATCTGCATCTTACGGGTACTTACGCAGTCGAATCCTGGAGGCTCACAAAAAGGTTCAACTTAAATTGAGGACGACGCTGCGAGCAATGGAAAAGAAAATGATAGGTGTAACCTTAATAGACAAGAAGAGAGCAGTGTGGGTCAGGGAACAAACGGGGGGCTAAGGATATCATAGTTGAAATCAAGCAGAAATGAACATGGGCTGGGCACGTAGCCAGGATAACCGCTGGTCATTAAACTGACTGGATTTCAAGATAAGTCAAATGCGTGAAGGGGGGGGGATAGAAAATTAGGTGGGCAGATAGATTAAGAAGTTTACAGGTATAACGTGGCAGCAGGAAGCACTGGCCAGGTTTGACTGGCGGAACATGCGAGAGGCCTTTTCCCTGCAGTGGGGGTAGTCAGGCTGATGATGAGGATGGTTATCTCAAAAAGGATGCGTCATGTTGAAATTCCGATGTTGGATTTAGATGTTGAAGTTGCAGTGCCGGCAGTATTGAAAATGGAGACAGAGGCGCAGCAGTTGCTCAATAGTCTCGACAGAGTTGGAGTTGTTGCATGTGGATGAATGCGCCATACGTATGCGATAGCTGAATGATTTGGTGAACTCCACACAAACGCACAGTCGGCACAGCATTGTAGCGTCAAGTCTAGACATCTTCCGTTGACAGTTGTACATGTAAAAATGAATCGAGGTTCTGTAAGAGACGAGTGAAGTTTAGTGGAGAAATTGAATGCATTTGCGTGACATTATGAGGGAAATGGCGAAGTTTTCTTGCAGTGCCTTCTCTTAAGGGTGCGGGTAGAATACTGAAACTTATGAGGGCTTGGTGCCTGTGACTGATAAAGTCTGAGACCAACCTCTCAATGTTAGCCTATCTGGCTTTGCCAGAAGTTGACAGGGTATTTTGTTATATTTTGTTTACCTCTTCTAGGTGGTGTGTGACAACACGTCAGCATGTTTACTCGGTTAAATATATCATTTGTAGTAAATGAGAATTGGTTTCATATCATGCCTCAGGACTACAAACTTCTAAAGTGAGAGTAAATGCTGAAGCCGCACTTTGGGCATATCGTACTGAGACACCAAACTTCCGTATACGAAACATCCAAGCACAGAAGCTAGAACCGTATTTTGAGGTACAGTGTGTATGTGAATATACGTGTACCACGTCTGTCTGCCCCGTAAGGACGTGAGAAGGGTGGCGAATCGCTTCTCTGCGTTCTCATGGACCACAAGTACACATATACTCCATTTCACAAGTTGGTTGCAGATCTGTGGAAGCTATGGGGCTGCTTAGCCAACAGGAAAAGCGAACACACCTCACGTTTACGCCACGTCGTCTTCAGGGTGTCCCCATAACGTCAGCACTCAAGCGTTGGGCTACTAGCGCGAGCACATCGAAGCAACCAACTTTTTGAGAGTTTGGCAGCCACGGTAACAGGGATAAAAAAAGAACTTTACAGCACCCTTAGAAGCAGGTTTCTTGAGCGTCGAAATGGTGAAGTCACAGTCGTGAGCTGCGTGGCCAGTATGTTTTAAACCACCACTTGCGTTTGATATATTTACATCCTCAAGCTCCGAAAGCAATCTATTCGTGTGTATTTCGCAATAAATCATTAACTCGTTTAAAGATTCATTCTCAAATGCCTGGGAACAATGCTTAGCTGGCGTGGCTAAAAAAAGCAGATGAGTTTGATGATAAGCACAAAACGTCGCTGATACCTTGTCCTCAGTCTAAAATGACGCAGAGTGGTAGCCGATCCATTGATTTGTAGCTATGAGGACAGGCATCGACAAGTAGCAAGCGCGAGTTTACATCGCGGTTCCATTGCGCTGCCATGTTGGTTCGCTGTCATAGTCATAAGCAGTTACCGATACAATAATTAAATGATTTTCAGGTACTATCGCGATGGAAAAAAACGCGAACAGTGCGGCCACAGGCGGTTGCAGACATCTCGGCCGAAGTGCCACTTGAGAAACTCCCGCCGCAAGCGGGCGTAGGCCTCGGCGAACGCGTTCCTGTCATTGCCACGTTGACGCTGCTCTGCCTGCAAAGCCGCTTCTTCGGCTCGCCGTCGTCTCTTGGCTCGGAACGCTGCCGGATCCTCAGTGCGCAGTTGCTCCTTGCGCTTCTCCAGCCGGGCCTATTCTTGTGCCCGGATTTCTGCGTCGGCCCGCTGAACATGAATTCTCTCACGGACCAGCTGTCGGCTCTGTTCTTGAAAAGTTGTCTGCTGTTCGAGCGTTGGTAGCATCCTTACTCTTCGCATGTGGAAGTTCTATATTGAAATTGCTGCGCGCGGGCTCGGCGGCACGGCTGCGAAGGGTTGAACGACGTCACTGACGGCGCAGTCAGTGGCGTGCGTGCTTGGGTACGGCGTAGAGAACGACGTAAATGACGGCGCAGTCAATGGAGACCGTCATCATTTTTTGTGGCGAAGGCTTTTTTTCGTTTCGCCTAGCTATATAAAGCTTTCGCTGTATATCGAGAAGCACTCTACGAAGAAGCACTCTAGCATATTCCAATCGCCACCGAGGGGAGAGCGGGATGAAAACAGCGCGCCGCGCTGTTCACGTTTTTTTCCATCCTCCCTGTACATGCGAATCACGATTAGCGCACCGCGTATTGGTGCGACGTAGATTTTGCCAAACTGACACAGTTGTCTTAACTTTCTCCAGTTGTAATGCAATGACACACAGAACTGTGTTTTGCTGCTCAAGCTTGTGATTTGGTTACACCTCGTATGATCCATCCGGCTGCAACCAGCTTGTGAGATAGTGCACAGAAACTGATGTGTGAAATAAAGACAGACTCAATGGAAGCATACATGGCCTCCAGGGGCGTAGCCAAGGGCCGGGGTGGTTGGGGGGTTCAAACCCCCTGAAAATTTTCAGTTTTGCTTGCGTATATGTACACGCACACATACAAACGCACGCACGAACATACATAACGCGTGGTTCAACCCCCCCCCCCCTCCCTCACCGAAAAAAAAAATCTTGCTACGCTCCTGATGGCCTCGTTACAACAGCTGGGTTCTGGCAGCCAGTGTTTAGCAGGGCCAGCTTTTCGCATTTTCAAGTAAAGCTACGTTGTAATTTTCTTCAGTTCAAGAAAGAGAAAATTTCTGAACAAAGAGGATGACAAAGATGTGGGTTGCAAGCGGATTTAGCTCTGCAAGCTATGCAGGCAATGAAAACAATTTATTTTTCTATGTAACTGCGGTAATCTAGTGGTAACGGAGCTCGACTGCCTACCCGAAAGTTTTAAAATTAATAATATTTGCTTCGGTTTTACGTTATAAAAGCATGATACGCTTATGAAAGACACTGTAGCGGAGGTTTCCAAAATTTCGGCCACATGGGGTTTTTTAACGTTCATCTAAACCTTTGCACACGCACATTAGGCGTTTAGGCTTCATTGAAATACGGCTGCTGCCACCGGGAATCGGTTCCGCTAATTTCCGATTAGGTGTCAAGCGCCATAACCACTCCACGACCACTGCGGGTGAAAGTCGAGGGTGTGATCTCTGCAGCGGCGGCCGCATGATGATGGAGGCGAAATCTAGGAGGCTCATGTGTTGTGTGATGTATGAGCACGTTAAAAACTCCACTACGACTATGGCACAAGTTGCTTTGGTGTGGGAAGACACCGACCGACAAAAGAACTGACCGACCGTCCAATTCACTTTTTCTGCGGGAAGTATAAAAAATGGTAGTCATTTCCATTTATTATTCATTTATTTGCAGTAACATCAGAGTATAAGATATATTTAGAAGGAAAGCGTACAGATAGCAGAAAAAAAAACAAAATAAAAGAAGTTAGAGACAAATATATATATATAGAAAAGTTATCTCAAATTTGGATAGTCTGCCCTGTGTCCTAAATACACGTAGATACACGATGTGTCGCAAACACACTTAGCAATTTGCAATATGTATGGTTGGCTAACAATGTGGTGAAAGGCTCTGTGAATCCAGCCATCAAGGTCAGGTGGTTATACATACAATTAAGATGCAACTAGATATATGCAAGTATCTTAAAGCAGCGGTCAGCAACCAGGCCCAAGTTTGCATGACGCCGACGCAGCGGGGGGCCCCACGGCAAATCGGAGGGGGTGGGAGACTATGCAGGCAAGTAGAAAAAAATCGTGAATTGACAATAATGGAAAAAAAAACGGAATAAAATTACGTTTATTTCATGCACGCACGTCCCAAAATTTCAGTTTAGAAGTTGCAAGTGAAAACCTCATTTTAGGTCAAAACCGCCATGACGGCCTTCAGATAGGAAGTAACAAGGGAGGGACGGGGTGTTCTGATATTGTGCCGGGGGCCGCATAAAACTACTCCGCGGGCCGCATGTTGCCGACCCCTGCCTTGAAGTATATCGGACGATAAAAGCTGACTAAAAATTAAACACACAGTGATGCTTTATCATAAGCACATGTCTTGCTGATAGCTGCTAGCACATCGCAAAGTATACAAGTGAATATAACACAGATCATAGCTAACCATATTATTACTGTGGTGCTGAAATTCTAGATGATGAATTATTCAAGTGCATCATTTTCACATGATCCAAGATGTAGGCCCGTGGGAAAAAACGTGGGTAGCGCGGCAAGAACAGAGCGCGTGAGTTTTTTAATGAGTAAAATATTTTAATGAGTAAAAAGTTGACACAAGCCCACGCAATATTGACAAAAGTGAGGCCCGTTGATCCAAATATGCAACTTTGTCAGCTAATGCTAGTTCACTTGGCTAAAGCGTGCTTTGAAACTTGGTGTAAAAAAATAATTTTCTGAGAAAACATCCACGATAACACGGCGAATAAAGCAAAAAGAAGGCAGAAGTGTTCAAAATCAAAGTGGGTAATGTAGTCCATACCGCAAGCGTCACTTCACGGAACACGAGCAGAAAAAGGAAACTGTTTGTCCGCCAGTGACAACGTTGCCTGACTGACGCATGCGTCTCCCATTCTTTTGATATGGAAAGCTTCAATCACCTCTGGAGTAATCTTACATTTGTGACATGAAAAGGCCTTCGCATCTACAACCACAAGTGTCGCAGTGCCAGGTGAGATGCGAAGCGTCAGATTTGTTCAGCGACTGCTATACTTCATTAAACCCACATTTATGCATGCGGTAATTTAGAATTCTGGAACTTAGTCTTGGAATTCAGACGCACATTTAGACTTGTGGGAATTCGTAGGTGGGAGAAACGAGCGAACTCTATAGAATTCTGCTATCATGCGGCGCTTGTTACATCGGGCACAGTGGGAGATGCCTCAGTGAGCGCCTGCATGAACACGCACGTAATGTACGCAACGGCAATGAGGGTTTCTGGGCGCAGCATGTCGGCAGATTCCCACACATTTGCATGGGAACCTGACAACTGCGTCACTAAGCCGGTCATTGCTCTGTGAGATCGTAGTTCGACCGCCTGAACTGTCGCTATGGAGTCGCCAATTGTGCAGTAAATACATTTACAAATAGGTGAGGTGCAAATTATAATATTTTAGACCACGTTCTTTCATTTTTACCCGGTTAGAGCATGCGAAGTTTGTTTTAGGCCTGTACTTACCTCTGGATTGTGCACCTGATCCCGTGTTGTGAGATCTTTCGATGGACTACAAGCGGGGCCCCTAAAGTGCTGCGCACTCAATAATTGTACGTAAAGAGCTGCATCGATAGCCAAATGGTTAGGGACCTAAATTCTAGTGCGCATATTAAGTGGTTAACTCCACGGGGGAGATGACATCACATCTCAACAAAACGCACATTGCCGCAAAAAGGGCCTCAATACTCATGTGTTTCCTCTGATTAAACACTCGATCACGTCTTTTAAAGCCGCCAGCGTGAACAGACATTTCGCTGTACAACGGGGCGCTCCTAATGACATGGTGTGCTTCTCCACGGCGGCATCTTGCATTGGCTCTCTTCTAGCCAGTCCAGAGGTCAATCATACGTGGGTGCTGCCTACGCTTACGACGCTGTTGCTGCAGCGGCCTGCTAGCCAAGAACACCTCCACACAAAGTACTACCACGGACAGTGAACAGCCGACAATGTAAACAAGGACGTAGTCGGTGAAGGGCATGTCGAACGCAACATGGCTACGGTCATCGCGCCCTGTAAACTGATTTCTCACACTCTTGTCTATGAGTCCAGACTCTTCAAGGGCCTGAAGCAGCCGTCGGTGTTGGGTACCTGCAAAGCATAAACAACGTTATACATGGAGGCGTGACAGAATTAATTTAATTACGATTACGATTTGCACTGTTATGTTGATTTTACGGCAAGACATGGCTGTATTGGAAGAAGTAGGGTACAGAACACACAAGGAGGAACTCGTATTCTAGGCAAACTAGTATTTAACTGCAGTGATGACCCCATCGCTGAACGCTTTTGCTGAATTATCTTTGGAAGCCTTCTCTGTCTATCGCTGAGCGCCTATGATCAATTCACACACTCAAGGAAAGATGCCTACCTATAGGGTCCTCTGCTGCTCAGTGAATTTGCAGCTGGTGGCAAGTGCTACCGGAAAGCCCCTGCAGACTGAAGATCTGCAGCTACCAGCAGAAGCATTGACAAATAATCCTCAGGTACGCGAAAGAAACTAATAAGAAAACGCGTCGATGAGGTTTGTCACAAGGCAAAAGAGGCAATGGATGCTATAGTTACAGTCGGTCAAGCGAGATAGCATCGGCGGGCCCATTTATGCTGAGGACGGAAGTATTAAGCACATGGGCTTTCCACGGTGTTACTTATGGTATCACATTACCCCCATCCTTCCCTTTTGATGCAGAAGACTGTTGTGGGCAATGAGCAGGAGGACTTAGGGACCGTGTAAAATTTCGCAGCAGGAGGCAAGAACTATGGTGCGCCAAGGACCCGGTGTCGCGGCGGCCGCTTCGAAACACTTTCGTTACAAAGCGTGGAAGCCAATAAAAAGTCACACGTTCTCTTAACAATAGCGTAAGACTATACCTGGGCGAAAGTCATCACCTTCTGTTTTTGCTTATTGTTCTCCTTCCCAATCGATTGTACTGATGCTTCCCCTCCTACTCCGAAAGCTTTAGGCACCTATCGTAGTTTTCCCATTGCCTCGAGGATCAGAGGCATCGCCGCTGTCGTCACCTCGCGTGGTTTTGCAGCACTTCGATCGAGAACGGCCCGCGTGTAAATATGCGACTCTTTCGCTTGATGGCCTCCTCGCGTGAAGTCTCGCTGCGTGACGACGTTGCTACATTAGGCCGCCTGTGATCACGTCTGTCAGGTTCCACGTAGTTTTTGATCGATTAAAAATGGAGTGCTTTGTGCTGTCCATGTGCATTAAATGGTAGAGCATGAAGTTTCGAGAAATTTGTTGAGCCAATGTGGCCAAAATACCAAAAAAAGACACCTTGACACTCTGCCGTCAGGCTGAACAGAGTGTGCGAACATTTCGGCAGGATATTTAAAAACAAAGCAATGACCTTCATTTTCTGCTGTCCTAATGAACTTATGAGTACGCGGTCAACGGCATAATAGCTTTGAAAGTATCATTTTGTCAAAGCATAGTATTGCTTTATTTTTATGTGTTCGGGGTTTCAGCCACAAACACTGTCAGCAACGCTCGGCGCTGACCGCACTCAATGTAGGCGAAGCGTCTAGATTGTTTCATATCATTCGGTTAATATTA
>JALIZH010017014.1:0-41197 GCA_030522465.1 Rhipicephalus appendiculatus | reverse complement strand
CAACCGTTCCGGTCACGCCGATCGAACACTGTCCCTTGCAGAAAGAGAGAGAGAAATAACATACGGGTTCTCTTGCTACACTACAGCACCTATACGGTCACCCTCCTAGCTCGCGTGACACGTCGCCGATGGAGACCTTCCCGGTAGGCTACTTTTGTTTGTTTACGTACTTTCTTTCGCGATCGCGTGGCTAGCTGGTCAGCCGAGTCCCATACATCCTCCTGCTACGGCTGGAAGAGCGTCACCATCCATCAGGGCACAATTACTCGGCATCCGAGGCCACGGGAGATCGAACCGAGAGTGAGTACGGCGCGATTGGTGCTTCTCCCCTGAAGGAGGCAAGAGTCTGCACTGTTGTGCCTGCTGTCTCTCGTTCGATTGAAGAGAGTTTTAGGGAATCGTTTCATAGGAGTGCGTCTGTATCTACGAGCTGTTTAATAGTGGAAACAATTTGAGCCTCCGAAAACGTGCCATGCTGCCCATAAGAAACTTCAGCAGACTGTTTCACAGTTTGCAATGTTTCGCAGTTTCACAGAGTGCATTGTGAGTACACTCCCTGTAGCAAACATTACCGCATTCGCTAATCAACTTCATCTTCGAATTTTTGCCTCATACTGTTCAAAACTATCCCTAGTACGTATGCGATGTCAACATTACGGCTGTAGAACTTTATGCTTTTCACCATCTATACAGTCTTCTGAAAATCACCCACAAATACCTGCTACATTTATGTGAATGACAATCGAATACTTATGGGACACAGCTGACCGAGTCCATTGCTAATACACCGCAATAAACTGCTGAATATGATCGAAAAAAGTAATCGAACGACATAACCATCGCTTCGAATAAATATTTTGCTGTCATTGACACGGCTGGTCAGAGCAACATGGTCACAACAAGTGCTAGGAAATAAAAATCCGCAGTCAAGTGATTCCGATATGGAAGTCAGTGGTAGTAGTACAAACTTGTGTAGTCAAGATTGCAATGTGTTGAACCAACACAGTAAAAGCTAAACACCCTTAAGTTATTGGCGTGTTATGAGCTTCCTAAAAAGACAGCAATTTGCAAACCATGCAGTGGAGATGGCATCAAATTTCCCATCACTCATTCGGCGCGACCACAGTTTTTCTTCTTCAGCAGATGCAAAAATGCCTTCAGTGAGCCGTCACCCGCTAACACTGTCCAGGCCCCCCCTTTCACCTCAGACAAGGAACCCCTTTTGTCGGCCGCTTGGCGGCGCTAGCATCCCCTCCCGAAAAAGAGAAAGTCGTTAGCTTGATCCAATTTGTACGCCATATGGCCTACCGCAGAGTGATGACACCCTTTCCTTCCCTTGCCATCCGATTTGCCTCTCTCTCTCTCTCTCTCTATCTCTCTAGCAGACGACGTTTTAACACTCGTAGAAGACGGAGAAGTTTCACCGTAAAAAAAGATATGGAAGCACACGTCGCTTTGCGAATGAAATACACTGGAAGCGCTTCACGGGCCTTTCGCAACGCTGAATTATACGAACATTTCGCGTCAGGAAAGAGCTTTCACTTCGGCTTTTTTATTGTTATTACATTAGGGCGGCTGTCTCAGTCACAGCAGCCACAGGCTAGGCCCAGCTCTGCCCATCTAGGCCCACAGGCTAGGCCCATCACCGCAAAAGGATCTATAACTTATTCTGTTGGCGGGAAACGCGAAAGTCGTTTGGCAACTTTGAGTTCTTTCTCGTCTGCTGCACTAGTACGGACCGTAGCATTCTTGCTGCTCCGCTGCAAACCAGACGGAGCGCAGCAGACGACGAGCGGCCGGCGATTGCACGGCCGGTCCTAGCGGCGGTTCGCCAGATGGCTTCTTCGACGGCTAAATGGCGTTCCCTTTGAAGTTTCGCCGCCGCCCTCGTCTCGCACCGGTCTATACCTACACCTATACTATGTCTATCGCATGCGGAGCGGAGCCGAAACGGCTTCGTGCACCGCCGTTATGGATTTGCGGCCCCCTTACTTCGAGTAGGGGGGAAGACACGTGCCACAGAAGCCATCAAGATGGCTTCCTCTCTTGACGTACGGCACCACAGACGTAGCTTTCACATTAACTTGGGTTTGTCCGTCTGTTCTCCAGTAAAGATGGAATTGTGGGGATGGGGAGGGCTCAGAATTTCAGATGATCGACGATAAGATGAAGCGATGTCAATAAATCGCGCTCTAGATACGTGAGACCGTTACGGATTGCCGTCTTGAAGAAGCCGAAGGCGATAGCCAAGCCAATGGGTGTGCAAATGCAACGACGCTTCCCGCCGTGCCGGTATCCTTTAGTGAGAATTTTTTTCTTGCTTTTTTAGGCCTTCAGAACATTGTTTGATTTTTGTGGCTCACGCTTTAGTTTGACGGCGCGTTTTTATGGGGCTGTGGGAATTGCCGCTGGAGCCCATTGTTTCAAACAAAAAAACCACGCAGCGTGTGATAAGGAAGGCGTTACAGCGGCCTCGCTAGAATCAAAATCCAGAAAGCCCCTCTCAAAGGCTGTACACCGTAAGATGATCTCATTGGTTCGATCTCGGCTACGCTGGCCAATCGTGAAAGCAGACTGCCCAGGATATAAGCCAGCAACCATTGGAGACGCGCCTGTGGTCACGTTCTACAATGGTGGGTGCGGCAATTTGAACGCCCGATTCCGTAAAGCATATACCAAGCTAAGCTCCGGAAACACTGTTAAAACGGGGACGAAGATATCACATATAGTTACAACGGCGCCCTCTGCATCTATTCCGATGCTACAAAAAAAAAAAAAAAAAAGAAAGTCTGAGGTCGTTCCCCCGAGGCATGCACTCCTAATGAATTTCCCTTTTCGCGGTAACACCGTGACCATAACATTCTTCTGAATTTTCTTTTTTGGACGCCTTCTTCAGCTCATCCAAAACAAAAGTTTCGAAGCAGCAGAGAAGTAGACGTTGTCGCGATGGAAAGCGAATCCATTGGTCTGCTGTCACCTGGTTGGTGCGTACCTTTCTGTTGCTGACGCAAGCGCGGCTCTGGCCAATCACGCCAGTGTGAGCGAGTTCGCTTTGCGATATGTTATATACTACAGCGCTCCAGAAAAGTGGTGTTCATAACTGGGTGCATGCGCTCTGTATCTTCTTTTTCTGGGTAGCCCACCCGCCACGGTGGTCTAGTGGTTACGATGCTCGACTGCTGACCCGAAGGTCGCGGGATGGAATCCCCGCCGCGGCGGCCGCATTTCGATAGGAGGCGAAAGGCTGTAGAGGTCGGTGTACTTAGATTTAGGTGCACGTTAAAGAACACAAGATGGTCAAAACATCCGGAACCCTCCACTATATAACGTCCCCTCGTAACCATACCCTGGTTGTGGGACGTAAAACCCAAGGAGGTTTTATAGGTAAATCCTTAAGAATTAAGAGAGAGAGAGGTTTAATATGAGAGGAAAGCTGAGAGGTCGGCCTGAATCAATTTTCTAACCTGCTACTCAGCGTTAGGAAAGGGGAGGGGCGGAAAAGAAAGGAGAGAGAAGGTGTTGACGATGAGGATGAAGGGAGGGATGAAACAAAGCCTTGAATGTCCAAAAACGAGAACGTGCTTAGTAAACTGCCTTTCGTTCCTTTACGTCTCTCTCTCTCTGTTCTGTTTCAAATCAATGCAGACGATGATTTCGAAGAGATGCAAGCAAAAGACACCTGAACACTAAAGCAAAGGCAGCCAATCGTCGTTTTGGATCTGTACACGCTATAGAAGCAGATGACCAGAAAGCCCGAATGCTTCAAAAGGCAGCGCATGCTCAGTGCAATCGTACGAAGGTGTAACGGTTGCCCGCAGCGAGCCACTTGCCGCTACAATCGAACGATATGGCTTCGTCTTCGACGCGCCTATTGCTTCCAAATGCCGATTTGCTTCGTGTGAGCCAAACACAGAATCAAAAAAGAAAACAACGCTAACAAAAGCTCGTCTGGGTGATGCTTTCAGCGCTCACGGCCACGCTCGTACCGCCTGATCACCGCTTGAGAGATTCGCTCGCCAGCACGCTCTCTATACGATCCACACATCCGCGGGCCCAGAGGAAACTCGATCTATGGAAA
This sequence comes from Rhipicephalus appendiculatus, assembly GCA_030522465.1. Classification (NCBI taxonomy): domain Eukaryota; kingdom Metazoa; phylum Arthropoda; class Arachnida; order Ixodida; family Ixodidae; genus Rhipicephalus; species Rhipicephalus appendiculatus. The sequence goes on along the minus strand of JALIZH010017014.1, from coordinate 37,119 downwards.
AGAGAGTAGGGTTGTTTCTCTTTTCTTCGAGTCAACTGTATCCAAGACGATCCGGCAGTTGAAGACTCCAAACTCTAATGACCCCAGGGGGCTTCCTTTTCCTCACGCTTTCGACCCGAATCGAGGGCCAGAAAAAGTAGTAGTAAAAAAGCAGTAGTAAAAAGTAGTAAAAAAGAAACAAAAAGTAGTAAAAGGATACGGCCGGGGAACGTGAGGCTTCGAGTTTCAATGGGCGCGCCTAGCTGTATGTTTTAGAAGTCGTTCCTGCAGCCGTCACTTTGTTTACGCTATCCACGATGCACACAAACGCACACGCAGAGCACTGGGCGTCTTTTCATTCGCATTTCGGGCTGTTTCGTGTGTATATGCGTGCTTGGCCTCTTCTCGGCCTCGCAAAACTTCGTTTTGATAGGCTCCCGCGAAGTATACGCAGAACCCCTGAATGCGGCGGCGCTCGGTGTATCGTTTCTCGCGCTCTCAGTATCGCATTACACTTTCTTGCTTCTTTCGTTCGTGCCTCGCCCTCTCGCGTGGATGAACTTCCGGAAACGTGAGACGCCTGCTGTACGCTCCATCTTTTCTCTTTTTTTCAACGCCCGAATGTTTTCAGAAAAGGAACAAAATGAATTCAGCCCGTTTCACGCCGTGAAACGCGTCGCAAAGCGAAGCTCTAAGCGGCGCGTTTGCGATTGGCCAGCGAGGTCACGTGCATCCTCCTCCTTATTATCATCATCCTTATGAGAACCGCTATCATAATGATCATCATTCGAACGTCATCGTCATCATCCTCTCATTTTATTTATTTCTATATTCATACCGCCCCCTGGTCACGTGACCTGCGTCACGCTTACTGCTGCTGCTGCTACTACTGCTACTACTACTACTACTACTACTACTACTACTACTACTACTACTACTACTACTACTACTACTTGTACTACTACTACTACCACGATGAGGAAGACGACGACGACGGCAAAAGTAGACAAAGCTTCACTGCAAAAAGACTTGTATATGTATGAAACATAATGCTATGCGTTAGCTGTTTCAGCGCTACAAACGGGCGTGGAGTTTTTTTGTTTTTTTGTTTTTTTTTACTTTCAAGCTTGCGAGAGGGCCAATCAAAAGAGAACGACGTCACGATGTTCCCCTTCGTGGCGTGCAAGGCACATGCGCAGCTTCGCTTTCGTCTGGCCACTCGGGAAGGCTGAACAGACGGCACTTCAAGGCAGACGGGCTGGAGTTGGAAGTGCTTCGATCAGTACGCGTATACCGCACGAAGTAACAACGCCCTCAGGAACACCGCACTAAAGACATCGGCGCAGTTCAGTCTGTTTCTAAGTGTCCAATGCGCTGTTAAGGATTGGTGGAGCGGCGAGGGAGGTGGGCTGTGTGTTGGAAGAGACGGCGTGCCTCGGATAACGTTGTTTATGTTGGGACGTGGCGCGAAACAACACGTTTCTGCTCTTCGCGGGGGCGGGTTCATTATTATGATTATTATTTGATTTGCATACACAGATACACAAGGACACGGAGGAAAGAGGGAGAGAGCAAGCTGGCAACTGCCACCTGGAGGGGCACAACGCCTGCTTACTCTTTCGGGAGGAGGGAAGAGATAGAGGAGAGGGAGATAGGAGGAGAGAAAGAGGAAAGAAGGGAGGGAAGTAAAGAAAAATTGAGGAAGACTTAGACACGCATAAGTAAACATGAAAAAAAAAAACCTCTATAAAGGGGTGGCCAGGTCCGTTTGGTTCATAAAAGTCAGTAGAGCTCGATGGGCCTGGTTGCGTCGAGAAACACAACCTCTCGGAAAGAGGTAATCGTCTTTGGTCGCGCACTTAAATCCCAGGAATTTATATTCCTTAATCAGCAAAGCCCGCTGCGTAGCAAATGCGGGACATGCACTATAAGATGCTCAAGTGTCTTACAGGAGCCACAAGCTGCGCACAGCGGACTGTCCGCACGCCCTTGACGGTGTAAGCGTTCGCGCACCAACACAGAGCCGACTCTTAGTTTATATAATAGTGCTCTGGAATACTCGCGCCGGAGTAAGTCGTGAATGCGAGGTTTAGGCTTAAACCGAACTCCGAGCTAGGCCTAAACCGAACTTCGTTTGACGCACTCAACTGCGTACGTTCGCGTGAGGACACCTGCTTTCTTCTCTCGACGCGAGGAAGAACATGCTATACGAGCTCGAAGATGTGTCCTGGCGTCTTACAGGATGCGACACGAGGCGTCCTCGTAAAAGAAGGCTCGCACTTTTCGCTTCTTGCGTCCGAGATAGTGCTAGGCCTAATCGACGTTCCGCTTAGCCGTTTGGAGCACACGCGCGGTGTTTATCGCAGCTGCGCTTAGAAAGCTTCAGGGCGATGCCTGCAGTGCTGGCAGAACAACTACGAATGCTGTACGTCAAAACGCAGGAGATCAAGCAAATGTTTGATTCAGCAAGGCCCCGTCGCATTGCCGAAGATGTATTATACAGTAGACAACGTTTCTAATTTCTTGAAGGTTCTGTTTTCTCTCTTTGTTTGATTCTAAACGTATCTTCTTCTTTTGCGTGTTCAAAGGGATTCTAAGCCGGCGTTCCACGAAGGAACCACTTCGCCGATGTTTCCTTAAGCTCTCTTGTGTATCCGAGGCACTGCACTGTCTTTAATATAACATCAGTCTCACTCCCTTAAAAGGCCTTGTAAAAGCTCCGTTAGAGGTAGCAGCTGGGATTTTGGCACAAACACATGCCCAGCTACATAGGCGTGCGCAGGGTTCCCATTCAGGGGGGGGCCGAAGAATCGTCGTAGTGCCCCCCCCCTCCCTATTATGTATGGGGCAGACTTCGCCCCCCCCCTAGATGACTAGGGGGGGGCGCCCTCCCTGCCCCCCTCCTGGTGCGCACGCCTATGCACAGTTATACTAAATCGACCATTCATTCTTCGCAGAAAAGATGCACCAAGACGTACCTTAAACATTTATGACGGATGCAGTTATCATGCACCTTTTTGTGAACGTTGCATGTCTATCCCATTAAATTTTGTACGCTTTTCCCCAACAAATAGATTATTTCTGTATACAGTTTCTGACCTGCAACAATATTTATGTGGCCTAGAACCTTTGGTGTCCTTTCAAAAGCGCACTCTGTTTTTGTTAGTGTGAACAAGAGGGGATATAGTGTTCACTCGCCATCACTTCTGACGCCTGTAGGGTGTTTTTGGCTGCCGCAGCATGCATGCCTTCTATTACATTGCGCGCGAACGCTGCCTCCTCTGAATCGCATCAAACGCCTACGGGCGGTGCGGAGCGGAAAACACTGCGGGGGGAGGGGGAGGAACACTTGTACATTATCATATGCGTGCTCACGGGGGGGGGGGGGGGCAGGGGGGGCGAGAAGAGGGGGTGCAAAGTCACCTCCATACACTGACCTAATAGGGAGGGGGGCGCGCTGCGACAAACCTTCCCCTTCCCCCCCCTGACGGGAAAACCTGCGCACGCCTATGTACATTATCTACAAAAACTCGCAAGCCACTACGCATCGGGTTAAGTGCTTCCGCTAGAAGCAGAAGCGTGCTCTTTTTTTTTTTTCGGTAAAAACAAGAGGCAGGAAAACAAGGAACGACGAAGAAATTCAATTTTCTTTTTCCCACTTTCGGATTCTTTATCTCAACTTTCCAGAATGCATTGAAAAGAGCCTCAGCTTACCAACAAAACGAAATTTGTTTCTCCCTGTCTCAAGTTTCTAAAGTGCATTTTTTTTTTTCGTCCACGTGTCCGTGTATACCCATATACATATATCTCTGTGTATGCGTCTATGCTTGAGAAAAAAAAATAAACCTAAAATGTCGGCCCCCTTTGTGTTCTTTCTCTTCACTATTTCTTCACTGCCTCACTCAGAGACGACTGCTATCTCGTATATCAAGACGGCGTTGAAAGCGTTCCCTCTCCTTACCTGTGATCGCTATCTCAAACAGAAGGCCGGCGCGCACCGCGTTGCGCTTTGTCGCCGCTTGAATGCGATTTGCTCCAAACACAAAGTGCTTTCTTTCTTTCTTTCTTTCTTTCTTTCTTTCTTTCTTTCTTTCTTTCTTTCTTTCTTTCTTTCCTTCCTTCCTTCTTTCTTTCTTTCTTTCTTTCTTTCTGTCGTCTGCACATTGTCGTCTGCTGACGCATTTCTCTTTTCCTTTAGGTACGTCATTCGAAGCACCCATCTTGTCCTTCTTTATAGAAAAAAATGATCAAATCGTTTCCTAACAAATTATTATTATTATTTGGTTTGCATACATAGAAAACACGAAGACACAGAGGAAATAGGGAGGGAACAGCTGACAACTGCCACCTAGAGGGGCATTTGTCAAAATTCAAAAGCAAAACAATCATTTCATAGCAGCTCCTGTTTCTTTTTTTAAAGATGCGTCAGATGCCTAGTAAGGTAATAACAATATATCGGGTTTTACGTCCCAAACCTCGATATGAATTTTAGAGTCGCCGTGCAGTGGATGGCTCAGGGAATTTCGACCGTATCGTGTTCTTTAACGTGTACTGACATCGCACAGTACATGGGCCTCTGGCATTTCGCCTCCATCGAAATGTGACCCACGTGGCCGGGATCAAACCAGCGACCTTCGGGTCAGCAGCAGATCACCATAACCACTGCTCCACCTCGGCGGACGCTTAGTAAGCTGCGTTAGTGATGTCCCCATTATGTTACGTTTCCTGTAGCTCCACCTTTTCAAACCAGAGTTGAGAGTGTTTCGCATTCACGAATTTACCCTGTCTTGATTATTTGGACGCCTCCAGGTGTGCTATTTTGATTTAAGTAAAAAAAATAAATGAAGGAATTGCTGTCGCCATTTCTTGCTGAGGGCTACCCCTTTCCACTATGTTGTTAGAATAAAAAAGTAAAACTCAAGAAAAATAATATTATTCATATGCAGACGCGATCCCTATTGCCACACAGTACAGCTTTAGCTTTCGCTGATAGTTAGAACTGCATGTTTGTTTGTTTTTCTTCACTAGGGCCTACGTATTGTCGCGTAGCAACCGAACGACCAAATAAGCAAAAAAAATTACACCATCTCCCGCTAAAGGGAACCATGTGTAGATGTGAAGCAGCGGGCGCTAACGCTTACACTGGCGGCGGCGTTGACGCTGGCGCTCATCGCAGCATTGCGCAGGAGAGAAAACTGGGGAGGCGCAAAGCACGCAGTGATGGAGCGGTGTTTCCTACTGGAACATGCCAATCGCTGCTAATCGGCAATGAGAGACAGAAGACTCCGACTGGACACAGAGACCCGCAGTCGGCTTTTAGTTAACGCGCACGCTGCGAATTTTTATTGTTCAACAACGCACAGGAGAAATATCCCACCGGCACCACCTTGGAGGTCAAGATCCATTGCCATATATACGGGATGGACAATGAACGGTTGTGCAGCGCGAGCAGTCGGTTTTTTCAAGCAAGAAACTCGCTAGCAGACGCTGCCTGCGTCGGCGTCGCGAGTCGAGAGAGGGGGGGGTAGCGTAGGAGAGGAGAGAGAGGGGGGGGACGCGCATGCGCAGTGGGGGGTGTGAACGCTGTGGGCAGGGATGCCTAGAGGAGAGAGGGGGGGGAGCGTATTAGAGGAGAGAGAGGGGGGACGCGCATGCGCAGTGGGAGCGCGGGGAGGGATGCCTAGAGGAGAGAGGGGGGGAGCGTAGGAGGGGAGAGAGGAGGGGAGGCGCATGCGCAGTGAGGGTGTGGTTGCCGCGGGGAGGGATGCCTAGAGGAGAGAGAGGGGGAGAGGAGGTTTTTATTTTTTATTTTTTTTTTTGAAAGGTTTGCGCATGCGCAGTAAGGGTGGTCACGCCGGCACACCACCACCACCACCACCACCACCACCACCGGATTAAGCTTCGCCATAAGATGCTTCACATCTAATAATAAACAGAATAAGCAATAAGATGCACCGCGTTCCGTGAAAGATCTCTAACACGTATAACTTGATTTGGTGTAGTTGGTACCTATGCTGCAGGCAGAGAGAGAGAAGTAAATAAATAAATAAATAAATAAATAAATAAATAAATAAAGAACAGCTGAAAAAGCAATGAAACTTTACAAGCACAATAAGGGAAGTGTAGGTGTGACGAAACGTTCTGGCTTTGTTCAATCTTACACTCTCGATCAGTGGCTACGGTGCTCGGCTGCAGGACCCGAAGGTCGCGGGTTCGATACCGGCCGCGGCGGTCGCATTTCGATGGAGGCGAAATGGTAGAGGCCCGTGTACTGTGCGATGTCAGGGCACGTTAAAGAACACCAGATGGTCAAAATTTGCGGAGCCCTCCACTACAGCGTCTCTCATAATCATATCGCGGTTTTGGAGCGTAAGAATCTCATATATTATTAAAAAAAAGATATTACACTCTCATGCCTTAGTTTTTTGTATTCTTACAAACTTCCCGGCTGATGGTAAATATTTGCCTTCTTTCTTGCATCAGGACGCTTGCTTCTATTTCATTTATTTATTTATTTATTTTTCATTTTTTGAATCAGACTCGACATTCTATACAGCCCACACAAAAATGCCTGCGACGCTCTTTTTTGCTAGCTTGAGCCGCCTTTTCCTGTAAGCACGTATTTATATACGCTCTATAGATTTTTTGTTGTTGTTGTTGGTTTGTTATAGATTTCCTTTCAGTCTACGTCCTTTACGTTTCTCATTGTTATCCGTCCCTTTACTGCTACCCGGCTGTTTCGATATGAAACGCTTCACTCTATAGCGAAGCCTCCATCACGGAGACTTTCGCTGGGCGACTCAAAAGGCCTTAAGCCCTTTTGTGCTCCCCGTAGGCGGGAGCGGTTGGGGAGAAGGTTTAATCTTCTTACGCGGCGCTTTATTCTATTGTGTCTCATTTTTAAAAATTCATTTCTAAGTTGATACTTCTATCAGAGAATTCGCTGCACAAGAGAAGAACGTATCGAATGAATGGTGGCTGTGCTTGCGAGGTTTTTATACGCTATCTGCAGCAGGTCGCTCTTATAAATTTCCTTTCTACAATGCTTGGCAGTGTATTCTGTCCTCTTAAAGCTAGAACATCCTAACCACGGTAATAATAATAATAATAATAATAATAATAATAATAATAATAATAATAATAATAATAATAATAATAATAATAATAATGGCTATTCCGTTGTCTGACAACAGTGTTCAAAGTGAAGTGGCCGCTGATTCTTTTGTGGTATTTCCGGTAAACTTGAAACGCCGCTTATTCATCATTTATTGAGCCCTGTAAAGCGTACATATGGGGCACTGATGACAGACTATAGGAGATTGTACTCGATGAAATGACATTAAAATGAAGTAATGAGAAGCTATCGAGCCAGGAACGACGATTAATTTAGGTTATAATCTCGGGTACTTCCGTTTTTTTTTTTTTGTTGCGCTTCCGAAACGTGAAATTGAATATAAAGCCGTGCTTTAGATGAAAGAATTGGGATGGATCGAAGGGCCCGCTTCGTTGTTATAGACACATCCTAATGAAACGAAGGCAGGCATACAAAGCGCATTATTGGTAATCTTTGATTGAGAGGTAGTAATTTTATAGTAAGGGGAAACGAATAAGACATGATTGTCTCCGGTGGTGGCCGAACCCGAAACCTCTGCAACTAGTGGCAATCGTAATGACCTGCTTGACGGATAAAATGACAGACTGATGGGCTAGTTGGTAGGGCATAACTCGGTACTGTAGCGCAAAGAATCACACGTACGACAACAGGCCAAAACGCTGTGTCCCGTCTTGGCCCGTTGTCGTACGTGCAATTCTTTGCGTTACAGTAGCGAGTTATGCTTGATGGAATTCAGTGCATGGTATTTATTTATTTATTTATTTATTTATTTATTTATTTATTTATTTATTTATCACATACACGCATCACCCCAGTGGACATTACAGCAGGGGGTTACAGTCAGAAACAAACAATGTAATCAGACTCACAGAGCGCGGTAAAACACGTCGTTGTCCAAAATGTTCACAATGTCAGGCATGAGTCACTTCGTGTTATGTCTCTTCTTGTAATCATGAGTTCGTGCGGAGAGCTCGAGAGAAATAGAACCTATTAAACAGGATAGTTGTGACTCGTAAAACTCCATAATTTAATTTTAATTTTCACAATAAAGCTCGTTGGTGCAAGCGCTGTGGCTGCCCCCTCTTTTGTTTCTTAGCATGCGCGTGCGTACGCTGTGAATAACATCAAAAAGCACCGCTAACAACTAGTCCAAGGTTGAACACTAGCACCATCAATAAAGAATAACGGGAGCACAGGGATTAGGAGATTAGGATTAAGAAACAGGCAGAGGAGTTGAGCAGGTTATGCGATCGGTAGAGCAGATAAGTGTTCGGTGCATTAGAGGCGGCGGAATGCAGGTCAGGGCAAGCGAAACGCAGTCGATGACGACCAAGTGCGCTCAGATATAACGAAATTTGCATATTTAAAGGGACGCACCGGACTGAAGTAGTGGTTGAGCAAAATCTGATAACTTACTCTTCGATAACTCTGTTTTTGTGAATTTCGCGATTGAAGATTCTTATCGAAAGAAAAAAAAAACTAAAAGTTGAATTCTCGTTTATTTTTTCTGAATTTCGCGCAAAAAGTCGAGCACCAAAGCGCATAGGCGCGTGCAGGGTTCTCCTTTGGAGGGGGGGGGGGGACGCTTTTAACGCAACCCCCCTCCCCCTTTATCCATTGGACTAGTCCGAACGATATCAAGGCTCTCGAAGACGAAGCAATGACGTGCTGCACACAACAGGATGAAGACTCCTCTTTGGCTCGAGCGCGCGCTCAATATGCTACAGCTGGCTATGCTATATGTGGTTTTGCCTGCGTTACGCCAAGCGACGATGGCAGCATACGACAGCCTGGCCCCCTAAAGTGCTCCGCACTTAAAAACAATGCTTGAGACCAGTCCCGTCTCTGTGGCTTACCTGAACAAAGCGTCACTACTCGTAATAGGCGATTAAGTAATGCCAGCACCATGTAGCAAAGTCATAAGCATTTCATTTCATTTCACAAGCATGTCATGCGGACCGCTGGCGAAAGGTCTCAGGGCCTCATGCGGCCCGCGGGCCGTGTGTTTGAGAGCCCTGCTGTAAGGGCACGGCCCCCGTACGCTCCCGTTATGAGCGTGTCTACATTTGTGTGTGCGCTTGTACGCTTCTGTAGACGTCCATTTGCTTACGACGCACTGACAGACTGAACACTTGCAAGGTACCCAATCGTTCTCAGTGCGACAAACATTCGCGCACTCGGCCTAATATTATACAGCCGAGCCTTTATACAGCGCGGTGCGGCTTTCGTTATGTTGCACGGATTCTGGTTGAGCCGTATGTCCGCAGCCAGTCCGTAGCCGCGGCAGCTTCAAAGGCCATATCGGTGCATGCCGAGACAGTTACACTTTCGTCTATCTCTGTTCTTTTTCACTGGCACGGCTTTCTTGTTTTTTTCTTTTCGCCTGGGGAGTCCCAGCTCCGCCTTTGTTCGCTCCCCGACGTCGCGCGAAGACTCGGTCCTCCGACAGGACGTCAAGATAAGAGGACGGGCCGTCCCGGCACGAAGCGTGTTGGAGGAGACGCTGTACTCGCCGTGTGTTTACGGAAAAAGAGAGGCGAAGAATAAAGTCGCGGTGGAAGAAAGGGCAAAAGAAAACACCGTGTCTTTCTCGCTTTACTTTGAGTTCTCAGTGTCAGAACAGGAGTTGTTTGTTTTTAGTTTTGGTTAAGTTCTCTTTCCTAGAGTCGCCCAAAGCAGAAGCTGTTTGGTAAAGGAAATTCTTGCGAGCCCCGCGAAACCTTTTTTTTTTCTTTTTTCTGGGGAACCTTGGGGCTCGTGTCATGCATCGTAGACACTTCAAGAAGAAAAGAGATTTTGACATTTTAGACGTTTCGGCTTCCATGTTAGAAACACGCCTCGGCATGGTCTCGAAGTTGAGTTTGTTTGATTGGTTGTTGTTCGCACTGACGATCTGGCATAGGCGTGTACACAACGGAGGGGGGGGAGAGGGGGGGAGGGTCTGCTCCTCTGTATATAACTTAGGAGCGTGTGAAGTCAACCCTATTTTTTATTCGGTTAGACCTGTCCTGTCATTGTCTAATGTGCAGAATTATACGTGCTTCTTCCTATGAGGCCTCCGGGATCCGAAAAAAAATAGTCTAGTCAACCAGTTGGTAGCGCGAAACTACAATGAAACTCATTGAAATTTCTCGGAAAGCGTCTAAATTGACGAAAAAAAATATACGTCCAGGTCCAGGGTTAGAACCCCTTTCTGAGGCCTTTTGGGAGCGTTCGCTTTACCTCGCAGTGACCAGGTCGTACAAGAACAAGAGACATCTCCTCACTCTTTGTCATTCTCTGAAAACCCTGTCCCAACGTGAAAGTACAGGCAAGCTTCCCAGCACTGAGGAAGAAGAGCAAAAAGCTGGGCTAGTTGGTTAATGTTCATTCTTGAAAAGTTTAACTGCGCTAAAACATACCAGGACACGGAGAAAGTAAAGGACAGCGCGTGCGCAGACTCACAACTAAAACTTCATTGAGTGAAGGATGGCATATATACAGTGAACATGAAAGGATAGAATGAGCTCATTGGCAAAAAAAAAAAAAAGGTCATGTGAACGCTTCAAACACTGTGTCATAATCTAGCATCTAGATACTGCACTTTAGAGCGAGCAAGTATCGCCGACGGGTCGCAGACACCATAGGCATGCGCAGGGTTCCCCTTCAGGGGGGTGGGGGGGGGGAGTTCGTTGCAGCGCCCCCCCCCCCCTCCATATTATGTCTATGTATGGGGCTGACTTTGCGCCCCCCCCTCTTAAGCTACTAGGGGGGGGGGGCGGCCGCCCCCCCTGCCCCCACCGTGCGCACGCCTATTGCTGACACCCCCCACTTGTTTTCTTAATCGCATAGGAAGCTCTCCTCACCTTCTTTCATGAAGCTTATCTGCGGCTCGATCAAGCGGAATTTTGTTCACGCCGTTATATCTCGTTTTGTTATAGCGAAGTTGGAATATTAATTGGTTTCCGGTGAATGCATGACCGTTAAGGTGCCTTGGACCGGGATCCGATATTGTCTATCGCTGCAAACCCTTGCTGACATTTCGCAACTTCGAGTCAGAACAACGGAAGCCCACTGTGAGGCTTTTACAGGCTCTGCCTTGCTTCACTTGACCGGACCGTACGTAGGCGGGCCACGCGTGAGGCAGCAGCGATAAAGATAATAAGTGCAGCTAAAACAGAAAAAAAAAAGAAAGAAAGAGCGCTTGCTTGTGGCTCATGTGGCTTCAACAAGGGACCGCAGTTCGGACAGGAGTACAGCCGGGAGAGAGTCTTCGGCTCTTTGGGCGACGTCGTTGGGACGGCTCGGGCCTTTGAAGTGTCTGTTTACACCCCCCGAAACGGGGGGGTGCTTCTCGGCGGAAACCGTACGAGGGCGCGTGGCTTTGCACAAACGCCGGCCGCTCCTCTGACCCGACCGCTCTTGGGTCCACGGCGCGCACGACGCCATTGTGCGAAAAGATCGCTCACTCCCCCTCTTTCTCCTCTCTTCTCCTCCCAAACAAATACTCAAGTGCACGAACACGTAAAAAGAAAATAGTTTGTTGAAAACCTACGGATGTATGCGTCTTGGCAAGGTCGTAGCCAGAAATATTTTTTCGGAAGGTGCGACAAGCTGCCGATGTGGAAATTGTATGTGCAAAAAAGAATAAAAAAGAAAAAGAAAACAAATGCCGTGATGGAGGGGAGATGGGGCGTACAGTGCTCAGAGCATTTGGAGGGGGGGGGGCTTGTTTTGACACCAAACCCTCCTCATCTTGCTACGCCGCTGCTTCTTGGGAGGTCTATAAAAACTTTAGTGTGCCGAAGGAGACCATAAAGGCAGGACCCGCCTACAACTGCGGTGTCCAAGTGCCTTGGCTGTTTAGCCGGTAAGGTATTGTGCTGATAAGGTTGAGGACGCGGGTTCGATTCCCGGCCCCGGTGACCGCCTTTCGATAAAGACAAAGCGCAAGACCACCCGTATACTTATATTTAGGTGCACATTGGATAACCCCAGGGGGTCGAAAATTCATTCTGAGTTCCTGCTCCAGGTATTTGCCGAAGAATCGACTAATTCTTAAAATATGGGAACATGCAAACTTGTATGACTTTAATTTTTTTTTAAATTGACTTCCCGCGATGCTCCTGTCCTCCCAGGTTTTCCCCCAATATCTATACTTATTTCATTGTCATTCTCTGCATCTTTGAACAAGTGTACCACCTTGCACTGAATAACTCCTAAACAAACGCTCAAGATTTCCTTCTCCCAACAAAACTTTTCCCTCCAGTTTCTCCGGCACGGTCGTCAAACAAACGCCATTCCCCTGGCAAAACGCCGTTTCCGTTTGTACAGCAGAGCTCCCGACAGCTATAGCTCGGTCCACAATGGAGTTTGTGAGAGTCAATGCAGCTTTCCGATAGACGCTACGCCGGGCGCGGTAAGGTGCCGACTCCTACCAACGACGCTGGAAGCACGTTTCCCGGAGTGAAAGCCTCGGAGGAAAAAGGGGGCTTGGAAGACCGGGAAGGAACGGCAGTGTTGTGCCAGTTCCTCCCGGAAGACATCGAAGGCGAGGGGGTGAAGCCACCTTTTGATCGATTAGCGTCGACGGCGCGACGTTGTTTTGGCGCAAACGCTCAGCGGGCGCGTTGACCCGTTCGAGCGAGGTTCGTGACGCCGGGTCCGTCGCCTCCTCCGTCACCGTCATCGCCAACTATACCCCCCCCCCCCGCCGTTTACCAAATTATGGAACTACGCCTAGGTTGACACTTAAGTTTGCTTGCTTCTTTTCTTTTCTTTAAAGTGCTGTTCTTAGTCGAACCTTTGCCGGCGCCATCGTAACGCTTCAAAAATTGAAGGACACTTTGTAAATTCCAAAGTGTGTGCGGCGAAAGCCTTGTGGCCACTCGACTGACTATGCCATGTCTTTTTCTTTACTTTTTAAATTTTTTGTATTGTACACTCTCTCAGCAATTACGTGATTGATGAGAGAGTGTAAGGGGAGAGGCCATAGCAGGCACCGTTCCAGGGCACGGACGCGAGTATGAGGCCATCAAAGGCTTTCGCCTTAAAACTCGTTTACACTTGCGACTAGCACAAGCAGCGCGACCATTCGCGACTGGCGACCGAAGAGCGACCCAAGGCGACCAATGTTCACACCTCTGCGCACTTATACTCGTCGCCGCGCATAATTCACGTTTGCTCACATATGGCTCGCTTTGCATTGCCCCGTAAAATAAGCTCACGTCCTGCTCCTGCGCACCTGATTGGTTCAGACGTTTGCGACTGCAGTCGCGCGACTGAAAAAAATCGAGCAGCGAGCGACTGAGCAAAAGCAGTCGCCTTGCGACCAAAGTGGCCATTTGCGACTATAACTCGGTCGCACGAGCGCTACTAGTTGCCAAGTCTGAATGAGCCTTTAGCGCTGGAGGCGGGCATGTCATGCACAGTACTAGCTGTTGCGTTCCAGCTTGCCGCTGCTTGCGTTCCAGCGAAGCCGGGATAGCAATGTGTGTTTTAGGGGAGTGGGCGGAATGGGCCATGGCCACACTGGAACGCTACCGTAGCGTTCTAGCATGGCCTTGAATGAGCCTATCGTCACGCAGGATACACATGGCTTAACATATGTAGAACAAATAAACAGCAAAGGAAATCCTTAGTGATAACTGTTCAGAACGAAGCATGAGTGGAAGGGCGCTCCCCGTAACTTAATATAGAGTGTCAAATAAAACGCAATGATGCGACACAGAAATACTTAGAAAAGAAAAGTCTTGCAAAATAGAAATACCGAGAAAGACTTGCGAGAACAAAAAAAAAAAAAAAACATAGAAAGGCAAGTAGCCTGCCGAAGGGGGGCACCACCTTCGCTTGTCTCGACGGTTTTCAGGGAGTGGAACTTGCTGCATTTTTTTTCTTTTTCTCTCTCTCTCTCTCTTTAGCGTACGTCGCTTTTGGGGAGGCCTGTCGATACAGTGTATAAACTCGGCACGCCAAGTGACGAGAGATGCCTCCGAGATGCCCGTCACGCCTGCCCGACGTCGTTTCTCGTTGCCTCAGAGACGAGACGAAGTCTACCGTGCCGCTGTCCCCCCCTCACGCCTGGTCCGATAATAACCCGATCGAAGTAGGTGCCAGACATGACGATGCAAAAAATTCAAGAAAGAAGAAAAGGAGTTGCCTGCCATTCGGGACTCGCTGAAGCGTCTATATATGTATATATAAGGGCTGTGCCCTCCAATCAGCGTTGACGAGTGTGCGATGACACGTCGCCTACGTCAGCAGCACGGACCACTGGAAAGCCGGGCTTCCCGAGCTGACGCGTAGGGGTTTGCCGATGACCCAAGCCTCGGTCGTCTTTTATGTCTAAGCGCAGTGCTGACTTGACGAAGAATCAGTTCAGTGCTCCGTTTGTTTGGTAACGAACGTTACTATGGAGATGAACCCTTCTGGAAAGTGCGAACGTTTCTTGTGTGTCTTGCGTGTGAACATTGTTGGTGACGCGTGGACATTGTTCATGAAGTGAGAACATTCCTTTTAAAAGGACATTGTTGTGCCTGAAATTCACAATATATATACTCTACTGTTATTCATAAGTTCGTGACGCAAATTATTAAGTAAGGGAAGAGGAGTAGCCGGAGCCATGTATAGGCACCAACCTCTCCTTAAACACATTTAATAAAAAAAAAGGAAAAATATTATCGCTATATATAGAGATTAGGATCGATGCACTCGATTCAAATGAATCCCTTATGCATTCGCTTAAGACAGCTGGAAGGCGAAAACCATCTTTTTCTTCTAAGTCGATGTGACTGCAGACAGTCTTTGAACTCTTTGAGAGATCTTCCTGCGTGATTTCTATAAACTCTCTTATGAAACTTCTGTAAGAATGAAGGCTTTGTTCATTGTGCAGCGTGCGTTAATTTTGCCCGCTTCATTAGACGGAAGGGTCACCGACCTCTCTCGCAAACTCACGAAGGCCTTTCGCCTTGTCGCCCAAACTGGGGCCTTCCGGAAGTTGAAACTATAGCGAGTGAATCGCGAACAAACAGAGTCTCGCATACATGTACACACGGAGCTAAGACTAACGCGAGTTCACTGCCACAACAAACAGTGCACCGTATTTCTTTCTTTTTTTTCTTTCCGCTCCAGCCAGCATCATTCATACCCTCCCTAAGAGACAACGGATGCGGGGCTGGTGACAGTTTGCTAAATCTGTGCACAGACGCGCGAGTTGTGTACTACGCTGACGTGTACACAGTATATCTATATGCCTACGAAAGCAGCAGGAGAGTGAGCGTGCGCGCGTGCGCTAGCTTGAGCAAGCAACTATGTGTATATCAGTCTCTCTGCCCTCCATCTTTTTTCTCTCTCTCTGTCTCTGTGCGCAAAGGTCGTGTGCGTGTGCGTGTGTGCGTGTTCATATGTCATGCGTGCTTGCGTGTGTGTATGTGTGCGAGTGATAGTTTGCGCGGGAAAGATTTTGGATGTGTGTGGGGGGCAGGGAGGGGAGGGGACGTCGCTGCACGCGACTTCAGTTGCCAGGAAAATATAATGTGGCGAACACGCCCCACCGCGCAAGCGCGATGACACAATGCATAGCACACTATATACACTTCCCAGGGAGCATCATTCTTCCACCTGTGAGGGAGAGAGGGAAAGACGGACACGACAACACCGAAAGAGAGCTATGGTTGGCGTGCGTGGCGTCTAAAGTGCGTGCGCCGTTGTGTCCCGGGTCGGAGCGGGAGAGGAGGAAAGAGGTTGAGAGAGAGAGAGAGAGGAAGAGACTCCCGGGAGTCGGTTCATCGCGTCTGGATTTCGGGCTCCATTGGAGGAGAAATTGGAAGCACTACGGCTACTGCGGAGGACGTGCGGACGGCGAACGTTGATGTGTATATATAGGCACGAGGGTGCAGGCCTAGAGTACCGCGTTCACCCGCGTATAAGAATAGCAGGTGTCGGTTGCATTTCTCCCCTCTTCATTAGTAATATTTCTTCATTGTCGCTACAGCGCCAATGACACGAACGAAATGCAAAGAAACGGAGGCAACAGGGCGCCGAGGGCTGGATTTAGTCGCGTTGGGGTGCGTTACGCGTGTGTGGTTTATCCAGCCAACTTCAGTTGATACCAGCGCAGTGTTGCGTCCGCTTTTTGCCGTCGCGCGGTAGCCACAACAAACCTTTACCAACTCGCCTATAGTGTTCTATCTTGCTGAATGTTCTCTTAAAAGCGCGAAGGTTTGAGGACTGTGCACTCAGAGAGTTATTGTGAGGCGTTGTTTCGAGGAAACATTGGCGGCATATGAATTTCTGAAAGGCCACAATTGATTTGCGGAATAATTCAATTTTGCGGAAGTATGAAATTAATAGAGAACGTCAAAGTAAGTTAAAGGGTGTCTCATCAGGGCATAGGCTTTTGCGTGTTTTCTCCCTAACGTTAGCTAAAAGAGCCGCCATTTTATTTTTCATTCTCTGTTGCGACCTATGACATGTATTCACATGGGAACAACGTCCTAGTGTCCCGTCCTTCTGAGTCAGGCTACACACCAGGCGTGGCCGCGTAAAGGCGCGAATGTCGTGGCTTTGCGTGCATCTACTACATACGAGTGTATACGGTATACAGGGAGCGCCACGAAACGACTGTACACGGCTCACGCGACGACGTGGGGCCAGCGCGTGCACCGCGAGAGTGACTTATCGCCGACAGCAGCGCGGCGGCGCCCAGGGTCGGGACCTCGCTCGCACGCGAGCCCGAACCCCGCGTCGACAAGAATCACGGATCTCCACAGAGGGCTGCCTGCCTGCTTCTCTCAGGCCTCGCTGACGTGGCAGGCAGTGTTCGAGAGCGCGAGCTGTGATCTCACGAACTGTATCGTGTTCGCTTCCGGGAATGCGTGGAATACGCTGTGCAGCGTCCGTGTACTTGGGACCGGTATATGTAGCACAAGCAACAGCCGCAATTGTTTTTGCGGTATTGGTGGTGCTCTTCCATTAACGAGGGCGTAGGCTCGATTCTCGCCCGTGGCGGCCGCAGTTTCATGAGAGCGGAATGAAAAAGAGACACATAGTCATTTATGAATTCGCCTGAGACGACTGGAAGGCGAAAGGTGTCGGCTTTTTTTAGGGGCGAAGCTCCTTAAGCCGTGGGTCGTGCGTCCTCGATGTATGTAGTTGTAGGTAGCCACCTCTCGTTTAGTTCTTGGAATGTCCACTAGATAGAAGTACTTGAATACGATGAATACATATATAGGGGCGAAGCTCCTTATGGCATCACCTCGGCGGTCCTCGGTGATCCATGCATCCTGAGTAGCCAGTAGGCACTGGATTTCGACCTCCAAGGTAGTGCCTGTGTGAGATGTCTCCTGTGCGTGATTAAACAATAAAAAAAATTTACTACGTACATGTAAAATTAAAGTGAGCTGCGAGTCGCCATGACTCTCATCGACCCTTTAGTATAAATGCGCCTGATCTTACGTCGTTGATGATGTACTGCGCAGATTTCGCGGAAGTTTACCGGTTTACCAACGCACCTCCGAAGCTTCGCCCGCTCATCATCATTCACCCCGTGGATATGGGGTGCTATCGCGGAACGATTTTAGATGTGAAGCATCTTATGGCGAAGCTTAATCCGGTGGTGGTGGTGGTGGTGGTGTGCCGCGTGCCCACCCTTACTGCGCATGCGCAAACAGTTAAAGAAAAAAATAAAAAATAAAAAAACCTCCCTCTCCCCCTCCCTCTCCTCTAGGCATCCCTCCCAACGGCAACCACACCCCTCACTGCGCATGCGCCTCCCTTCCTCTCTCCCCTCTTACACTCCCCCCCCTCTCTCCATCCCTGCCCGCGGCGTCTAACTCCCCCTGCGCATGCGCGTCCCCCCTCTCTCTATCCTCTCCTACGCTCCCCCTCTCTCCTCTACGCATCCCTGCCCACGGCGTTCACACTACCACTGCGCATGCGTGTCACCCCCCTCTCTCTCCTCTCCTCCGCTTCCCCCTCTCTCGCCTCGCGACGCCGACGCAGGCAGCGTCTGCTAGCGAGTTTCTTGGTTGAAAAAACCGACTGCTCGCGCTGCACAACCGTTCACTGGCCATCCCGTATATATGGCAATGGATCTTGACCTCCAAGGTGGTGCCGGTGGAAGATTTCTCCTGTGCGTTGTTGAACAATAAAAATTCGCAGCGTGCGCGTTAACTAAAAGCGGAGTGCGGGTCTCTGTGTCCAGTTGGTGTCTTCTGTCTCTCATTGCCCATTAGCAGCGATTGGCATGTTCCAGTAGGAAACACCGCTCCATCACTGCGTGCTTTGCGCCTCCTCAGTTTTCTCTCCTGCGCAACGCTGCGATAGGGCCAGCGTCCACGCCACCGCCAGTGTA
The DNA here is from genome assembly GCA_030522465.1 of Rhipicephalus appendiculatus. Classification (NCBI taxonomy): domain Eukaryota; kingdom Metazoa; phylum Arthropoda; class Arachnida; order Ixodida; family Ixodidae; genus Rhipicephalus; species Rhipicephalus appendiculatus. Next base: position 18,694 of record JALIZH010017014.1, on the reverse strand, counting down.
AGCGTTAGCGCCCGCTGCTTCACATCTACACATGGTTCCCTTTAGCGGGAGATGGTGTAATTTTTCAAATTCGATACAGTGATCCTCCCCCGCATAAGCATACGTAGAGTTCCCCTTCAGGGGGGGGGGGAGGGGGTGAAGGCTCATCACAGCGCCCCCCCCCCCCTATTAAGTCAATGTATGGGACAGAGTTCGCGACCCCCCTCTTAGGTGACTGGGGGCGGGACGCCCCCCCCCCCCCCTCCCCCGTGCGCACGCCTATGCTCCTCCGCACACCGCTGAAGGCTTTCTGCATCTAATGTGGCTTTGCACGGACTCCAGGATCGGAGGCGCTGCCAGCTTTCTGCGCCTCCCCTTGTTTTGCACTGCCTCCGTGATCGGCCCTCATTTGACCAAACGACGGTGTCATGTAATGATGTCTTTATTTAACGTCACTGTAATACAGTGACGTCATGACGACGTCATCACGTGTTGATTTTTTTCATCTCTCGCTTCGACGACGACGGTCAACTTTCGCCTTCGATGAGGCATCGTAAGGCTTTCGCCTTAATATAGGTGAATGTTAAGAACGTCGCCTGCTCAAAGTCAATGCATAGTTATGGGGGGTTTCGCGTGGCAGAACAACGATACAACTACGAGGAACACCGTACTGCGGATCTCCGGATTGAGTCGACATAGGAATGTTCACGCATTAAATCAGGACTATAGAAATTATACTATGTATACTTAATATGTATACTGCATGTGGGAGATCAGAAGGCTGTCTGTTAATCTCAGAAACAATACGTTACACTAGCGATTCTAGGTTTGATGGAAAAGGTGGACGACCCAGAGTGCTATGGGCACTCTAGTATGGGAGAGCTGCAAGGCCGTCCCGGTTGAGGAAAATGCGTGCTTTGGAAAAATGGTTGACGATTAAGGCCCGTATTCACAAACCAAACTTATTCTTATCGCATGGTTTACTTATAGTTACTGTTCCCTAATATGCTTCATAAACAAAAATATGAAGGCAACATTCTCAAACCAACCTGTTATCTATTGCCCCGCTTACTGTTTTTATGCTTTTCATGCGCATTAAGGGTGCGAAAACGTTAAGGAAAATGAGATATAAATAAGGGTAAGGTTCGTCCTTCGTTTGTGAATAGGGGCCTCAGAGTAGAATACGTACTCTCTTACGTTCTGCTATGCTACTTTTACAAGTCATATCAGTCTACAAGTCTAATAGTTACGCGTCTCTCCAGTATCTACCTCCTGCAAGCCTCCAGGCCGTCTCCAGTTGTCTTTGCGAAGGCTACCCATATACTTATTCCGATTTCGAATGCCGCCGAATCGCTCTCACCTTCGGTGAAGTGTTTGACGGAAGCGGCAATTCTTTTAATCAACAGTCACCCTGCGAAGCTCGCTTGTAATAGTACGTTCGAGATTGTATTAGCAGGGCTGGTGTCTTCGGGAAGGTTTTTCACTTCGCTGAAATATATCCTCATTGTTATCCTACATCCCTCACGGTAAAGAGGTAACGTATTGGCAGATCGAGGAGGAATCAACCTTATTCGCACAGAAGGCGCGGGCCTTAGGGTGGCTCCACGTGGGCAGCGACCCTTTCGGCCCAGGCAGCAATCGCTAGCTGCTTTTCCTTGACGGGTGTCTTAAGACGCTCTTCCCACGCTGACTGTGAGCGAGTTGGCAGAAGCGTTCTGGGGGGAGGAAATCCTTCACATCCCCACAATATGTGATTTTGTGTGGCCAATTCTTGTGCGTTATCGAGCTCGAACCACCGATGTTAAGTTCGAAATGGGATTAGCACGAGACTGGAGTGGAAACATTTGCAGCCGCCTGTTGTTGTTATAACTTGGCGCACATCAACAATATGCCAAAAAAATGTGCTTTTTTTTCTTTTAAAACGAAAGTGTTTTCAGCCGGGGTCCACAAAGACTTGATGCACGTCATTTCTGTCACGGAAACTGACGTCAGTAAAAGAGAGAAGTATGAACAATATTTTTTTCCTTCCCATATTTTACTAAAAATGACCAGGTGACGGCTCTTTCCGTGTACGTTACTTATAGATGTGTTTCTCATCTATGCGAAAGATGTCGAACAATTTATTTTGTATGCCAGTTCATGTCTTAGCCTTTCCTGCCCCCGCTGTACGATGTCGTTGTGCAGAGGTTTATACAAGAGCTTGTTGCAATATTACTGGGCTAAACTATGGCCTCATAGACTGTTCAAGGGAGATGCAAGCGCGTTAATTAAATTGCAGTTGTGTTATTGGTTACTTTTCTAAAGCATTCGGCTGCACTGCGTTTGCTCTCAGGCTTGTGGCTAATTCTGATGCTACTTCCAGGCGCTGTTGACCTAAAGTGATTAGTTTTCATGTAACTTATCGATGATCCCGTTTTCAGCGTACTGCTACTGCGGGGTTACCATCATCTGTAAAGCAAAGTATCTCGCAATTTTCGTGCGCCAAGTTCAAGTTCAATTTTATTATTTCCAAACAACAATTGTGAATACAGGGAAAGTCATACAGAAAGAGGCCCCGGAGTTGAAATCTCCAGGAGGACCTCTTGTTATCAGTTACAGGAAGTTAAAAAGGCAGCAAGTATAAAGTTGAATAGAATGATTACCTTAAATTATATAATGCTTAAGCACAACAGAGCGACATAATGAATAAATACACCGAATAAATTACTTTGGATAAGCTGCAAGGGGGGCGATGTTACAGCGATATGTAAGACCCCAAGAACTGATACAGTAATTTAGATGATTGGCAATGAAAGAGTAATAAAGTGTTAAGAGACTGAGAACTATGAACAATGCGAACTATGAACAAAACCGCGCCGTTTCTGTTCGTCTCCCTGCTGTGAACGAAGTAAAACAACTTAGTTTCATTTTCTCGTAAACACCGCACCCTCAATTAGTCGAGCAGCCAGCGTAGCGTAATCATCATCATCATCATCAGCCTGTCTACGCCCACTGCAGGACAAAGGCCTCTCCCATGTTTCGCCAATCAACCCGGTCCTGTGCTTTCTGCTGCCACGTTATACCTGCAAACTTCTTAATCTCATCTACCCACCTAATTTTCTGTCTCCCCCTCACGCGTTTGCCATCTCTTGGAATCCAGTCAGTTACCCTTAATGACCAGCGGTTATCCTGCCGACGTGCTACGTGCCCGGCCCATATCCATTTCTTCTTCTTGATTTCAACTATGATATCCTTAACCCCCGTTTGTTCCCTGACCCACTGTGCTCTCTTCCTGTCTCTTAAGGTTACACCTATCATTTTCATTTCCATCGCTCGCTGCGTCGTCCTCAATTTATGTTCAACCCTCTTTGTAAGTCTCCAGGTTTCTGCTCCGTAGGTAAGTACCGGTAAGATGCAGCTGTTATATACCTTCCTCTTGAGGGACAGTGGTAGACTACCATTCATGATTTGATAATGCTTGCCGAATGAGCCCCATCCCATCCTTATTCTTCTAGTTATTTCACTCTCATGGTTCGGCTCCGCGGTTACTACCTGTCCTAAGTAGACGTACTATCGCGCTCAGTATGAGCTACATCGTGAGAGCGCGTGGCCAAGACCACTGTAAGGTTGCACAGTGGCGCCTATCGTGACACAACTTGGAGTTATCAGGGGAGCGTTCAGCTGTTTCTTTGAGTGTGCATCGCCTCGCCTTGCTTTCACGCTCGCCCTCGTTTTGCCCTGTCCTGATGTCAGCTTCGAAAATGATGACTGCCGCCGTGGCTTGACAATGAGACTTCGAATTTTTCTTCAGTAAAGCTAAATAAATGGCAAAACGTTCCTTCAAATAAAGGAGGGCGAGGGTGAAAGCAAGCAATCGGGAGTGATGCGCACTTACAGGAATAGCCACACTCTCTCCCAATAACTCGAAAATATGGCATGATCGGCGCCACTTTACAGCCTTGCAGAGCGCTGGGCCACGCGCTCGCGTGATGTAGCTCATACTGAGCGCGATAGTACTCCTTTACAACTTCCAATGTAACTTTATCTAGATAAAGCGTAATAAAAAATTACACCATCTCCCGCTAAAGGGAACCATGTGTAGATGTGAAGCAGCGGGCGCTAACGCTTACACTGGCGGTGGCGTTGACGCTGGCCCTATCGCAGCGTTGCGCAGGAGAGAAAGCTGAGGAGGCGCAAAGCACGCAGTGATGGAGCGGTGTTTCCTACTGGAACATGCCAATCGCTGCTAATGGGCAATGAGAGACAGAAGACTCCGACTGGACACAGATACCCGCACTCCGCTTTTAGTTAACGCGCACGCTGCGAATTTTTATTGTTCAACAACGCACACGAGAAATCTTCCACCGGCACCACCTTGGAGGTCAAGATCCATTGCCATATATACGGGATGGCCAGTGAACGGTTGTGCAGCGCGAGCAGTCGGTTTTTTCAACCAAGAAACTCGCTAGCAGACGCTGCCTGCGTCGGCGTCGCGAGGCGAGAGAGGGGGGAAGCGGAGGAGAGGAGAGAGAGGGGGGTGACACGCATGCGCAGTGGGAGTGTGAACGCCGTGGGCAGGGATGCGTAGAGGAGAGAGGGGGGGAGCGTAGGAGAGGAGAGAGAGGGGGGGGACGCGCATGCGCAGGGGGGAGTTAGACGCCGCGGGCAGGGATGGAGAGAGGGGGGAGTGTAAGAGGGGGAGAGAGGAAGGGAGGCGCAAGCGCAGTGAGGGTGTGGTTGCCGTGGGGAGGGATGCCTAGGGGAGAGAGAGGGGGAGAGGAGGTTTTTTATTTTTATTTAACTGTTTGCGCATGCGCAGTAAGGGTGGGCACGCGGCACACCACCACCACCACCACCACCACCACCACCGGATTAAGCTTCGCCATAAGATGCTTCACATCTAAAAGGGGCTCGAAAAACGATCAATACAATAAGCATGCGAGAGCGTTGCGCGCTACTATTTATTGTATACGCAGGAACGTAAAGCGTGGACTAATTAATTATTCATTATACTCCAGCCCCGAATCCACCAGGGACGCATGGCCCACCAAAGCAGCAAAGCGCATTGTTTGCGTCAGGCTGAAACAATGACGCTCATAGCTAGGCGTGCGCAGGGTTCCCCCTTCCCAATTTGTCGATGCACGGGGCTGACTTTGCGCTCCCCCCCCCTCTTAGATGATTCGGGGGGTGGGGGGGGGGGGGGGACTAGGGCCAAGTCCTTCGAAATTTACAGATTGTTTTTGCAAGTGGTATTATTATACACGTCTAGTAGTTACGCGTCTCTCCAATATCTACTTCATGCAAGCCTCCAGGTCGTCTCCAGTTATCTTATCGAAGGCTACCTATGTACTTATTCCTATTTCGAATGCCACCGAATCACTCTCAATTCGGCGAAGTGTTTGACGGCAGCGGCAATTCTTTTAATCAAAAGTCCCCCTGGTCTTAGGTGACTAGGGGGTACATTGCGCCCCCTAGATCAAAATATTTCAAAATATAGATCAAAATATTTCGCGTTTTCTTTTAGAGGGGCTCTTCTTTCTGAGACTCGGGAGCTTATAAACGATTTCGAAGCGGTCGTCTTTCAAGAAGACGACCGCGAAATGGCGCTCTCCCGGCACGCAGAGGTCTGAAGTGCCGCGAAAGATAGCGTTTGCTAATATTATCATTTTTTTTATGTAAGTCTTTATGGTACTTGTGCAAGCACGCCTCGGTTTTCAGCAGCGGACCGTCAGATGAGAAACAATAATAAGAGAAAATTCGTTCGAGAAAGGCGCGAACGAACCAAGAGCCGCTAAGAGCTGTCAACTGCGCGAGTTTACTTGCCTTGAAGCGGCTGCTGCCGCTTCGTGACACTCCCCTTTTCGGGTCTTAAAATGTGACCCCCCCCTCCCCCCCCCCCCCCCCCCACACACACACACACACACACAACTTCGTGCTAGTAGACGGTACACTTGGTAGTGAAAACAACGTCAAAAAGTAAGTAAACAAACATGCAACTTCAGTCAAAGAGAACAAGGTCGCAGTTATAGAGTAAATAACCCCTGGGGAAAGCATATCGCTGCGCTTAAAGACTCCGACAGCTTCTTTTAAGAGCCCTCGACGCTCCCCGTTTTGATGGCTTGCCGTGAATAGGAAATATATATCTCTCTCGGGAGTTTCCAGTGCTTACTTTTGTGGAAGTTAGCGCGCCCGCTTTTACCGCGTTACGCCTGGAGACATACGATTGAGTCGGGAGTAGAATGCTTATACAGTGGTGTAAACCTAGAGTGTCGATTTTTTTATTTTTATTTTTTCAAGCAGTATACGTATATATGATCGTGTGACTCAGGCCCGTATTCACAAACCAACCTCATGCTTACCTCGAGTTTTCCTTATCGCTCTTAAGCCTTTGTTGAGCTTCATGAACAAAGTAGGCCAGTATTCATGAACCAATCTTGTTGTTATCTTTAACCCTGTTACCATTTCTGAGGCCTTATAACGCATTTAGAGAGTACAGACACTTGAGGAAAAGGTCAGGTAAGGCCGAGGTTGGTTTGTGAATACGGGCCTCAGCCTCCTTTAAAGGGACACTAAAGAGGAAAACCATTTTCCACGCGTTAGTATATTACAATTTCACAATGCCGAACGCACCACTCTTACTGCGAGAAGATGCTTGGTAAACGAGGAAAACGCGCTAAAAGAAAATATGCCGGGTGGCGACGCCACCTTGAAAGTCCCGCACTAAACGCTGTGACGTCATATATTTTGTCGGTGTCTACTAGGTCTTACGTAGTTCCTAATCGGTAAAAATGAAGTACATTGTCCTCTGAGGGGGGCCATAGACTTAACGTACCTAGTGTCAGGAAACTTCGGTGAGCCAATGTTGAAAAAAAAAAAAAAGAAAAAAAAAACGAAAAATACTCTTTGAGATCCGTGACGTCACGCGCGGAGATTTCGGCGCTAAATTCAAAAATGAAACGGTGACCTTGATTTTCTCCTCAGTTGATGAACCTACGATTGTAAAATTATTGACATTGGAGTTCTCGGAGTACAATTTATCAGTATAAGCCGATTCATTGTTCCTATTTAGTGTTTCTTTAAACTGTTCCGGCGTACTGGAAATGTTGTGTTGAGCCTTACTTGCCTCTATATATTCCTCAACGTGGTGCGCACAGGAGGGGCAGGGGGGGGGGGAGCGCCTCCCCTAGCCATCTAAGGGGGGGGTGCCAAGTCGGCTTCACATATTTACTCGGTTGGACCAGTCCCGTAAATCGTAAATGTTCAATGTGCAGGCTTATGGAAATACAGGTTTTTACGATAACTGTAGGTGGCTGGAGACTCCTGATGATGCCATACAAGAACAGTTTACTCAACTTAACTCCCCCCGAAAAGTAGGGAACCAAATGCAGGCCGTTCTGGGCAGCGCGTGATTGCTTCACTTTGCATTTGCAAAGCTTGTTGTTTTCCGGAATCGTCCAAAAGAGAGGGGGGGGGGGACTGCGGTAAAACGATAACCACACGCTATCACAACACAGCATCACGCACCAGCGCAACGAACGTCAATTAAGGCTACAACCACTAGTTCAGTCATGCATCATGGCGACGTGAAATATAAGGCAAAGACCACATATAAACCAAGCATGTACTATTCAGTTCAGCCATGCATCATGGCAACGTGAAATATAAGGCAAAGACCACATACAAACCAAGCATGTGCTTTTCAGTTCAGCCAGACATCATGGCAGCGTGAAACGTGAGGCAAAGACCACATACAAACAGGGCATGTGCTATTCAATTAGGTCATGCACCATGTCAGCGTGAAATATAAGGACAAAAGACACATACAAACAGGACAAGGTGCTATCAGCGCTTGTCATGTCTATATGTGTCCTTTGATCGATCTTTCGCGCTGCCGTGGTACATGAATAATCGAATGGCCGTCTAAGCAGTGTTTCCTCGCTAGATATAGTCCATTGCCTTTGGAAACAGTAGCAGCGCTTTCGGTATCTTGGTTAATACAGCGCACACGAGACGATGACGAAGAATAAGGAACGCAGGACGTCGTCTCGTGTGCGCTGTATCAACCAAGATGAACGCAAGCTTTAATTCTTATGCTTTCGGTATCCTCTGCTACGATGTGCTTTATGCGGTCAGCAATCAGAAGAGTTGTTCTGATAACACACTCCGGTTAAAGCGAGCTGCCGCACGTTTGCAAGCGGATCGTCTCTGCATGCCGCAGCAAAAACAGTCACATATAACATGACGTATGGTCTCGTCGCTAGTTACTGTCTTATTGCGGTCCAAAACTATAACTGAAACACACGCACACACACACGCACCCCTAACCCGGTGCTCGAAATAGCGCGAAAACGATTGACGACCGCGAAGCTACCGCGGCCGTGCTTTATTGCAAAAAGAAGCGTGCCTGTAGTCGTTCCAAATGACCGTTTGGCCCCCGAAGCCGATGTCGACTTCGTGGGGGCGCGAAAATCTCTTCCCTCCCGCTCCATCTCTTCCCGCTTCTCTTTCATCTCACCGAAAGGCCGCGAGACCGGGCGCGTTCGAAACGGCGCGGCACGCGCCATCTGGTATCGCGCACGTGCGGGACACGTGACCCCTCCCGGACGCCGACGTCAACACACAATGCCGTAAATAGATCGCACCGCGCGCTGCTACCCATGGATGACGTTGCTTACTTGTAGAGCCGAGGAATATGGAGAGAGAGAGAGGAAAAGAGGGGGGGGGGGGGGGAGGGGGGTATATGCGATGGCGGTAGACATAGCAGCAGCTTATACTTTCCAGCTCGAGGTTGAGCGCGAGAGAGCTCGCCGCGTTCAGTGAAAACGGGAGTGTGAAAAGAAGAGGTGTCATGTGCGTAAATGAACATAAAAAGAAAGAAGAAAAAAATGAGAGAGACGAGAGATGAGAAGCTCAAGGGGGTGGGGGGCTGGGGGAGGCGGCCTGCAAGGGTCTACGGGGGAACTCTGTTGAAGCGCACACCAGGGTTCACAGACAGGGTCAATAACCATGGACCGAGGCCTTTTCGATGCGGTCGGGGCACGCTCGGGACCTTGGGTATATATATGCAAAGGAGGAAAACGTGTCGAGTGAAGTCAGTGCCTAAGTTATTCGCATGTTGTAACGTGAAGTAGCATTAAGGGAAAAATAGAAATTTTGATGGACAACTCAGTCCTTGGGTAGATATTGAATCAAGACAGGGTCAGCAAATAGCCAACGTCGGCAGAATATTAATAGTCGGGAACTAGGCCAACAGCCGAGTTTGAACCCAACATTTGCCGCCATTCAACCAACATCAGCTATATCAGCAGCAATCACTTAACCACAAGTAACCTTCATCCGATCTGATCATTCATTGAGGTTATCGATGTGACTTGGCATTTCGCAAGGCCGAATTTCATTGTTGCGTAAATATGAACGCCTGACCATCGTTGTTGCCGGCAGCAACTGAAGTGTTGTGCCGCTAAGCACGTCGACAAAGATCCGATTCCCGGCATGGAGGAAGGATACAGTTAGGAAGGAGCATTGCGCAATGCGATAGAAAGGAAGAAAAGTAGTACGTCAGGCCCGCACACTCCAAGGTTCGTTGTCCGCCATTTTTTCCCCCGGTAGGGCAAACCCTCCTGAAGTACTTTTGTTATTTTTTTGTTAAAAATTAGTATTAAAATTCGATAGAAAAATTTTTCGTGAGTCTTGTTGGGAAGCCAGTGCCCAGAATTTCAATGCATCCTTTACGAAAAACTTAGCCCTTTTCGGTAGAGCAATGAAGGGAAGAGGCGAAAGTGTATGCATTGGTGAGACACTCATTAAAAAAATTTGATCTTCTCAACTGACTGCATTCACTCAACCCATGCTGTCGAATGGACAAACCAACGAACGCGTGTACGCAGCTTGGCACATTGGTAAAGTTGCTTGCTTTGCTTTTACTATATCCTACGGCGCCTGGTCGGCCGGGTCGATCGTGAATGAGCCCATTGTCACCGCGCTGGACACAGGAGGACAGCGGTCAGCGCCATCGCTATCTCCGATACAGCAACGGCCTCGAGCTGTCGCCAGACACCTTTTTTGTTGTTCTGAACCTATTCTATATTCGCGCTCATCGTCTGTACGTCAGAGATAGAACACGTACACTGCGAGAACGCGAGCGCGTAGGAAAGAACGTGAGCTCCGAGTCCAGCTGCGAACTTCCAGCTGCTGCTGCCGTTGTTCTGTCTTCGATGACCTTGGCATTGACAGCGGCTGATAAAGGAATTCTTGTCTTTTGTTGACCAGTATCGAGCCGGCTGCAGGCAGATGTGACAACGGTATACGAACGACGGCGTTGCAGTGGGGTCGACTGCGCTTATAGGACCGTCCGTTATACGCCACACTACTTCGTAACTTTTTTCTTCTAATGCATGATGTTTGGGAGATGACAGCGCCTTTAGGTGGCCGATGGCTGTTCCTTCTCAGCGAAATCTGAAAATAATGTGTGACCCCCTTCCCCCCACACGCCCACTTTGCGAGTCAATTACATTTGTATGTTTTCTTTCTTTTGCAAGTCTTTCTAAGTATTTCTATGCGTTGCAAGACTTTTTACAGTAGGGGTAGAGAGATAGCATTTATTTACAGAAAGGCAAAGAGGTCGGTCTGAGCCACAGTTTGCTCTGGCCTGCTACTCCACACTGGGAGAGGAGGACAGGGGAGCGAAAGAATGATGAACGACGATGGTAAGGTAGGGAGAGGGGGGATATAGCCCTGCTCAAGCAGGTTAACAAGACCTCCTTGGTCCTGCTACGTCTTTTAAGGTGTCCCTGTGTTCAATCATTGGCATTTATTTGACGTCCTTAAGCTATGGGGCGACGATATGATCCATTCACGGTCGCGTTCAAACGCTGCATGCGGTAGCGGTCCGTGCGGCCGTGGTCCAATCCACACGCCCACTTGCACAAAACGCGTATTACTATCACGAATGCGCTGGGACGCAAGCAGCGTTGTAAGCGCTGCTGCTCTGCATGACATTCCCGCGTTACGCCAGCGGACAGCGCAGGACGAACTAAAAAGAGCTTCGCTATTACGAAAAAAAGTCACATAATATTGCATGCAAAGTAATCTCAGCTCGTATAAATCAAGCACTAGATCATAATCTCACTTAACCGCACTCACACACACACACTCGTTAATCGATTAGACGAGGTGCATTCCGCAATGACAAAAACATGTTTATCAAGATGCCCTTGTAGTCTTGTAATCTACAGGTGCCCTTAACTTCCAAGCAATACTGATAAGTCAACATCAGGTGTTTACTGTGTCTACTCTAAATACACCTAATTGGTTTCAGTGCCACAGCACATTAATTCGCAAACAAAACTTTTTTATTAATTTGGGGGATCCGCGCCAGATGACACAGAATCAACAAACAAAAAATTAAAACCAGAAAAGCTACCGAAATACAGACGGAGTAAGCCGACGTCTTATTGATCCAATTTCACGGTCTGCACCTGATTGATTGATCCGCGCAGGAGATTAAAATTCCTCCATACACTTCCCGCCTGGAGGGAACTTGCAATACCCTCCGTGTACTGCAACTGTGGGCTCAACTAATCCCCTTAGCCCGAACTGATGAAAGTAATCAGCCTTTGAGAAAAGAGGGTAGACCTGGGTTGAAAGTGAAGTGGAACAGCAAGGGACGCAACTAAGAGTTATACAAAGTAAACGAAAGAAGGTTCAAGTAAGGAAGCCAATCCGTTGGTCATAGAGGATGTGAAAGCCCGAAGGTTCTCTCCAAGCACAGTTCCCGAAACCCCAGCTTCATTACTTGAGTCGTGTCGTGTGAGCTGCGGTTCAATGGAGCTTAAATTAATGCTAGCCCAAGTGGAAGACACGAGAGAAACGGTGTCACCCGTGCTTGAGATGTTTGGACTGTATCCTTCAGGCCACTGCAGGGAGACATCTCAGTGAAATTACAGAGCTTGCGGTGAAAAGAGATCTCAGCAAAGACACAATTCCAAATGCGTTACCTTTTAACTGTTCTTTTTTTCCACTGCAACAACACTCGTCAGAAACCTACACAAATAGACGTGGCTACAATAGTGGTTAGACGAAGCTCCGTGATATGTATCTGCCATCGACTGGTAAACACGTTGGTTGAATTCGATGAGAAGTCATTGTCTACGTCCAACATGGTCACATATGGTGGCTAGGAGAAGCTCTAAACGACGTTGTGTTCGGAAGTATCAGGACGAAAGTATCAAAGACTCTTACGGCGGTGAAAGCCTCTGCCGAGAGCAATCAAAAGAAGCTATTTAGGACAGAAACAAAGCGACACAGAGCAGAGGCCTGTCTCGATCCGCAGCGAAGCATAAACGCCCAAGGCTCACGTCCCTACCGGCACGTCCATGGACACAGAACAGTGCTACAGCAGGAGATACAGTGCGCGCGCTTTACCTTCTATTGTCTGCCACGACTGCAGGGCACAATGGCAAAGGAATCCTGGATCGCCCAGCACCGTTTGGCACCGAGCCCAGTCGATTCCTTTCTCACGTCGTCGGCAGGAGCTTCTTTTTTCGGCCCGTGAGAACAATGGCTTCTTCTTCTTCATCCGGTGGTGCCTACTTCTCGCGAGTCCTTCAACGACGACTCGCCTTCTTCTTGCTCTTCGGGACATCCCTTTTGTTTCCGAACGAGCCTATCTACTGATCACGCTTTGTCTCGATTGCTCGATGTTTCTCTCTCTATCATAGTATCATTGTCTCTGACAACCCCGGAGGTTGCGCGCATTCGCAAGGCGTACACACAAAAAAAATCTAAATTGGTCCCTGACTTCAGAATAGGGTGCGCTGTCGACAGCCCTCTTCTGCTGAGGGTTTCTGCACCATAGGTCGGCTAGAAATGTGGAGCTCACTCAGACTCGCTCATGAATAACTTTTACTCTTCGCGCTCATTCGAACTAGGACTCGCCAAAATTTTCCTCAACCGCACTGACTCGGACTCCGACTCACTAAAATTTGTCTCAGGTGGAACTCACTCGGACTCAAGCTCACCAAGGAGCTCACCAAGCTCACTCACCCGCACTCTCTCAGACTCAGACTCACAGCTTAATCTGAGTCTGGGTGAGTCGACTCTTGAGTCCGTTCGCGTATAATTAGCTGTTTCGATCACGGTGTCGATGCACTTCAGCGCCAATATACCGCACAATCGGTGCTCTACGATACGCATTTCAATCTCGCACCTTCAAATAGGAGTTATAAGTGGTTGCAATGCAGAGAGGATGTCTTTATTGAAAGATGTGAGTCACAAGAGACATTTTTATCAAGGACTTCCCGTGAAAAAGTTCACGAGGAGCGGGGGGGGGGGGGGGGCGAGCTTCAAGGCATCTCCCCCTTCAGGTAACACGCGACCGCGACTCTGATCAATAAATCTTGAGCTGGCGTACGAGCGCTAAAGCGTTGAAGCATGTGTGAGTAGACGTGAGTATAAACGTGAGTAGACTTAAGGCTGATCGCAATGCTGAAATCGAAGTACTTAGCTGCACCTAATTCGTGTTGCACTGGGATCGGCCTACTTTTGACCGATCGACGACGCCAATTGATGACGTCAACATATGACTTCAAGATGACGTCACACATTTCGACGATTATGACGTCACATGATGAGTCATTATGTGCCGTCATCAAAAGACTATCTTCCGTAAGACATCTGGGCGCCGCCATCTTGGGCTGTTAAGTCGATGTTTTCTGGTTTTTGTATATCGCGACGTGAACTAATATGGCCACGAAACATCGTATATGCACCAACCCAACCGTTTTCATGCGTATGCGTCTACTGTAACACTGTTCGTTTGGTTGTTAAAGATACAAAACACAAAGGTTAACAGCCCAACATGGCGGCACTCGAACCCGTCCGTAAAATAGTCTATAGGTGATGGCGAAGTAGGGGTTTTTGGTTCGTGGCCGGGCGCCGCCAATTCAAGGAGGTGCGCCATTCGCACTTACGCTGTACAAAGAAACCAAAAGGTGTCTGCCCTAAATCTCCGAGGCAATTAACAGCCGCCACTCACCCAATAGAGACAGCATCACTTCGCCTCAAATGATTGAGCCATCGTCTGTAGCTTGAACTCGTCAACGTGCTTCGCGATTCGGCGATCGAAGATCAATAACTTCGAGAGAAAAAAAAGAAAACCTATGGGCCATACCACTTATGTGCCAATTATGAAGTTATGTACGAACAAGTCCAGCATCAAGTTCTGCTATGGGAAGCAGCTCACTCCGGCGAACCCACACTGTGCTTTGTCGCCAGTCCTACCACCGGTTACTATCACTACTGTCAGTTGCGGCCTAAAAGCAAGTATAAGCTCCACCCTCAAAACTTACCCTCGTATTCAGAAACGCTCCTTGACTTGAACTTGACTTGCCACCGGCTTCAATGCAGCACAAACGCGTTTCGAACGCGCTGCTTGAGGCGGTGGCAAGTCAACTTCAAGTCAAGTAGCGTTTCTGAATACGGGGGGTTAGAAACTAGTGCTTGACCTCTGTAAGAAAGCCGCGCTGGCTTGTTTTAGCAGGAAGCGCAAGTAGTTTTTGTACGATAATATAGAAGCTTGACGTACGGAAAAATAAAGGTTTGTCGTTTCCGTCAAGAAATTTTGTGTTCGGAGACCATTGGTGTCATAATCTTTGGTGAAAACTGCCAGTATATTCTAGTTACCCATATAAAGCCAGCGAAACGAATGTGTATTGTTAAAACTGAATTCGGCAATCGGAACTCGCAGAAGTGTTTAAAACGCCGTGTAACACTGTGTTCGCGCTGGGGTCAATTAACCACCCTTGGGGGTCAAGTATGGAGTACGTAGTTCCATCTGAAGAAAACACAAGAGAGCCAGAACCACAGTAGGGTGCGTGTAATATCACTCTAAGAAATAATCGAGTAAAAAGGGTGTCTTTTTGCTGCACAACTATATAATCGTCATCTACCCCGCGCACTTTCCTGGCGTTATCACCGCCGTCCCGGCACTTCCCAGTCACGGAACGCCGCGCGCGTTATCAGCGTGACATGGCATTCTCGATAGGAATGTGCCGAGAGCCGGGTTTTCAAGAGAGGAAACGTGAGCAAGCCAGATGACGATTATTGTTGTGTAGCAGAAATACTCCCAAAATACTCGACTTTTTCTTAGAGTGTACCTTCAATAGCTAATAACTTATTCGGAACATTTAGTGCAACAGAGCACAAAAAAAAACTTGAATGAAAATACTCACAGGGCCCCTTATGTAATCGCCTGAGACCAGGAGCGTAGCCAGAAATTTTTTTCGGGGGGGGGGGGGGGGGGGGTGTTCAACCATGCTTTATGTATGTTCGGGCGTGCGTTTGTATGTGTGTGTGTGTATATATACGCAAGCAAAATTGAAAAAATTTCGAAAGAATTTGAACCCCCCCCCTCCCCTTGGCTACGCCACTGCCTAAGACGATTCGACGGCGAAAGCCACCTTCCTCTTTTTTTTTTTTTTTTCTTTTCAGTCGACGTATTGATACTCCCCCGCCACGTTCGAAAAGTTTTCTGCACCTAACGTGGTTTTACAATGCCTCCAAGATCGGAAGGCATTGCATGCTTTCACAACCCTCGGCATCGAGCGTATACGCCATTTTCTGGACGCGCTCAAGCGCCGCCATATTGGACTGATAACGTTGCAGTTTTGTATCCGTATCAAATGAACAAACAGTGCTACGGTGAACTCGCACGCACGAAAACACTTGGGTCGGTACATTGAACGTTTCATGACCATGATCATTGCATATCACCACATAGAAAACCGGCAAAACGATCGCTTATCAGTCCAAGATGGCGGCGCCCATGAATCGAAAATAAAAGCGTGCATAGTCGTCGAGTTAGCAGCCGTGTACGAGCCAGGTTATTGCCCGGTCATAGTAGAATGCGGGGGATGCGAGTAGTGTGCGAGGCATTTGGTCAGCTGCCAGCTCGCAATAAGACGCCAACAGTAAAAAAAAAAATAAATAAATAAATTACACCATCTCCCGCTAAAGGGAACCATGCGTAGATGCGAAGCAGCGGGCGCTAACGCTTACACTGGCGGCGGCGTTGACGCTGGCGCTCATCGCAGCGTTGCGCAGGAGAGAAAACTGGGGATGAGCAAAGCACGCAGTGATGGAGCGGTGTTTCCTACTGTAACATGCCAATCGCTGCTAATGGGCAATGAGAGACAGAAGACTCCGACTGCACACAGAGACCCGCAGTCCGCTTTTAGTTAACGCGCACGCTGCGAATTTTTATTGTTCAACAACGCGCAGGAGAAATCTCCCACCGGCGCCACCTTGCAGGTCAAAATCCAGTGCCATATATACGGGGTGGCCAGTGAACGGTTGTGCAGCGCGAGCAGTCGGTTTTTTCAACCAAGAAACTCGCTAGCAGACGCAGCCTGCGTCGGCGTCGCGAGACGAGAGGGGGGGGGGAGCGTAGGAGAGGAGAGGAGGCGCATGCGGAGTGAGGGTGTGGTCGCCGCGGGGAGGGATGCCTAGAGGAGAGAGAGAGGGGGAGAGGTTTTTTTATTTTTATTTTTTTGAAAGGGTTTGCGCATGCGCACTAAGGGTGGTCACGCCGCACACCACCACCGGATTAAGCTTCGCCATAAGATGCTTCACATCTAAAAGGTGTGTCCCACACTCGCCGTCATGGCTACTGGCGGAGCTGGCTGACGCTCCCACGTTTAAAATGCACATATATACCCTATAAAGTGGACGGAAGGATGACCGCCGCCGTAGCTCAGTGGTAGAGCATCGGACGCGTTAATCGAAGGTCTCAGATGCGGTCCCTGCCGGCGGCAAGTTATCTTTTCGTCCACTTTTCTTTCTTCACATTTACATTACAATTACTTTTAATATCATCCCCTATACTTTCCTTGGGATCATTGTCCGCTAGTTCTCATTAATATTGTGTCTAACAAAGAAAACGAGCCCTTAACTTTACACGTCTTTCCTTTATACCGCATTTGCTCGATGGTAACGCGAGGATTACTGTTACATTCGAATATACGTGAGGCCTCAACACATAGTCGGTTAGCACCTAAAAGTAAGCGCAGGTTCCGCCCCCAAGAATTGCAGCGTGCCTGCGAATCATACGTTCAAAGCGAATCGTGCTAGGTGATTTTTGTTGTTGTTGGCTTAGCGGATTCGTACACGTTATCCGGACGTTGCATAATCATTGGAGGGAATTATTTTCGGTGCAAAAAAAAAAAAAAGAAACTAGTGAAAAAGGCACCTAGTAATTTACCTTCAAGCGAAGCGCCTTGTTCGAGGTATTGTGAGTGGGAACGTCAGTGGTCCTCATTCTGCCTCCGTTGTTTTACTGCACGCAACATCCCCGGAGTGAACTGGACAGCACCCCGTTTCTCCGGTGTCTCCGCGTACCGTTCGTACGCGTGTCGCTTCATTAGAGACCGCGTCTGTCGAGACCCGGGGGTTTGTTTGCGCGGAGTGGCCGAACGAGACTTTCAGACAGGCGCCGCGGCACGGACAAACGCCCATTCCTTCGTGAAGCCCTCAATTCCGATCCATCCACCGGCCGTGCCTCTACCATCGGCAGGCCCATGCTTGGAAGTAGGGCCCCCTTCCTCCCGTACGTCTAAGCGTCTTTCACGCATGACTTAACACGTGAGTTCACAGGGCAGCTGTCTGATACCAGTAGGTGGTTCGAAGCAAGCACTATGAACTGCAGGTAAATTCGAAGTTATCGGCGACGGAATTTATCGCCATGTTATCACGTGTTTGTGACGTTGAAGAAGGTGGCAGTCAGGCTGTGAAAGACGAAACTCTTTAATGGGCGAACTTGCGCCCAGAAAACCGTCTAACAATCACGACACGACGATAACAGCGGCGAGTACGGCCGGGGCGATTGTCAAATACTACTGATCGTTGGTGCAACTCGTCGCATTTTATGCATGCAGCGTCCAGAATCCTAGCGTTATCGTTGGTGGTCCACGTAATGTTCAGAACAACCTTAACTGCTCGCGTTGTGCGCGCAATTCTTGCCAGAAGAGTTTTAAGACAATCGGGAAGGTTCCCAGATATTCTAACGTGACTGGCGCCCACAGGTGGTTACGCGTGTAACAGGCTGGTTACGTAAAACACAAAGAAACACTCGTGGATCTATCGAAGCCTCCTGCTGTAGCTCACGCGAGACTGATCCCAGCGACATACTTCACCAGACCTACCGAAGTGAGTGGAAGTCGCACTAACTCGGACCAAAGCTTTTGTAATCTTGATCGAGGAGGCTTGAACGGCATATTCAAAGAGACCTGCCTAGGTGAGAGTTCAATGTGAGCCAATCTGCAGGTCTAATTGTGCAGCCATGATGAAATAACGTTCGATATGTTTGAGCATGGCCTCCGAGATAGCGCGCCCGCCGGCGCGCTGTCTCGGATGCCATGGTTTGAGCGTGTCAGCATTGAAGAGCGGCTTTCCTTGACCATCTATTTATCAGCGCACTGTTCAGCGGCAACGCGTAGTTCCTTTAGTGACGCTAAATACGATGAACACATCGACGGTCCCCATAACAACCGGTCACCATAGCAACCAAAGATTAGTACAGTCAATGGGATGAATATGGAGGGGGAGAGGGGGTCGATGGTATTGTTTTCTTCACAACAACATTCAAGCGTGCGAAAGACGTAATGTGAGGAAGGTTTCACACGGCACAATCGCTTGTACTGAGCGCCTGTTTTGTTCACATGTCGTCTCTCCAGTGTTCCTA